>JAWHQI010000054.1:7237500-7805000 GCA_033032865.1 Dactylorhiza incarnata
AAAGTCATCCAATGAGGAAGGGAAAAAAGCATGAGAAACAAATGCACAATTTATACCACCACCAATAGACTTGTTTGAATCACTACCAAAGGCTAAGATTTTAGAGATTGGAAGGAAACCATCCTCTCACATGGTTTATCAGTGGAAATCAAGTTTCCCAGAGACACAAAATTACAAGAAATTACTAATGGCTAGATTGATTCCTGTACAGATTCCACCAAAAAGCATTACAAACAACAACACTCAAACCTTTATCCCACTATAGTGGGGTCGGCTATATGGATCCTTTGTCGCCATTGTGCTCTACCTTTAGTCATAATCTCACTAATGCTTAAGCACGTCATGTCTTTCCTTATAGTTTCATTCCAAGTTTTTATTGGTCTACCCTTCCCCCGTTTAACATGCCTAGTGACTAAACTCTCACAACGCTTGTGTGTCTAATAGTCTCCTTTGTACATGTCAAACCATCTTAGTAGAGCTTCTCATATCTAATTCTATGCAATTGGTGCCACTCCTGTCTTATCCCTAATGCATTCATTCCTAATTTTATCCAGTCTCGTGTGTCCACACATCCACCTAAGTATTCTCATCTTCGCAACTCCCATTTTTTGCTCATGTACACAATTCACTGCCTAACACTTGGAACCATAGAGCATCGCTGGTTTAATTGCAGTACGGTAAAACTTACCTTTAAGTTTTAATGGTACTTTACGATCACATTAGATCCGTGATGCGCCTCTCCACTTCAACCGACCTACTTGGATTCTATGTATCACATCTTTATTAACACCTCCATCTTTTTGAACTATCGATCCAAGATATTTAAAGCACTCACTGCGGGAAATATCTTGATCACCCAACTTAATAATGAAGTCATCCGTCCTTCTTGCACTGCTAAATTTAAGCTCCATGTACTCCGTCTTTGCCCTGCTGAAGTAAAATTGGCAGTATTACCTAGGAGTGGAAGTCAGCGGTAGCAAGGAGTGTCTTTAACATTGTCAGAGGGGAGAAATTTAGTTACTGGAGAATTTTGAACGCCTGAGAAGTGGAATTAAGATTTCACGTGAGAGTGAAGCCGTCGGGCGATGGTTGGTTGGGCGAGGGAAATGAGAAGTTCGACCTCTTTAGGTTGGAATTGAGGGGGAGGGGAATTAGGCTTTAAGTAATTCCCATGCAATCGGGGGATTTCCAATTCCGCCCTATTATAATGTGCGCCGAATGTCGGAATTGGAATTGCTGGGCTAATTTCCACCCTCAATTCTTCCAACTAAAGGGGCCTAAGCTTATTCTCTGGATTGGAAGTTAAGATCTTTACATGTAATTCATATTCAGTTTGTACTTTCTGTTGTAAATCATTAAGCTTAATCTAAGGATTGGAAGTTAAAAGGTATACACAAAAATGTACATCATAGTCTTAGAGATGTAAATTATTAACTGGATTGGAAGTTAAGAAGTTTGGAATTAAGTAAGAGGTTTGGAGTTAGTTGCTAAGGTTGTTTTTTACATGTTTTGCTCAGCACTAGAAAGTATTTTGTGTTTTGTTTAACTGTTGGCGACTAGTAAGTTGTCTTTCAAATCTATGTGATTATCTAATCTTCTAATTTGCAACCAAGCATTCATAGTGAGAGTTACACAGAAGGATTTACTAAATCCCAAGTGAGCATATAAATAAATATATAAGTATATATATATTGATTTACTATATTAAAAGGGAAAATACCATTTGGTGAAACTTCCAACCTTCCGATTTTACCCCTCTTTATTACAAAATTTTCTATTCTTTAATTTATGAGTTTTTCCTTCAATTTTAAAAAATGTGCTCTCATATAGGAAGTCCCTTACCTACAATAAAAAATGTGCTCTTCCCGCCGTTTGCAAATTCATGTACACACGACGGGGGTTTGCAAGTGGCGGGAGCGCCATTGCACCGGGGCAATGTCGTGGACGGAGTACTGTCGCGCGGGGCACTTCGCGGTTCGCCGTAGTGCATAGCCCCGTGCCTGTCACTCTCTCTCTCTCGCGCGCGCGTGTGTGTATATATGTATATACATATGCTTGCTTGCTGATGCAATTCTTTTAGCTTCAGAGAAAAGAGTATATACTGGTGAATAGTATTTGCAGACTAATGGCTTCATTAATTTGTGGTTTGAAAGGTATGAAGTTGTAGAATTGAGTTTTAAAAGGTCGGAAGCTGGTCGTTATTGTTTTTTACACAATAAAAACTGAAATATTTATGACTTTGCTCATTACGTAATTCCTGAGAAATCACTAGTGTTTGGTTGCTGATTAGAAGGCTTATTGAATTAAAGAGATTGGAAGGTTTGGAAAATTAAAGAGATTGGAAGGTTTGGAAAATTAAAGAGATTGGAAGGTTTGGAAAATTAAAGAGATTGGAAGGCTTGGAAAATTAAAGAGATTGGAAGGTTTAGTGAATTAAAGAGATTGGAAGGTTTAGTGAATTAAAGAGAGGAAGATTTTTGTTGAATCATGACTGGTCAAATCAATAGAAGGTTTCTTTTACTTGGAGACTCATGATCTGTAATTCATAAATCTTCCAATCTCTAGTTCTCTAAAACTTCCATTCTCTCTAATTCTCTAAATTTTTTAATCTGCAATCAAACACTCTAATGACTTTCAGGATTTAAGAAATGTGTGCCAGAAAGTATAGTTACCTAGCAAGATTATAGATCCTACTTGAATTATTGAGGTAGGAAGATTTTTTGAATCATGACTGGTCAAATCAATAGAAGGTTACTTTTTACTTGGAGACTCATGATCTGTGATTCACAAATCTTCCAATCTCTAGTTCTCTAAAACTTCCATTCTCTCTAATTCTCTAAATTTTTTAATCTGCAATCAAACACTCTAATGACTTTCAGGATTTAAGAAATGTGTGCCAGAAAGTATAGTTACCTAGCAAGATTTAATAGATCCTACTTGAATTATTGAAGTGTGGATTTTCTAAATCCTTCTTGCAACCAAGCAGGCCCTTGTTAGTTATTTGTTTACTTATTCTTATCTTACTAAATTCAAACCTTTCTAACCTCATTAATTTGTCGAATTTTACGTGTTTGTCTTTTATTGTTCATATTTCTCCCCATTCTGAACTCACGCCTGTATATTTTACTTACAGCATTATGTTGACTTGATGTTAGGCAAAACTCTGACTCTCTTCTGTTGTTAAAGGTTGGCGGAGCGAGCAACAAAGGAACAGTTACTCCGAGCCTTCAAGGTCGAACTGCGTATCCTTCTTCATTAGCAGATACATCGAAATATTCAGCTGGAGCTCTGGGTTCAGGCTTTACCGATGATTATCTCTCGGCATCTAATCGCGGATATGGTGCCTATGTTGGAAGGGATCTGCAGAGTGATCCAGCTAGAAGATTTGCTGATTCTAGTTCTCTCACTCATCAGCATCAGGTTTATGTTTCTGACATTTGCAGTTTACCTGCTAGTTTTGTTGGTTCTCATTGTTCTCCTATTAATTTCTTTTTCCCCTTGTTATTGATAATACAGACCGATATGCATGATCATATGGATCAGGTAACACTCACTCACCACCAATTGTCTAAACAAAAAAAAAATGTATAGGAAAATAATGGGAAGCTTGCTGTGAGAAAAATATGTTGTTATTTCCTTTATATTCTGTGAGTTTTGATGGTCTGTCTATTTTTTTTCAGGCATCATTACTTCGGCAACAACAAATGATGAAAGCTCAATCTGATATAAGGTATATTAGTTTCTATGCATATTTTGGTGAAATCACTTGGTTTGAAGGAAAAAATGGAAATGCTTGACTACTGAGAGCTGCTTAATACATTTTCTAATGTTTTCACTTTTTTTCTGGCCAGTGTCTTATTAAGTTTTGGTATTGTGTTGTAAGCTTTTATTTTTTCTTGTGATGCTACTGAGGGTTTTTCTCTCTCGCCGTTGATAAATAAACTTGAATTTCTCAGTTCTGAGCCAATAATATACATTTCTGGCAGACAAGCTGAATATCTATCAGCAAGAGCTGCACCTATTAGCGCGTATGGTGGAAGAATGGATGTAGATGCACATGGCATACCTATTCTCGGCGGGCCTCAATATGGCGCTCAACATTCAACTTCAATTTTAGGAGCTCCAAGGAGGAATGTTGATGATCTCATCTATGCTCAAGGGTCATCAAATGCTGGTTATGGCGTGAGTTTACCCCCAGGACGAGATTATTTGTCAGGGAAAGGTCTTCACGGTCCAGCTGGATCTGATTACCAAGTCGGCATCACATCACGTGACCATCTGAATCTTGGATCCGCAACAATTGCCGAACGGAAGGATGATAGAGATGCTTTTCGTCGAGAACTTGATCTCAGGGATGAAGAACGTCGTAGGGATTTGATACGGGAGAGAGAGAAGGAACGTGAACGGGAGCGCGAACGTGAAAGAGACAGAGAACGCGAAAGAGATCGCCTGTTGGAGCGCCGTGACAGAGAAAGAGAACGAGATCAAAGGCATGGATTGGATTCTAGGCGCGGTCGGACACCATCTAGAGCTTCTAAGGATAGACGCGGTTCTTCAGCAATAAGGGATGACAGGCCTCGCCGTGCCTCGCCTCGCCGCACGCCATCACGCCGGAGTTCACCTCGCCGCATCTCACCTCGTCGAGTGTCACCACGTCGGGAGCCAGCGCATAGGTGGAACTTAATTATTTCTTGTAACTGGTAGCTTACCTGTAGGTTGCTGCTTTTGCAGTGCAGCTTTTCTAACTGATTATCTTCTCTGCTGTGATGAAGGCGTCGCTCACCTATTAAAGAAAAAAAGAGAGATTATGTTTGCAAGGTAAATCCGGGTTCTTGAGTTATGGTACTTATTTTTTTGGGAATTTAGTTTATCTGGGTGGCAATAATACAGTCCTACCTTGTCTTCTTTGAGTCCATATTCTCTTGTTCTATCTGCCTTCCTTTAGAACTTCCCTTCATTGTTTCCCTTTGATTCTTGAAATTTCATGAACATCATGGCTTCTCCTTACAAGTAGCAGGCAACTTGAAATATCTTGGGAGTTTTCTCTGATGATATTCTCTTTTCTTTGACTCTCATCACACCTTTTATATGCTTTGAGCTCTGTTTCATTGGCTTTCCCTGTACATGATCATCTTGTTTTGAATATCTTGCTTAAGCATTCATCTCGGTTTCATCTTGGGACATGTTGCATTAAGTTCTCATAGAGAACATATTTAAATTTGATATTCTATTTGGTATTTTCTCCTTTTTACTGGCAAAATACACCTTATAGTTTGTGTTACTATATGTAAATGAATAGTAATTTCTACATTTCAATTTGTTGCAGCGTTATTTTTTCTTTATTTCGACAAAACTGACCTTTTTTGTCAGCAGAATAAGAAGCTGGGTAAAGAAATTGTGACGTGTTTTAATGATTGATTGGATTTGCAGGTTCATCCATTTTGCTTGGTCGAAGCTGAAAGGAATTATTTGTCTATAAATAAGAGGTATCCTAAGTTATCAATAGCTCCTGAATTTACGAAGGTATGACATTTTTATTTGTGGTGACAGCTTTCTTGCGATCGCTTACTATAGTGCCATCACTCACAGCTGCTTTTTTTATGATACACAATTAGGCTGTTTTCAAGTGGCCTGACGGGAATCTGCATCTTTCACTTCATACTCCTGTCAGGTACTTTGAGAAGTTTGCTTTCATCTTTATCCCTATATATTTATGCAACAGATCTGATTGCAAGACTTGCATCTCTGTTGTCTTTTGATCTATCTTGTACATTCCCTTCTTGTATGGATGGGCAGCTTTGAGCATGATGTTATTGAAGATAACCGAAGTGAGGAGACTGGATTGGTTTCTGTGGGAGGCTCGCCAAAAAACACTAATGTTGTTTGGAATGCAAAAGTAAGTTCTACTTGAAAATGGTGAAGTCCCTTCACCTCTATTTTGTTTCTCTCCAAACAGATCTTTTTGCTGTACAAAATAATTGTATGATCCATTTTACCTACCTTGATTTGGTGAGAATCCTTACTGTCATGTTTAGCTATAAGTTTATATTGCATTTCTTAAGACCTCTCTTCTGCTTCATCATTGAAGATCCATCTTTTATGACAATTTGCTTATTGAAAAAAAAACTGGAATCAGGAAGTTTTAATCCAGCACATTACCAGGCAATACTGCTTCTTCCATCCAATCTATTTATGTTATAGTTTAGAGTGCTTCGGTATTGTTCGGCAGAGGGTTCCTTTGTCAACATATCATAATAATAATTCTTTTTGTTACTATCTGTCATTTTCAGCATTTGAAGCCTCTCATCTTGTCAGGTCGGACAAATTATGCGGCAATGAGAATCAAATCCTTCTGTGATTTTCTTTTTTGCTTCTTTTAATGAATCACAAACTTATTGAGTTTTCTTTTCTTTTATTTAATTTTTCTAAGATAATTGGCTATCAATTGCTTTTGTTTTAGGACAAAGTTAGGATTATAAATGATTTATATTACCGTTGCTTAGAGGAAGGCTAAATTAAACTAGCTTAAGTACTTTAGATTTTTAAAGAGATACGAGAAAATAAAATTCTCTTTGATATAAACTAATACACTTAAAACAATCAAAGATTAAGAGCTGTCCTTAAAGTATCAAGCAAAACAGAAGATTTAATGTAACTGAGTTAACTCAAACCGAATAAAAAATTCCCTAGTGTATAGATCTAAAGACAACAAACTGAATAATAATGTAATAAGAACAGTGCGGTAACTAGAAGACTTAACCATTGCCAAATTTTTATTGTAATTTCAATCTACCCAACCTCAAAAGTCCTCCGAGGGTCAGCCCACACACTCTGACGGGGATCACGTCTCACAAGGGTCTAAATGATGATAGGATCTTTCATTTTTTGCGGATCGTGATTTTAAGTTTTTTTTTTCCGAATTTGTTTAAGTGTATTTGTAAAGTTGTCATGATCCGTGATCGTTCTTCTATAAATAGGACTAGAAGGTTTTATTTAAAAGGATGAAAGTTGAAGAAGCAAAATTCCTTCTTTTGGTCTCCCGGTGTCAAAGGTGGTGTCAAAGGTGGAGCCTAGGTGTGAAGCCTAAGGTTTCTCCCCCTTCCCCTTGGTCAGCCCTATTCCTTCCACACTTCTACCTCCTGTTTCCGGCCACCACCACTGGCCACCCCTTTGGTCGGCAGCCCCTTCCCTTCATCACCACCTTCCCAACAACTACCATGGAACCACCCACTACTTAGTAACTACCCAATTACTATCTATTAACCACCATAACTCCCACACCCACACCCACACCCACCCAACCTTCCCATTCATCTATTGCCCACTCAATAAGTTACATCCTTCTTCCCTTCCAAGCCACACCTTTCCTCTGTGCAGAATTCCACCCAGCCCATTCCTCCATTCAGTACAGTCGAGCCCTCCTTTCTCCTCCACTGTTTCCCCTCCCATTCAGCTGAGAACCCTATTCCACTCCTTTAAAATCCATCTCCAGTTAGCTGGGAAGACCATCCGACCCTCCCTTGTCCTCTCCACAACCTTGTCCAGCCTCCTAGCACCTCATCTAGCCCAATCCAGTCCCTGTCTCACTGTTCTGGAGCCCAACTGCAGGCTGGCTAACATTCCCTGCAACCCGAAACCTGTCTAGAATTCCTCCAAATCGTCTCTCAAGTCTCAAACCCTGTCAAGCACCCAGGAATTCCAAATCTTGCACACCATCCCCTGATACCACCATCCACCCCCGTAAAACGCAATTCAGCACTCAAGCAGTCTCGTTCCCCCCTTTGATTCCACTTCAAAAGTCTTAATTCAGTTTGCCTCCGCTTCTCCGGCCACTGGTTAACTCATTTAAATCCTCTAAATCTTATAGTCCAAGTCATAATCATAGTGAGTTCGCTTTATGATTGTAAGTTTTTTTATTGAATCGTGCATCAAGTCACTGTTCTTGTAGATATTGGTTAGTGCTTTTGTGTCGAGGCATTTTGTGGCTTGTCGGGATTTGCTTATTTGTGTTTATTTTCTTTCCCTCCTGCTTGTACACACTTACACTTGTTTTCTTGTTTGGAGCTCTACTTGCATCATAGTGATTGCTGCATTATTTGTAAATTCTCTATTTGCAAGCAGAGCCTTCAGATAAGTTCTTGAAATCATCTAAACAATTCATATAGTGGACATATACTTTACTAGACCCGTTCTGCATCACACTCACTTAAGTCATCCGTTCACAATCTCAAGAATGATTAATTGACATGATACTGATGAAAACTGTGATAAGTTCTTGAAATCATCTAAACAATCTTCAGATAAGTTCACAATCTTCAGATAAGTTCTTGAAATCATCTAAACAATTCATATAGTGGACATATACTTTACTAGACCCGTTCTGCATCACACTCACTTAAGTCATCCGTTCACAATCTCAAGAATGATTAATTGACATGATACTGATGAAAACTGTGATTAACATCCTCCCCATGTGCCCACTTACCAAAAAGATTACTGTGTAAATATATATATACTGGCAAATTGTTCTATCCTATATAATTATGATATTGAACAAATAATTATTATTTTTAGCCTTCAATTGAATTACATTAGTTAGCTTAAAATGGATATTTATAACAATATTATGCATGTAAATTAATTAAATAGGAAAACCTTAATTTATAGTCTGAATAATGTTGTCTTACCGTTATCATTTATTTCTCAGTACCTTATGAGATAGAATTCTTGCAATGCATACTTTTCTTTTTTACTTGAGACTTTCAGCCATGACATTTTAATAGCCATAATGAAATGCTCAGCTTTCTTAGATCTGTTTGATATCTCTGCTTATTATACTCAACTTGTATTTAGGTTTCCATATTTTAAATGATTTTTTCTTTTAAAATTTTTATGCAGGTTATCCTGATGAGTGGGGTTAGCAGTAGTGCTCTTGATGATTTGTGCTCGGATAAAAATTCTGATGACAGGTTGATCCATTTCAACAACATCTTGAGGTTTGTTATTCTAAAAAAGGAGCGTTCATTTATGGCGATTGGAGGCCAATGGCAAGGGACAATGGATGGTGATGATCCATCAATTGATTATTCCTCACTCGATCAAACAGCTAGGAGGTGTGTAAAACATATCTAATGGAACATTTCAAATCTTCCTGTTGTAATTCTTTGTTAGTTGCATGTGCTTGCGTGCTTGACTAAAGATTTAGCTATTCTTTTGCAGATGTGTCAAAGATATAACCCAACTTGATTTACAAAACTGTAAACACTGGAATCCTTTCCTTGAGGTTCTCCCTCATTCCCTAACTCCCTTCCTCCCTCTAATTAATGATTGTTTGATTAAATATTACTCAGATATTAATCATATCACTTCTGAATTAATAGCAGGCTTAATCAAGTTGTCAACTAAAATCACATCAATAAGATCTTATGACTTTTTTATAAGTTACTATAGTACATAATTAGCTCCAAAATGAAATATTAGCTACTCTTAAAAAAAAAATCATATTCTTGAGTTTTGGACTTTCGGGATATAAAACATTCATGACATTAAATGCATTATTATATATTAAACTCAAGCATGGCGTTCCTTTATTTTTTTTTTATCTTTCTAAATTATGACTTCCCTCCTAATTTCAGGTCATTTACAGATGCATTGTGAAAAAAGTGATTACATAATTGAAATGCTAATTAGTAATTACATCTCCTAAGTTCAAATCATAATGCACTGAACACCCCTATTAAATGACATTATGTATTTCAAAGTCGTTGAACTGTATGTCTTATGTTTTTCCTGTTTTATACAACTGACAAAATAATTTCATTAGAACTATGAACTAGAGAAAATGCCAATGCATGCCAATGCCATATTTTCTACTTACAGAGAATATAAAGGTATTTCTTTATAAATGATATTTAAAGTCTTAAAATAGTTCCTAACCCAAGTATGGGCATGTAATTCTCATGATGTTGTTATAATGTTGTGATTGTATAAGTAGTGTTGAAACGAAGTCTTGCTAAACTATTAATAGTGCCACTAAGTGAAAATAGTGTCTTAATCAAAATTTTCAACTAAGATCACATCAAAAAAAATTGCTTCTTAATAAGATACAGTTGCCTACAAAGTAGTGAACTGTTGTCTACTTCAATAAATTCTTATTTTCTTGTTGTTGGGGTATAGGAGGTTAAAAAAATATTAAAATACATAATATATTGTAAATTATGGGATTTTCAATTTGAAGTCTTTTACTAGTAACTGCAATGTATCAAGAATCCAAGTGAATAAAAAAGTGATTAGGATAACTTTGTAGCCCTAAACAGCCACGAGAAAGCATTTTGTTATAATGTGAACCAGCATGTTGCATGCATTTCCTTTTATGCTTACAGCAATTGACAAAATACAATCACTAAACTATAAACTTTATGAAATGTGTGGATGCATTTTTGGTGATGTTTTTAGCAAAATGGAAAAAATTTAACTGTCCATAAATCATGAAAATGATATTAATGGCTGTAGGATGATGTTTCAAAACCAGTATTTTGGTTTAAGTATCTTGATAAATGTCCTCGGTAATAGTTTTGCATAGTTTAAGCGTTGAATTGAAAATCTTACTGAAGAAGTGATTAGATCAAAATGAAAATATTAGTTGACTTAAACATGTTTTCACCTAAACTTGACGTCAAGGTTTTTAACTTCTTACATAGCTATAGCAGCTATAAATTAGTGCACTGTAACATAGCTATAGCAGCTCCAAATTAGTGCACTGTTATCCAAAGAAAGAAACTTCAAAATTAGGATATGGACAATCATAAATTTAAAACATGTATAATACATCTTGCACTGTAAATGTTGGTAGCCCCACTCTCTCTAATTTCAAATCATTTATAGATACACTACAATCGGATTGGTGCTGATGGACTGTCTAGTTATAAAGAGATCACTGTTTTGTATGTGCCGGACCTGTCGGATTGCCTGCCTGCATTAGATTCCTGGCGATCTGAATGGTTTGCTCACAAAAAGGACATTGCAGAAAGGGAGAAGCAGCTAGCGTCCAAGAAAGACAAGGTTCAAAATCATTTTTTTTCTAGCTTCCAAATAATTTACTTATTCAATGTATCTCTTGTAATTGTCTCCATTTTCTTTTTCTAATGTAGAAGTCTAGCGAAAAGGACATAGCACAAGGTACATTTACATAAGTGTTGCTCGTTTTTTAAAATATCTCCATCTCTATTCTCTTGGGTTAGACATTTTTGCTGTATCTCTAGGTGATCATGTTCCGAGCAAGTCTAAGAAACCCTCTATTCCTGCGAAACCTAGCAAAGTTGATGAACAGTCGAGTAAAAATGAGAAGGTTGTCAAAATTGAAGAAACCAAAGAGGGCGGTGATTCCAAAGATGGAAGTGACCAGAAAGGAAAATTGCCTGAACCTGTTGTAAATTCCTCTGAGAAGCTTGATGACGCAATGATTGTTGATGATATAATCGACGACAAGAAAGGCGCAGAAAATCTTATCTCCACTGATTCGAAAGTTGACGTTAAGAAGCCAGCAAAAAAGAAAATCATCCGGAAGGTCGTGAAAGGGAAGGCTGCTGATAAAAAAGCAACAACAGCAAGTGATGAAACTGTTGCCAAAATTGATGACAAGACGGAGGAAAAAAGTGCTGGAAACAAACAAACAGTCCACCAAAACTCTGTTAAAATAAATGACAGCTCAGCAGAGCCTGAAAAAGGTAAGATATTTGTTAGGAGAAAGGTTGTTAAAAAAGTCGCAGTTGGAAAATCTTCTGTTGAGGAAGACAATAATTCTGAAGAAAAGATCAAAAGTTCCGAAGAAACGGCTAAAAATAATATTGCAACACCCACCGTTGATGCTAGTCCGCAGATATCTGGACCACCCAAAGTCGATGTTAGTCCGCAGATATCTGGACCACCCAAAGTTGATGCTAGTCCGCAAACATCTGGACCCAAAACATCAGGAAAGAAGAAAATAATCAGAAGAATAGTAAAGAAAAAAGTTCCAACCCCTGATGAAAAGGTTGAGATAGCAAAAGATGGTGTGCAGGCGGAAAATAAAGAGACTGTGCTGAAGGCGATCAAAGTGGAAGATCAGCCTATAGTAAAAGAAGAGCATGATTTGATTGAATCAATTCCTACTGAAAATAAGATAAAAGAGGAAAATAAAGTGGCTACCGAGAAAGAAGGTGCCATCGAAAAGAAAACAAATGAAGCAAAGGATGATAAAAAGTCAACTCGAGCTGATGATAAGGTTTCCAAAGTTGAAAAAAGAGGTTCGGCTAACAACGAACCGGAGACCCCTAAGCACAAAAATTCTGAGAAAGATTCGCGAACTACAAAGACCGAGGGGTCAAGGCAAGAAAAAGAGAAGAGAAGTAAAGAAGCCAAAAGTGATTCTAAGCAGAAATCTAAAGAAGCAAAGGAGAAAGGGAAACCGGATGAACCTCCTAAACATTCAGGATTTTTTGTCCGGACGAAGCGTACCAAGGGATCAAAGGTAATATTGAATTAAACATTTAGCTGTGAATTCATTATCCCTGTCAAAGATTTTTGTGAGGTGTCAATCTTAGTTAGGTTTGATTCTTTTGAAACAGGTTCGATCAACATCCCTTTCATTGGGTGGGCTCCTAGAGTACAATGAAAAAGACGTTGAAGAATCAACTTTTGAGGTATTTTACCCTTGGTTCACATAAATCCTTACGAATGAAGTCAACTGCAACCTTTATCTTACATTTACAATATTAGTTTCTTAGCCTTTTTATTTAATCAGGATATTTACATAACATATATTGATATCTTGTCTTCAATCACGATGGTCTCAAGAATTTTTCCTTTTTTTTAAACTAATTTGGAATATGCTATCAATGGAATAACTAATTCTGGAATAGGATATCTATGAACATTTTTTTTGTTGTATGTGTGAACATTTTTTAAAATATTCTTCATGCTAATACCTGCAGAAGTACTCTAAACTTATTCTGTCTCTTGTGTTCCCCATAGTTTACTATTGCCTGTTTTTTTAAAAATCATTTCAAATATGCTACCTTTTAAATCTAATGCAATACACCTCATTCTTAGATCCCTTCGGTATACTTTTTGCAGCTGTCACTCTTTGCTGAATCATTCAATGAAATGCTTCAATACCAAATGGGATGCCGCATTTTATTATTTCTCGAGGTAACTTCTAATTTTGCATTTTTTTAAAGTACATACATTATTTTGTTTTGTTAATGAACTTGTGGGGTTTTTTTATGATAGAAACTGAGGAAAAGGTTTGTCATTAAGCACAAACAACGTAAAAGGCAGAGAGAAGAGAAAATTGAGAAGGAAAAAGAGGCGAAGGAAGCTGAAGCAAAACGTCAAAAGATTACGGATAACTCCCATGCAGAGAAGGAATCTCTCAAAGTTGAAGCCCTGTCAGCTAAAGACCAAAATCACGAGGAAACTAATTCTAAGAATGAAGCGGATGGAGTAGATAAATCAGACACGGAAAAGAAGTCAGATGTTGAGTCAGAGGAGGAAGATCTCGAAGACATATATGAAGAGTACGATGAAATGGATGATGATGCAAGTGATGCAGCTCCCGAGGCAAGCATTTTACTCATACTTCCATTCCCTTTCCTTAATTGAGTTTTTTTCAATAACTTAATTCGTCATTGTTAAATAGTGTTGTTTATTTCTTTATTTAATGCCTTTGTATATATTATGGAAATTTTAAATGTCGGATATTAGAGACATATTGTGTAGTAGTTATTCGGATGCGGCGATCGCACGCGGTGATGTACGGGCGGTTGGTGGCGGAGATAGTGGGCCTGCCCACTCTCCCACTTCCCTCTTATCATCTTAGTGGGCCTTTGGGATAACCACCTCCTTGACTTGTATATAAATGAATGAGAATCTTGTATGAGTACGCATCATAAGCCCCCCCCAAACCTTCGGAGTCCGAATTACTGCGCGGAGGAGTTCAGAGGTTTTGATTTTCTTTTGTGACAATTCAGACCATCGTCATCTCCGTGTGACGCGTCGTACTGTTCCGAGGGTAAGCTGTTGCGATTTGCGCAACTATGAGTCTGTCGCCTCGCGAACTTTCTGGAAGTCGTCACTTGGCTCCAGTTGTGGGAGAAACCTACATCTCGTCTTGTTCGGTTGCGAGCTTGCCGCCCAGCGATTGTGCTAGAGATTGTGACGAGCTTGTCGTTTAGCGTTGAAACTTGAGGAGCTTTGGGGCGATGCGATGAAGCAGCATTGAGGCAATGAGCGCCGAGGCAGTGCGCCCAAGCGGCGCCGAGGCAGTGCGCCCAAGCGGCGCCGAGGCAGTGCGCCCAAGCGGCGCCGAGGCAGTGCGCTCAAGCGGCGTCGAGGCAGTGCGCCCAAGCGGCGCCGAGGCAAGGCGCCCAAGCGGCGCCGAGGCAAGGCGCCCAAGCGGCGCCGAGGCAAGGCGGTCTTTTGGGCAGACCTAGTTGAAATTGTTGTACTTAACGCTTATCCTCCACTCGCGAGAGTCCTCTTCTCTTCACCATGTTGGCGAATTTGCTGCTATGTGTAAGTATCGAAGATCGTGGGCTTAACTTTCGTAGCCTTATTTTGGATGATTCGCATTGCTGATAGAGCCAGAGAATAGCCATAGTAATTTTAGATACACAACGGATACATGCGCACAAGTACAATCTTGTGGCTTACTGTTTAAAAGCAAAAACTGGAAGAAGCAAAAACAGAAATTGATGATAGATGAGACGCGGGCTGTGCGCGCTCTACTATGGTGAAGTTCCCCTGCCCAGTACCGCTCGCTTATCCTCGTCGGGGTACGATGTTGTCCTCTACTGGATTGTCAGCCTGCGGTCCGTGCTGGTTCGGGATCTGGTTTAGTAAAAACTTTCCGAGAAGGCCTTGTTGGACAAGACGCTCGATTTCTTCCTTCAACCGCTTGCAGCTTTCTGTACTGTGTTCATGCCCGCGATGGAAGTCGCAATATTGCGACTGGTTTCTTCCGCTTGACGTAAGCGGTTCGGGCCTGCGGAGCGCATTGCTATCGCGGATGGCGAGGAGAACGTTAGTCCTGGTAGTGTTCAAGGGAGTGTAGTCCTGATGCTGGCGAGATCTTCGGTCTCGGCTGGAGTTGTTGTGATGCTTGTTGTTCTTGTTGGGAACTGTCTGCAGTTACGACTCCTCTTTCTTTCTCTTCGAGCTCCCCTCGAACTGCCGGCGGTGTGCTTCGATGGCCTCGTCGGAGGCTATCTGAGCTTCAACTCGGTGAACGAGGTCGGGGTAACCTGGTACGGTTTCTCTCATGAGAGTTGAGTAAAAGCCACTTGGGCAGAGACCTCCAAGGAAGACTCCTCGCAAAAGCTCGGGGTCGACTCCCGGGATCTGTCGAGCCTCAGAGGCGAAGCGTCGGAAAAAATCCTTCAGAGTTTCTCCGTCGTTCTGGCGGATTCCCGAGAGATGGGAGGGGTCACGAACAATCCTGCGGTTGGCGATGAACTGGTCCACGAACTGTTGCGCCATTTCAGCGAAGTTGCTGATGGCCCCATCTCGCAGGGAGTGGAACCAAGTGCGCGCTTGTCCCTTTAAGGTTGCCGGGAACACTTGACATAGGAGTTGATCGGGGGCGCTGTAAATCCTCATGACGGTGGTGAAGTGATTGACATGTTCCAACGGATCGTCAGTCCCGTCGAATGTCTCGATGTTGGGAAGCTTAAATCCATTCGGAATTGGATGGGCCAGGACTTGAGGCGATAGTGGGGAGCCGTGGTGTGCGGGACGGCGGGCGAGAGTTGCGCGTCGCCCTGCTTGGATGTACTCTTCTTCTATCATATTGCGTATTTCTTCTCGCGTGGTTCTTTCGATTGCTTGATCAGGGGCAACTCTTCCTGGGTGATGGTGACGGTGGTCAGCTTCTTGGTTTCTAGCTGGCGGGGCAGGGTGAACGGAGCCTGCTGCGCTGGAGGATCCTTCTGAAGCTTCTTCTTCCCGAATGGCCTCTTCGTTCAGGGCATGACTTGGGGCTGGGGGCGGCGGCACGTTCAATGCCGGCGACTGAATTGGAACTTGAGGAGCCCCGAGATTCCTTACGAGAGTCAACATCTCGGCTTGCTGTTCTTCCATTTGCTGCATGTGCCCTTCCACCCATGCTGCGAGCGCAGGCACTGCCTCTTCTCCAGGAGGCGTATTGATGAGCGAGTGGGAGGGAGCTGGGTCGACGCGTCCCTCCGGCATTGATCCTTGGTAGTGCGAGCACACTTTCTTGCCATTGCAGTTGGCCTTTCAAGAGTTTTGGGAATCCTTCCCACAGACGGCGCCAAACTGTTGCGGGTCGCTTAGGGCTCTTGGTAGACCGGTCGAATTGAACCACCTTAGCTCGGGAGCGAACTAAGCGCGCAAACAGTCACAGAGAAATTCGTTGAATACACTGCGACGTTTTAACGTGGTAAAACCCGGAAAGCGTAAAAAAAAACCACACGGCCGGGGCTGTGCCGACCAAACTTCACTATCTTCTGAGAGGCTACAATCCGATGTTTTAGAATTCGAGCGCGACAGGCCGCCGCTCGTTACAATATTAGAGAGAGAGAGAACGTTCCGAGGGTGACAGGCCACCTCTCGGAAAAAACTAAGTCTTTTCCTTCTGCACCTCTCGGAAAAAACTAAGTCTTTTCCTTCTGAGAACGGTAGAGAGCGAAAGTGAGAATGCCTTGTCCGCTTTTGTGAAGACGAAAGTGAGAGCGCTGTGTCCGCTTTCGTGAGAACGAAAGTGAGACTGCCGAGTCGCCTTTCGGACGAAGGAAAACTTCAAGTCCACGAAGGAGATCTTCAAGCGCCGAAGGAGAAATCCGTGGAAATCTTCAAGGAGCTCTCTCTGGTCATCCAGGCTCCAGTCCCTTCAAATGAAGCCTAGGGGGTCCTTTTATAGCTTTGTCCGGTAATTTTGCCGTTGTAACCACCATAATCACCTGGGAGGACGAATCATATTTTTCGGTTCAGATCCCACAGATCACCATTCTTCGTAAATGACCATCCTGCCCTTCGAGGAAAGGCGACAAGCTGTTCCTGAAAAGTGAGAAACTGAAAAGACAAAAAGTGAGCGAGCCGAGTCGGAAAAGTGAGCGAGTCGGAAATGTGAGAATGCTCCGAGCGCGCTCAGAAGCGTTCTGAGCGCGCGACGAACATGGAAGCGCTTTGAACGCGCTTAGAGGCGTTCTGAGCGCGCGTGAGCGCGGAGGCGTCCTGAGCGTGCAACGAACACGGAAGCGCTCCGAACGCGCTTAGATGCGTTCTGAGCGTGTGACGAACATAGAAGTGTTCGTGGCGGAATCTGAAACTTGAAGAGCGCATGGCGAGCCTGAAGAGGATACGTCTGAACCCCACCATGGGGGAGGTGGCTCGACTGCACCCCAAAGGGGGGTGTGCCTGGGCCGTACCCCAAGAGGGATGCGGCCTGGGCAGTACCCCACGAGGGATGCGGCCTGGCCGCACCCTAAGAGGGGGGTGCGGCCTGGCTGCAGCCCGCACCACAAGAAGGGGGTGCGGGCTGGCCGCACCCCAAGGGGGGTGCGTCCTGGCCGCGCCCCAAGAGGGGGGTGCGGGCTGGCCGCATCCCAAGCGGGGTGCGGTCCAAGGGAGGCTCGGCGCTACCGCGCGCGGTCCTGCTTTGCGCGGTGATGTAATGTTCGGATGCGGCGATCGCACGCGGTCTTGTACCGGCGGTTGGTGGCGGAGATAGTGGGCTTGCCCACTCTCCCACTTCCCTCTTATCATCTTAGTGGGCCTTTGGGATAACCACCTCCTTGACTTGTATATAAATGAATGAGAATCTTGTATGAGTACGCATCAAAACTTATTGTTATCAAAATTAAATTATTGTATACTAATTAAATATATTTTATAATGTATCATTTTGTAATTCTTAATAATATTTTATCTTAGATACTATTCGATTTTATTTCGTAATATGAATGACTCATTTCTTATCAATTTGTTATATTATTTTTCTATTTTTATAAGATATAATTATTGTTAGTATACATAAAAATAAAAATTTTATTTAAGACATGAAAATCCGATATTTTAAAATATCCCCGACATGTCTCCGACTTCCGACATTTAAAAACTCAATTCGATATGTCGTCGACATCCGATATTTAAAACATTGGCTCCAGCTTAGCAGTGTTTCTCCCCAGGTAAAACTCTTGTTTTTCTTCTTGGATTTTTTGTGTAAATGATTTCTCCAAGCTTTTTAGGTAATCCTTTGAAGTATTATAGCATTTCATTATGGTAGTATGTAGATCTAGGTTTTTGAGTTTTAGGGTTTTGGCTTTTTGAGATCTTGCATAATATGAGATTTTACTTTGGATTTATAAGAGTTTTGAATTCTATCGTTGATTTCAAATTTTTTTCTCATTTTTTATGAAATTTTTCAACATTTTCATGGAGGTTTTGGTGCCCACCTCCAAGTCTCCATGATCAAATGTTAGGAAGGTGGAGTTGAATCCTTAAATTCAAGTTTAACAAAACTCCACCAAGCAATAATTTATAATTAGGAAACCTGAATAAAAAGTCACTGAAAACTCACAAGATAACTAATAAATACTAATTAAAGTTCAGAGGGTTGCAAGAAAATAAAAATAAGATAACGGCTAACTCCACCTTCCTAACATTTATATATATTAATGAAAATATTGGTTTTCTGTAAAAAAAACGACTATTTAAAACCTGGATCTATTACCCTTCAATTTCCATCAGTAAGGGGCAGGCATGTCCCTTTCCAGCCTGTCGTTAAAGATAGACTTGCCGACCCAATGATCCTACCATTAGTTGAAAAGCTTAACAACAGTTCTCGTAATTACTGAACAGTAACTTGACGTCCCAACATTATTTTAAAAGTGAGTTATCATTGTCCATGGTTTAATGTAAGAAACTTATCTTCTGGGAGAAGGAATCTCCAGGTAAGTCTGAGGCTGGAGGCTAACAACTGCAAGTATATTTTCTCTTTAGGCAAGCATATATTCATGAACATTATCACATAGGAATAACATCTCAGAGCATTTTATAGCCAATTTGATCTTCCTACCGAGTGACAAAAATGCCAGCCGATCAATCAACCAACCTTCCCACCTTAAATCCCCGTGTAGGAACACCTACATAGCATGACATGAATTTGTTGCATTTTCTCAAGGCGGACGAGGGTGTGACTGAGGAAGTTGATAATGTGAAAGCTGAAGCAGAGGAGACGGTTAAAGACGGCGACAAAGTCATTGAAGGCGTCCCCGAAAAGAGCAGCACCCAAGAAACTGAAAAAGACGAACAAGCTAATAATGCGAACAAGGATGATGATAAGAAGACCTCGGCCAACAAGCCTCAATTGGCGGACGAGTTTGTAGACAAGGAAGTGCTGCAGGTAATTTTGTTCGCCTCTCATTACGTCAATCACTGTATTCTGGATTTGCATTTTCTACTTCCTCAAATGCGCATAATTAATTTCGTGTTTGCTTGTTTGTTTGAGACAGGCTTTCAGATTCTTCGATTATAACAAAGTTGGGTACATCAAGGTGATGCGAATCTGTTGGATAGTTAATGCAAATGCATTTTGTTCAGTAGTGGTCATATTTTAATGCTAGTCGTTTTTGCAGATGGATGATTTGAGATGCTTGCTCCATATTCTCGGCAAGTTTCATTCCCACAGAGATGTCAAGGTTAGATTTCTGCATCTGCCCGTTATGTTCTATTCTGTTGTTGGGTATGAAGGCAAGAATTGGTGCAGAGTTCATCCTGATCTGTTCTTTATGAAATTTGAACCTTTGTTTTTAAAAAATTATCTCGGGGGAAATGCAGGAATTGGTACAGAGTGCTCTATATGAAAGCAGTTCTGCCAGAGATGACCGAATTTTCTATAAGAAGCTTGCTCAGATTAAAGACCTGTGATGACCTTCGACCGAGTGTTTGGGCGCGCGCGCGTGCCAGAGAAGTCCCCCAGCCACTCATCGGGGTTAAGATGCGTAAACATGGAGTTTGATCAATGGCAGCATGCCAAAAAACCTGCCTCCAATTAAGTTAGAAATGCTTTATTAGTGCACTGTTATTATTAGTACCTTGACCTTTTAGCAGGTTGATGTTCTTCCTGATCATAGCATATCCTCTTTTCCTGCTATTTATAAGAATTTGTTAATGTACCTCCTCCCCATGTCCATCCAGAGCTTGTTACACATTGACTTTTCAGTTCAGTAATGGTTTCATCAAGTAATTTATTTTTTATGATATTTATTACATATATTTAGGGCCATTTACTGGGACCTCTTCTCTAAGTTTGCTAAATTACAGATTGCACCCCTCTTACTTTCGAAATTTCAAAATATCTCCGATGCAAGTTTTCATTTCATTGCATCCATATGCAAAAAACTCCTCTGAAGATTTACTCCAAGCGGGGTACTTTTGTGCAGGGATGCTATGAAATGTAAACTTTCAGGGGTGATTTTTGTAATTTTAAAAATAAGAGGGGTGCAACCTTTAATTATGCTAACTTCCAGGTGAAGTTTTGGTAATTATATATATTTAATATAAAAGAAATATATGAAACATCAATTATTGCACCTGTATAATGTGGATAAAATGCTATGAGTTCTATGATTTAGCTTTATGGATACAGGGAACAGAACATGACCAAGTTTTTTTGTTTGTTTGGGAGAGCGGCGGCTGTCGTTAACAAAAACACGAAAAATAAATGTAGTGTTCGGGCAGCGGGCAATGTTGTCCAGGTTTGGTCAGGAGTCGGTGTTAAACCTGTTAAGCCTTTTATTGTTATCCTTACTGTCTCAGCTGCAAAAATTGTGATAAAATTCAGCACTTGGCCTGCGTAGAGAAGTCTGGATGGAAATTGTTATGCTATTTTATCAGGCAATTCTATTACTTGTGCAGGTGTATATATAATTATTTTAAGCTTTGCTTATGACATGTGTTCAAGTGGTTGTGCGAAATTTTGTTGAGTGTTTGTCTAAAATGCCATTGACTAGTGACTTTTATTTATAGTTTTGCATTCATAATTATCATGGCTCTCCCAATTTTGAAACTTGAGTGATATTTTTTTGTCCAATTTTTTTTTCTGGTGTCCACTGCTCGCCGGTCCAGCTTGAAGCGACGGTTAGAAATACAATGCATTATCTTCAATCATTGGACTGGTTGGTTGCAAGCACACATTACGAGTGCGTGTTTCATTACGAATGCATGTGTTGTAGCGTAAACATGCCCGAATCTACTCAAAATTGCATACAATAAAAAATGACTTTTTTGATATTGGTGTTGGATTTGTCAGTTTGGGGATGTTAAGGTAGTTGATGCCTGATGCTCTGAAAATTTAATTGACAGTTTAGAGACTAAATTTGCAGTGCTTGTAAATTTAGGGGCTGAAATCCTTATTTAGCTTAAAAAACAATGACCCAGTTTTACAAGTTGACATAAGTAATTGAAATGTTCAAATATTGTGTTACAGAATGCGATGGACTCATTTTAGTATATTTTTAACAAAGTAAACTCTTTGGTAATATATAATATACAAGAGGCAAAATAGCTAAGTTTGTTCATCAGCTTTAGCCTAAGTTTGACATGTTTTTAAGCTTTTTATTTTTCTTCTCGTATTGGTCCTGAAATTTTATATAAAAATTGAAATAGGTTTCTAGACTAACTTCCGTTAAGTTTTTTTTTAATGATTTTAGATGATATTGTGCTCCTAAGACAGCGATGTAGTGCTAATGCTGATATTAGAGATTATTATTTTATTATAAAAATGATTTTATTTATTTATTTTATGCTATGACATTTTTTTAATTAGGCACAAATTAATAATAGTAATAATTTTTGTTATTTTTATTGTAAATAATAATGCCCAATACAGGCATTAGCAAAAATAGAAGTTTTGGAGCTTATTTTAAATTTAGGGCCTGTTTGGGACAACCCTAGCGGATGGAAAATCTATTTTTCAACCGCTGGAGTTGTTTTATAACAATATAATGATCTAATTTAGCCGCGTTTTAGCCCTGTTTTGGAAAGCCGCAAACCTCCTGCTCCCGGCTCTCCCAAAATCGCTCCCGTCTGGAGAAAAAAAAGCCGCGCCCTCCTCGACGATCCCTCTCGTCTTCCTCCTCGACGCAGATCCCGCCGTCTTCCTCCTCGACGAGCCTTCTCCTAGACGCGGCTTCTCCTCAACAACGGCCATCTCCTCGACAGCGGCCCGTCTCCTCAACTTCAGCGAATCTGCGCCCTTCTCCTTGACGCGCCTTGTCGTCGATGAGTCCTAACACCCCAGTCGTCTTCCTCCAAGGCCGAGCCCTAAAAACAGTGGTCCTCCTCGACGCGCCTTGTTCTACTCCTCGACGAGCCCTAACAGCGGCCATCTCCTCTTCCTTCGGCGATTCGGATCCCTCCTCTTCCACTTCCAGATTTGCTTCCTCCTCCACATCCATATCTTCTTCCAGTTTCAAGTATACTTCTATATTCAGCTCTCCTCTTCAGTGTTTGTATGTTTTTTTGTGTACATGTCTATGTGAATGCTTTGAATTTGTGTACATGTCTATGTGATTGTTTGAATTTTGTGTACATTTTGTGTATGCTTTGAATTTGTGCCCTCCAACTTTGCTTACCTCCAACTTTGCTTACATGTGTATGCTTTGAATGTGTGTTTGTGAATGTGAATATGTGTTTGTATGTATGTTTGTATGTGTGTGTGTTTGTATGTGTTTGTGTGTGTGTGTGTGTGTTTGTGTGTGTGTGTGTGTGTGTGTGTGTGTGTGTTTGTGAATGTGAATATGTATGTTTGTGTGTTTGTGAATATATATGTTTGTGTGTTTGTGTGTGTGTGTGTGAATGTGAATATGTGTGTTTGTGTATGTTTGTGTGTGTGTGTTTGTGAATGTGAATATGTTATATTTATGTGTGTGTGTGTGTGTGTGTGTGTGTTTGTTAATGTGTGTGTGGGTTTGTTAATGTATGTGTGTGTATGTTTGTGTGTGTGTGTGTGTACGTTTGTGTGTGTGTGTATGTTTGTGTGTGTGTGTGTGTTTGTGTGTATGTGTGTGTGTATGTGTGTGTGTGTGTGTTTGTGTGTGTTTGTGTGTTTGTGTGTTTCTCTGTGTGTGTTTGTGTTTGTGTATGAGTTTGTGAATGTGAATATGTTTTATTTGTGTGTGTGTGTATGTTTGTGTGTGTGTGTTTGTTAATGTGAATATGTATGTTTCTGTGTGTGTGTTTGTGAATGTGAATATGTGTGTGTATGTTTGTGTGTGTGTGCGTGTGTGTATGCGTGTCTGTGTGCTTGTGTATGTGTTTGTTAATGCGCGTGTGTGTGCGCGCATGTGTGTGTATGTTTGTGCGTATGTGTTTGTGTGTGTGTGTGTGTGTGTGTATGTTTATGTGTATGTTTGTGTGTATGTGTGTTGGTGTGTGTGTGTATGTTTGTGTGTATGTGTATGTTTGTGTATGTGTATGATCGAGTCTTTTAAACAGCGTGTTGGGAAAAACTACGATCGAATGCAAATGAAGAATAAGTGGGACCATCTAAAGAAAGACTGGAAGTTGTGGAAAGAATTAAAACATGGAGAGACCGATTTGGGATGGGACCAGGAAAAGAACACCATTGCAGCATCTGATCAGTGGTGGGAGGATAAAATCAAGGTAACCTAAAAATTAATAATTTTAAAAAATAAAAAATAAAAAATATATGTTTTTTTAATATTTTTCTTATATTATTATAATTGTTATGTATAGGTTGTTCCTGCTGTAAAAAAATTTCGATATGCTGGTATTGCACCCGAGTTAGATGAGAAACTGAATATTATGTTCAGTCAAGTTGTTGCCACAAGTGAAGATTCTTGGGCACCATCAATTGGCAGCATACCACCAGATATGAAGCATATTTCTGGGGAAGAAGACAATGCAGCAAAAATTTGGAGGTTCCGCGACTTGATTCATCGACCAATAATGGCAATGCCTCTATCTCCACGAGTAAACGAAGAAGAATGAGAAAGAATAAAGGTGTGACTTTTTCCTATATGAATGAGTTGCGTGCATCTGCACTAGCGGAGAAGCCACCACCAATTGTCACAATCAAGGAGACAGTGAAGTTGATCTGTAAGAGATACATGTTGATTTGAGTTTATATTACTTGGCTTTGAACCATATCAAGGACAAAAATAACAGAGAGATTTTCATTAACATTCCAGAGGAGGATAGAGTATGGTGGATCAAAAGTGCCTTTGAGAACATGCATCAATGATATTTATTGTTTCTATTTTATTCAGACTTTGCTGTGTTATGTGTTGTTTATTTTTTATTCAGACTTTGTTGTGTTATGTTTTGTGATGTTTCTATTTTATTAAGACTATAATGTGTTGTTTCTATCTCTGTGATATTTCTATTTTTGATGAAATTAAATTCATGTTTTGTGTTGTTTCTATTATATGAAATATGTTTTGTCCCACTTAAAATTAATTTCGATATGATGCCATTTTTTTTGCTTCTTTAGGTAATGGAAGCACATGACTCTACCAGTGAAGATTCGGGAGAAGATACATCTCTTTCTCCAGAACGGGTGCAATATGTTGAATATTGCAATATAGTTATCTCAACAATTGATGAGATTAATAATTGCATACGGGAGAAGAGACCATGTATGATGTCTACTCAAACATGGGATAAATGGTTGAAAGAGTTGCTTGAAGGGCACCCAAATAAAATTCATGATGCATTTAGAATGCCAAAACGAATATTTATTGATTTACTTCGAAAACTAGAAAACGATCATTAATTACAAGGATCCCAATGCACAACCTCAAGAGAAATCTTATGAATTATATTGTACATCCTAGCACATGGAGGCTATATGAGATTAACAAAAGAGCGATTTCAACACTCAACTGAAACTATAGGTAGGTATTTTTTGAAAGGAATTAAATCACTATTACTACTGTCAGTTGATGTTATAAAACCAATTGATCGTCATTTTAGATAAATACCTGCTGAAATAAGGTATGATGCCCGTTATATGCCATTCTTTAAGGACTGCGTTGGTGCAATTGACGGTACACACGTAGATGCGAGGATACCCGTTAATGATCAAGTAAGATATATCGGACGTCATGGTACAACAACGCAAAATGTGATGGCTGTTTGCGACTTTAATATGTGCTTCACATTTGCACTGGTTGGGTGGGAATGATCCACTCATGATAGTAGCATCTTTGCGCGGGCATTGTCAGACGATAGACTACATTTTCCGCATCCCCCTCAAGGTAAATTGTTCAATAAATGATAGTATATGCTTTAATTATTCACTACCATATTATTATGTTTAACATATCAACTAATTACAGGTAAATATTATTTGATGGATGCTGAATATCCATTAAAGATGAGCTATTTAAAATCATATCCAGAAATAAAATATCATTTGACAGATTTTGCACGCGGGAGTCGTCCCGTCCATGGTAGACATGAGCATTTTAATAAGGCACATTCATCTTTTCGAAGTGTGATAGAGCGAACGTTTGGAGTTTGGAAGAAAAAGTGGCACATTCTTCAAAAAATGCCTCAGTACAATTTCAAGAAATAACGTTCAATTGCGCTAGCGACCATGACAATGCACACCGGCGGACCTAGGTAGAGACATGCCCGGGCACGTGCCCGGGCGTGATTTTGGTAAAATTTCACCTGACGGCTGACGCTTGGCCTTCTTCAACACGGCAAGGTACTCGTCCTGTCTCCCCTCTCTCCCTCTCACACAACATGCTCTCTCTCTCTCTCACCCTCTCCCTCTCTCTCTCTCTAGCTCTCACGCCCTAGTTATCTTTTAAAAAGTTAAAGCTGTCCTGACAATTCAACACTATGCATAAAGTGATGGCTATACTTCAACATTTATGCTCATGCCCTATCACTCTAATACCTAGTTCGTCTTCATCCTGCACTGTACGTAAAGCTTCACTGCTTAAACAGAGATGTTTGCGGTTTGTCCTTGTCATTTAAGATGAGAATAAACTACAATTCCATCTTGGAAGAGCTAAACAAGGAGACCTAGACTCGTATTTGCCATTTTGCTTGCCATGCCCATTGTTCTCCTCAACCAAAGCTTCACCAGTTCAGACTATGTTGTTCAATTCCAAAGGGCCATTCATTCTGCTTATGCCTTTCGATCTCCTTGTTTCTGATTTTTTTTCGGTGGAGATCTGATTTGCCCTTTCATTTATCTGTTTTTTCATCTTTGAATTTTTATTTGTAGTTTATTCTCTATCTTATTTGTAGAATTTTTTCGGTAGAGATGTTATTAAAATAATTTCTGCTCTAGTTTTCTCCTTTTTATTTGGATTAAAATGACATGAAGATCAAATCGATCAAACTTGGTTGAGTTATATATCCCTTTACATATGCCTTATATATCCCTTGTCATTTTTAATAGAAAATTATCATTTTAATTAGTGTCCGAGCTAAGAAAAAATCCTAGTTCCGCCACTGACATTGCATAACTTCATTTGTAGACATCCATCTCGATGAGACCCAAAATTTAATGCTTGCGATGCTGATGACTCATTCATACCGCCAGCGGTCGATGATCATACAACATAGGATGATATTGAGACAGATATGTTTGATGTCGGGGGATCTGATCATATGTTTGCAATACGAGATAATATTGCTGAAGAATTGTACAGCGCCCGCAGATAAAATTTCCCGGAATCTTTTAAACAAACTTTAGAAATAAACATATTCAAAAGTATAATTAATATCAAAATTTTTTATCACGCATGTGAATAAAAAAGATTGGAAGATGTGAATTGACCGCACCGAAAAAACTTACTTTTTAGGCCTATTTATGTTTGAGAACAATTAATATTTTTATTCGTATGTTTAAATGTTTTGTAATATTTTAATTTTATATTTCAGTACATTCGTTTAGAAAAAAATAGCTCTCAAAAAGCTGTTCTACTAAACAAGTTTATTTGAAAGATCTATGTTCCAACAAAGCTTATACACAGACTCCAAACAGTCTGCAACTTTTGAAAACAACTTCTAAAAGAGCTCTGTTTAAAGAGTTCTGTACAATCAGCAGTTTTTCAATCCGCAATAGCTCTCCCAAACAGACCATTAGGCTAAAACTTATAAGCTTATTTATTTATTTTGCCTATAAGATAAATGACTGTTAATCGCAATTCAGTTTTGTCTAACTGCAACTAGAGGTGGGCATTAGGACCGGGCCAATCAGGCCGGCCTGGGCCCGACCCGGTAAAAGACCGAAAGCCCGGGCCTGAAAAAGCCCGATCCAGGCCCAGGCCGGGCTTTGGGGGCCTAACAAGGCCCCCATTCCAGTTAGTTGCCCGACCTGGTGCCCATCCCGGGCCCTAGGCCAGGCCTGGGACCAGGCCGGGCAAAGCCCGGGCCAGGCCTGGAAAAGCCTGGCCCGACAGAGTCGTTGATCAAAAGAGCCGTTGATCAGCGTTGATCAACGCCTCTTTTGAGAGCCGTTGTCAACGATTCCTGGCAGCTGCTAGGAATTAAATGCCTAGGCGTAGGCTGCCAAAAAATTGGCAACCTACGCCTAGGCTATTATATATATATTTTTTAAAATAAAAAAAAGTTATAAACCCCCCCTCTCCCATAGCCTACCCCTTCCCTCTCTCTCTCATACTCTCTCTCCTCTTTATCTCTGACTCTCTCTCATTCTCTCTCCTATTTATAATTCTTTATTCTCAGCATTCCAAGTGCGTTGGTGGTGACGTTTGTTGATCGACTGTCGGATCATTATTGTCAAAAAAATAAAATAAAAACGCCAAATCATCACCAATTTTTGGGGAAAATTTCTTCTCATTATTTCAAAACCGTTGTTGGTAACAATTGTCGCCGAAAAAAATAAATTGTCGAATTGTCCTCTAGTTTTCGGGAAATTCGTCAATCCAATTACCGGATCTCTAGTAATTACAGTCGAAACAGTGGATATTAACCAATTCTAACTCTGAAGGCTCAATTTCAACAGAACTGCAATTCAAACCAATTACAATTCTTATACGAATTGAATCGATCTCAATTCGAATTCTGTCGAAACTGAAGGGCCTGATGGAAAATACCTGTAAAAATCTCTCTTCTCTGTTTCAAAATCTGAAAGACAAGCTCACCAGTAGTCTCCACAAGAGCAGGCCCCATTTCTGAAACAATGAAACCTGCTCGAATCCCTGACAACAATTTCCCTTCCATAGATCACACTGAGAAGCTTAATGGCAGAATGACAGTCTCCACAGACTCTGAGGTTCTTCACCACTCTAATGGCGGTTCCTGGACCAGTGCTCACCAGCCCAAAAGCCACCGCCAATTTCTCACTGTGATGAGCCAAAGAGCTCTCCTTCAC
Source organism: Dactylorhiza incarnata (assembly GCA_033032865.1). NCBI lineage: Eukaryota > Viridiplantae > Streptophyta > Magnoliopsida > Asparagales > Orchidaceae > Dactylorhiza > Dactylorhiza incarnata. The sequence goes on from JAWHQI010000054.1 coordinate 7,265,882, forward strand.
CTCCTCCTCCTCTATGTCCAGCAGCACCTGCGTCGTGTCCGGCTCGTAACCCGCCCGCCTCAATCTCCTCCCCATCTCCTCCAGCATCCCGTAAATCTCGCCCTTCATCTCGTGCGGCGTGTTTCCCGCTATAAATTCGCTCCAAACACCGTTCAGCTCTATCCAGCTGCAGCCGGGCACTTTCGTTATCCCTCTCTCCACCATCATCTTCCTCACCGTATGAACGCCACGCCAGTCGCTGTTCATGGCGTAGATGTTTGATAGAAGAACATAGCCGGCGTGATCCGCCGGAGCTGCTTCGATCAGTCTATATCCAGTCTTCTCACCCAGCTCAAAGTTTCCATGAATTCTGCAGGCGCCTAGCAATGCTTTCCACATTGCTGCATCAGGCGCCATCGGCAACAGTTCAAAGATCTTCTCCGCTTCGTCGAAGAGCCCCGCGCGGCTAAACAGATCAACCATGCATCCGTAGTGCCCGATCTCGGGTTCGATGCCATATTCGCTCGTCATTTTTCGAAAAAACTCCTTTCCTTCTTGGACGAGACCTCCGTGGCTGCAAGCATTCAGGAGACAGGCAAAAGATATCTCATTGGGGACAATTCCGGCGGACAACATCTCGGCGAAAAGGTTCGCAGCCTTCAAACTATGACCAGTTGAGCCGAACCCACCAATCATGGCATTCCAGGTGTCCACCTTCTTCCATCTCTTCAACTCGAAGACATGAACAGCGCCTTCCATGGAACCGCACTTGGAATACATGTTGATCAGAGCAGAGGCGAGGTTCTCATCGAGCTCGATTCGATGTCGATCGAGATAACAATGGAGCCATTTACCTTGGCACAGTGCGCCTAAGTGCGAAACTGCAGAAAGAATGCTTACCAGCGTGATTCTGTTTGGTAAAGAATCCTTTTTTACCAGCATAGATTGAAAAACATCCATGGCTTCCTCGTATTTACCAGTCTCAACGAAGAAGGCGATCATGGTATTCCATGAGACAACATCCCGTTTCATCATCCTGTTGAAGAGCTCATGGAGAGACTCGGCGTTTCTATTAAGGGCATAGCCCTCGAGCATGCTGTTCCAAGCAACGGAATCTGGATCAGGAATTTCGTCGAACACCTTGCGGGCATCATCCATTCTGCCGGCGACAGCATACAGATGTATGAGCTTGTTGTGAATGTGGGGGTTTGAGAGAAGCATTAGTTTGACGGCGTGGGAATGAATCTGATTTCCGAGGCTGAGTTGGCGAAGAAGGGTGCAGGCTTTGAGGGCAAATGTTAGGGTGAAATGATCGTGATCGACAGAATTGATGAGAGATTCGTGGAAGAGATTAATGGATTCGAGGGGATTTTGTCGCATGAGATGGCCTCGCATGATTGTGTTGTAGATGAAAATTGGGGGTTGGTGGAGGGAGCGGAGAAGCTTCCCGGCATCGTGGAGGTCGCCGGAGGTGGAGAGCGCGTAGAACTCCGACAATCGGCCGGCGAAATATGGATCGGTGATTTGGGACGATTTGACCATTAGGGCGTGGATTTGCTGGGCTTCGTGGAGGTGGGTGCAGAGGCGGAGGAGGGAAAGGTTTATGTGTTGAGTCTGCGGATGCCGCTTTCCGGCGGGAATCGTTGCTTGAATGATGGAGATGGGCTCCAAGGCTACCGAAGACATAGATCATAAATTAATATGCAGGGTAGGAGAAGGGGAAGAGGAAGACGACGAAGAAGAGGAAGAGGAAGACGTAGAAGGAGACGAAGAGGCAGAGGAAGAAGAGCACCAGGAGGGAAAATTAAGGTGGCGTTTGGTTGGGCGTTTTGCCTCCGGTGCGGCTGGCGGAAAACGCCGGTTTTTGTAAACGCAGCTTTTGGCTCGACTGAAATTTATAACCTCCGTTTTTTATTAACCGCCGTTTTCTTCTATCTCCCAACCGCGCCTCCCAGCTCCAGTCCAGTCGCGCCTCTCCTCAGCTCCGCTTAACCCTAGCGAGTGCACGACTCATCAACACCCTCCCGTCCATCCCCGCCCGTCATTTCGCCGGCGTCGACGGAACTATTCCACCCCTATTTCGCTGACAACGCCGTCTCCCGGAATCCCCCAATATCCCCTCCTTGGCGACGATATCTCCCGATCCGTAGATTGTGATTCGCATTGATGGTTCCGCTGCTATCCAGGTCGTCTTCGCATCTATTTTCATATTCTACTGTGATTCTTGTTCTTCCATTTCGTGTACTTCTCATCCTTTTTGTTTGAAAATGAATGCTGGGGTCGATATGCTGCTGCTATGTGTATATGTTTGTGTTTCGGGTCGATATGATGTTGCTTCTGTGTGTATACATTCATACCCTGATCTGTTTAGGGTTGATATAGTAAAGGTATGAATGTGTGTGTATATGTGTAGTTGTATGTGTTATATGTTTTGTTTATGTGTTTATGTGTTTATGTATATGTGTGTAGTATATGTGTATGTGTTATATGTTTTGTTTGTGTTATATGTGTTTATGTGTGTATATGTTTTGTGTTGTTTATTTTTTTATGAAAAAAAATATTTTCACCCAAAATTTCATTTTGTATCCAAATAATTTTTTCAAAACTCTGTTTTGTAAACTCCATTTAACCCAAACAGTTTTTAAACAAAACTCCATTTTCCAAAAACTCCATTTTCCCAGACTCCATTTTCTATCAGCAGCTTTTCATCAGCATCAGCCCAACCAAACAGAGCCTTAGGCTCTGTTCTAAGTGGCGGTAGAAGTCGTGAATGCGGTGGTTATGAATCGTTGTTCGTGAATGTCCACTCCAGGAATTTCATACACTGTTATTTTCTGTGCGCTCAACGCATAGAGAGGATCCTACGAGACCTTTTTTTTCTTCTTACAAAATTACAGTTGTAATCTCATTTACATTTGTAAATGGACCGTATTTTCAATTGTAATTACAGTTGTAAAATATTTCAAAAAATTCACTTTTTTACAAGTGTATTTTTATCCCAAAATATATACATATGAGTACTTAAAATGATCATAAAATACATTGATTGACTTATTTTGTGAAAAAATAAAAAATTTACAGATAAAATGAATTTCCAGCAGGATCCTCCATATGTGTTTCCCACCGAAAATTTAGTTACGTTGAAAACTAGTTTCTTTTCTTAGCGGTGGTTATAACCGTTGTCAAGCCAAACATACATGTGTTTTTGTCCGAACTCACAGAAGCAGAACTGACGCGCCAAACGGAGGCTTATATGACCTTTTAGCTATTCACACCTCAAAATCCCAGAAGAATTCGTGTTCTTTACTCGCAGGAAATCGAAACACTCAACAACGCTCCACCCCAAAGTCGTCGCCGCCGCCCCGATCGCCCATCACTGCCCCAATCGCTAACTCCGCCCAGAACACCATCGAAGCCCTAGTCGCCGAAAGCCACTACTGCCCTATTCGCTTTCTCGGAGTTCTCTTTTATTGGTAGTTATCTATAGATGTTGTGCGCTGGACTGCATTGAGCTACAAGAGACAGTAGTGTCTTTTACTTCTCCGGAATTGAGCTAGAAATTATCTGCCCTTAACATTATGCTCGATATATAGTAGCAGAATTTGGCTTTGAGTTCATTGCTTTTGTTTCATGTGCTTCTGACAGATTATTGTGCCCAAAATTGACTTCACGTGAGGAACTTGAACTCTATTTTTTGTGCAAATTCCCTCTTATTTGTTTTCTAGAGTTGCTTATGAATTTTGGAATTTAAAATTGTAGTGGCATTGAGTTGTGACAGGCTCTGTGACACTATCAAGTATGTTGTGGGATACTCTTAACAAGGGTGTTTGCAGTGCAGCTCAAGAAGCCATTTCTACTGTCTTCGCCAAATTTCAAGGGATTCTCTTGACAAGGTTGTTTTAGATGTGCTTATCTTTGATGAACATTACATAAATCTATTAAATGCTGGTGCGGGGAGGGGCCCGGGCCCTCCCAAGAACTTCATAAAATAGGTAATGGATTTGGATTCCTCTCTCGAGGCAATAAATTTTTACTACTTATACGTCAAAAATGATAAGATTGATCCGCCCTTGATTGAATGGACTGTTTTTTCTCTTTACAACGTTTAAATTTGTTTTGTTTTTCGGGTTAACAAATTTGTTTGTAGATTTAAAATCTGTATGAGACTTGGGCAAAAGGACTGGCGGGCCCAGGCTGGGCCCAGGCATGCCAGGCCCAGGCCTTTTGGAAAAAGCGCGGGCCCGGTTTTTGCCAAGCCCGGGCCGGGCTCAGGCCTCCTTCTAAAGAGGAGGCCTACCAAGGCCTTGCAGGCCGGCCAGGCCCAGGCCTGGCCTGGCCCGACATATTTAAATATTTATTTATTTATTTTTAAATTTAATTTTATTTAAATATAAATTTATATAAATATGATAATATTTAAGGAAAAAAAATTCATCCATCCTCATGTAGACATGTACACAAAATGATAATGGAAAAAAAGTATTATTGATAAAAATATTAATTACAAAAATATGCGACAATAAAATTAAGTATCATACGTTTTATCATTATAAAAATACAAAATATACGAACACAAATATTTGACCTGTAAAAAATCTAGAATAATACAATATTAGTCTTGTATAACACTTAGAGTTGAGCCCTCAGAAATAACGTTCAGGCTTGATCTTATGTGCCCAAATTTAGGCCGCCTAGCTCATCTTCAACTTCGGATGAGCTATCTTCGATCGATGCGACATGCTGCCTCATCTTCATAGCATCCAAGTGGTCTTTGTAGAATATGCAAATTTCCAAAGATTCGTCGCTCAGGGGGCTCCTTCGGTCGTTCAGAATCATGCCACTCAAAGAAAATGCAGACTCTGAAGCTATAGTACTAGCTTGAATTGTTAGTAAATCTCTGGTCATAAAGGCCATAACAAGATATATATTAATTTTATTTCTCCACCATTGTAAAATATCAAAGTTTTCTATCTCATTTGAACTCATAAAATCTTGAAATTGTGTTTTCGTATATAATCCCAATTCATTTAAAGTACTCGAAGTTCGTTGTTTTTTCCGGGCGGCTAACTCTAAAATCTTATTTTTTAGACTATCTTTGGTTTTTGGTATGGTGCTTGCTAGCTTCTCTAGATCGCGATCCATATAACCGATCATAATAATTTTAAAATTATGTAAAATCATTATTAAATTTTGAAATACTTATATTATCAAAAAATTTATAAGTTGCGGTTAAATTTAAATTATTGTTTATTTTTTCGATAAGATTTTCTACGCCATCTACGCCAATTAAAGGATTTAAAGCTCCGCGCATGAAAACATAGCTCGCGTTTCTTTATAATATTTTTAAAAAATTTCTTCCATTATTTGAATTAACGGACGCCAAGTTTCATATTATTTATAATTTTAAACTTTTTCTGTAATTAATATAAAATTTCGATAACGAGTGAACTAGTAGGATAATAAACGTCATATAAAATAGTTGTCGATCTATAAAAAACTTCTAATAATTTCATATAATTTTCAATTACATCCCAATCAGAATCATGAAAATCATGAATTTCGGACATACAATAAAATTCCATTAGTTGTGTTTTTTGTTGCACTACTCTTTTTAACATTTTATAAGTTGAATTTCATCTTATAGGCATATCAAATTCAGGTTTTAAAAATTTAAGCCCTTGTGCATTTATCAATTTTTTTAAATCTTGTTTGCGTTGTTTAGGGCCTGCTCTTGTGGAGACTACTGGTGAGCTTGTCTTTCAGATTTTGAAACAGAGAAGAGAGATTTTTACAGATATTTTCCATCAGGCCCTTCAGTTTCGACAGAATTGGAATTGAGATCGATTCAATTCCTATAAGAATTGTAATTGGTTTGAATTGCAGTTCTGTTGTTCGGCTACGTAATGAAATTGAGCCTTCAGAGTTAGAATTGGTTAATATCCACTATTTCAACTGTAATTACTAGAGATCCGGTAATTGGATTGACGAATTTCCCGAAAACTAGAGGACAATTCGACAATTTATTTTTTCTGGCGACAATTGTTACCAACAACGGTTTTGAAATAATGAGAAGAAATTTTCCCCAAAAATTGGTGATGATTTGGCGTTTTTATTTTATTTTTTTGACAATAATGATCCGACAGTCGATCAACAAACGTCACCACCAACGCACTTGGAATGCTGAGAATAGCTTTCCTATTTTTTTATGATGATCTGACAACTTTTATGATGACGTTCGTCAATAGATCAGATCAATGAACTATCACGACCAACAATCTTTGGATGACGAAAAACTTCCCTGAAATATTTAGGACGATGTTCATTTTTCTGCGAGTCAGCTGCTTCGACTGGTTGCATATACTCAACAATTTTGGTAAACATAATCAAGCTCAATAAATCGTAAGAATATTAACCGTGTTGAAAGAAACATATATACTAGTATTTAAACTTAGGCAACACTATTTATTAATGCGAATAATGCCTTAAATATATTCGAGCATGCGTACTGTGACAAAAAATACCCAATTCGATAGTTTAAAATGAATTCAGTTTGAATTTATATTCTGCACTTCAAGCGCCAAAAGAACATCATAATTATAATTATATCCTTTAATTTTAAATTACAGATCCCAATTCCGTCCAAACAAACCTATCATGTTGGGAAATTTTTTGAATTTGATATATCGGATTATCTTTTATGTGATTTTGGATGAGTCTTATGTTTTTATAGAAAAGTTGTGTCCTTTTCTTCTTATAGGTTTCAATCAAATGTTTTATGAAGGAATGAAGAATACGTCGAGTATAGAGAACTTACGTCAATTAGTAATTGATGACACCGATATAGTTCTCAGCTTTCATCTGAGTTCTTCTAGTTAGAGCAAGTTTTTACATTCCAGAGCACAATGTATACAACTTGTTATTCGGATGTGCACATGGCCATACATCAAATAAAATTCGACGTGTAAAGACAACTTATGTCGATTTGTGGCAGATAGTCAGAATTATTTTTTTAGCGGACCGCTTCAACCGTCAATCATCACAATTTACTTTATACTTTTACTTCCTACTACGGAATTATAAAATTATTTATCAGCACTTACATAACGAAATTTTATCATCTCTTCTACAAGGGACTGAACATTTCAGAATGTAAAAAGAAATAAACCATACATTATATATGACATTTATAAAATTTCTTACCTTGATTCCAAACTCTTCATTTTAATAGATAAATCTTTAGAATTGTCTTTCTCGCTCTTTTCTTTATGCTAAAATATTAAAATATAAAACGTTAGTTATAATTGACTAAACAAATTCTTATTTCTTTAGCACTTATCTTGCTTACCTCTTGAAGTCCTTGCACATAAAGGAAACATTATCAATAATAAGCATGAGATATTCATATAATCAACAAAGAGCCAACATGTTAAAACATTAACAAAAAGGAAATACATACACATTTAAAATATGTTTTCTCGTAACTTTTCTTATGTATTTTCTTTCATTGTAGTGTTCTTTTGTTTCATAATTTCTTTCATTTTCTTTTTTACATCATTTCTTTCTCATTGTTTTTTCATCACTTCTTTCTCATTGTTTTTTTCATCATTTCTTTCTCTTTGTTCATTTCATCATTTCTCGCTCTTTGTTCATTTCATCATTTCTTTCTCTTTGTTCTTTTCATCATTTCTTTCTCTTTGTTTTTTCATCATTTCTTTCAATTTTCTTTTTGGGCAATGTTAAAAATAAAGTACATAATTTTGTATGATTGTGCTTAAAAGAATAAATACAGACTAAAGAAATAAGAACTCATTGAAGACCTTTCTTTTTCTCTATTTCGTCTAGGATCGATATTTTACCCTTTGTTTGATGACATCTTAAATGCTCTTCCTTCCTGTATTATCATTTGGAACTAGCATAATGTATAACCCGTAATTCGTCGAGATCAGAAATGACCGAGGACGGCTTAGAAGATCTCTCCCACCCGGGGCAATTAGAGAAGATCTCACATGTTCAGCCTCATCTTTGCCGAGATCAAAATTGCCTAAGGAAGACACCTAAGGGTGCTAGCTCGCCTGGTTCCCAGGGTGCCAGCTCGCCAGGTTCCCATGGTGTCAGCTCCTCAGGGTTCCCAGGGTGCCAACTCATCAGCATGACCTCGACAACATTCGACTCGTCAGACTGACCTCGACAGCATTCGACTCGTCAGTCTGAGCTCGGCAGCATTCGACTCGTCAGTCTGACCTCGACAACATTCGACTCGTCAGCCTGACCTCGACAACATTCGACTGGTCATCCTGACCTCGACAACATTCGACTCGTCAGTCTGACCTCGGCAACATTCGACTCGTCAGCCTGACCTCAACAACATTCGACTCGTCATCCTGACCTCGACAACATTCGACTCGTCAGCCTGACCTCGACAACATTCGACTCATCAGCCTGACCTCGGCAGAATTCGACTCGTCAGTCTGACCTCGACAACATTCGACTCGTCAGCTTGACCTCGGCAACATTCGACTCGTCAGCCTGAACTTGGCAGCATTCAACTCGCCAGGTTGCCAGGTTCGCTGGGTCGCCAGGTCACCGCGTGAAACCTGGGCAAGAAGGGGAGAGTGGACCAATTGGCCCACTCATCCACCCCCGAGGCAAGGGGGGAGTGGACCACATGGTCCACTCGCCCAACCCCCAAAGGAGGGGGGGGGGGGGGGGGAGGGCGAGTGGACCACGTGGTCCACTCGCCCAACCCCCAAAGGAGGGGGGTGAGTGGACCACTCGGTCCACTCACCTACCCCCTAAGGTGGAGGGCGAGTGGACCATGTGGTCCACTCGCCCGCCCCCCCAAAGGAGGGGGCGAGTGGACCACTCGATCCACTCACCTGCCCCTTAAGCAAGGGGACGAGTGGACCGAGTGGTCCACTCGCCTGCCCCCTTAAGCAGGGGGGGGGGGGGGGGGCGAGTGGATAGAGGTTCACTCGCCCGCCCCTCAGGGTGTAAGTCCTTTTTTTTGAAATTTCACCGGGTCTTATGCCTAGAACCGCCGCCTTGCGGTGACACCAACACTCGGGAAGGTCATCACTACAAGACGCTGATTCTGCCGGCAAATTCAACTTCCAGGCCAGCCATACATCACAGAGAAATACAGGAGGGATATAAATATATAACCAAGTCCGCAATCACAATATGATATAAAATACCATCAAGGGTCCATATAAGAAAACTGAATATAAAAGAGCTCCTGCCCAGTACATATAGTCCTCACTACAATCGCTTGCGGAAGTAAAAACTACTAATCACTCACAGAGCCCATAGTCGTTGTGGCTGCTCTCGAGCTAGGCTGACTCACCTCCTCCTGCATCGTACTCTGGTTGCGCTGGATCTCCCGGGGCAGCTCCTTGTCTCCCAATCGGAGCCCCTATGGTGTTTGATCACAACCGACCGTTAGTCAAAAGACTAAGCCAAGATCCCCCACCCCTCCCCTCTCCCGGTGACTCCTAGGCACCATGCGGGAGGAATGAAGATGAGGACATCAAAGCAGAAGTACAAGCAGATGGCGGCGACCTTAAATACTAGGAAACATATACTAAAAATTATTTAACACAGGGCCTACTTATATGATAATAATGTAACAGCGGTGCTAGGAGGTACGATGGAATGACTCGGTACACACTACCTAACCTAGACCTTATGTACTGCTCGGTGCACCTAGTCAGGTGCTACATAGCATCTTGTACTAATGCTGGAATCCACCAGTGTTTTCTTGGCTAAGTGAATACTCACACTTGCCGAGCCAACACACTAACGTCGATGTGAACGACTGCCCAATACCGATGACCCACCACTTATATGCACAAGCATATATACAATATTTGAACTCCTGAGCCACAGGCTCACCAGACTAACCTGTCTGTTTTGATAAACACACAAAGCCACAGCTTGCAATACATTCCATCAATAAACTCACACCGAGCCCACTGCTTACAGGACTAGACCAACCAAAACTATCATACCATAATAAAGGTGTGTGTGTGTGTATGTGTACTTGATAAATTGTTATTAGATTAATCATTCTTGTTATATGCCCTATAAGTTTAATGGTTAGTCTTAGACTTCCCGAGATCTATGTTGTGAGGGGCTCACAACGGTACTAGGAGGTACGATGGGATGACACCCTAAACCTCTCTTTCACAAGACACTTAGTTTTATTGGTGACTACCCAACACCCACTCTCTTATGTTGCTCTAGTGTCCTATGATGGATTAAGATTCATCGGAAGTATTAATGTTCTCTTGAACACCAACACCCCACTTAAGAGTATACAACTCATACCCATATCTAGGGGAGGTCTTGAAAGGACTTTTGCCCCTTCCACCATAACGTTGACCTACATAACCTCTCACTGAAGAATCCTACCCAAGGACTCATGGAAAGACCACAAAACCACCTAACTCCTTTTTGGTTATCCGCATACCACTTCAACCATAAGGGGAAAGATTGACATTTGTAAAGGTCCTAGATGTCTCCAAAGTTTTCATATGATGAACCACACATCCAAAGATAGGTTATGGTCTACATTGAAGAAATATCAGTAATTTATATTTTTCTCCATAAATATTTCCTTGGAAATCATTATATGATCAATTATGGCATAACCCAAATTTGTGAAGGAACTTCAACTTCCTCTTACCCAAATGACATGAATAAATTTCCAGGGGTTCTAATAAGTCTAAAATGTCCTCCAACATAGATTGACTATTTTATAAGATCATGAACCCATATAATTTAAATAGCTCAGAAATGCTACATTTAACAAATGAATGACAAGGTATAGTAAATATCCATCCGAAAACTATAATAAAACTACTAAAGCTCTGTATTGATCAGAGAAGCTCACTGGCCAATTTTTATATTTTTCTAATTCCATTTAGCCACATAATTAATTATTGCAAAAGAACTGAACTTAAATCAATTTGTGAAGGAACCACTACATAGTCTCATCCAATAATTATAACAAAATTTGAAGAGCATCAAGATGACCTAAAAGTGTTGGAGCATGCGTTCCACACTCTTTCGGTTTGATAATAACAATATCCCGTTTGTATTTGATTCTATTTTTATTGATGGTGTGCAGGTAACAAGTATGAGATGTTCACAATTCTGATTGGAGCTCATTTTGACTGTATGGAGAATTTCGATGTCGGAATTTTCCGACATCTACTGTCGCCCAGGCGACAGGATAGAAGTTACAGCAACAACCCGCACGGCAGCACGACGAGCGGCAGTTTGGCGCTGTCAGAATTCCGATAGCGATGTCGCCCAGGCGACAGCACAGAAGTTACAGGAACTGCTCGCACGACAGCACGACGAACGACAGTTTAGCGCTGTCAGAATTCCAACAGCGATGTCGCCCAGGCGACAGTGAAAAACTATAAATTGGTTCGTTTTGTTCGTGCATTCCAAGCATTGAGAATTCTAAGTCCTTTCCTGAGTGCATACGAACCAGAGAGCTCCAGAACCTCATCAACTCCCATTTGTGCTTAGAAGGTTTGAGATTGAAGACGAGATCAGACGCGCTTCTACATCAACGATCATCTTGAGGCTTCAACCTTCCTTTCAGAGATCTGAATTTCTAGGGAGTTCTTCATTTCATTTTGTATTTTCATTTATATACATTTCACTTTGTATTGGTAGGGAAATCGTCTCCTTGTGCGTGACGTCTAATTCCTTGCATGGCTTAGGGGAAAATCGCTTCCTTGTGCGGAGCGTTCAAGTCCTTGCGTGGCTTGGTAGGAAATCGTGGCCTTGTGTGCTACGTCTAGATCTTGGGAAGATCTAGAGGATATGCTTGGGCTTGGTCTAGGGAGAGACAAGTGATAGCCTTCCGATCCTTGGGAGAAGGATTGGTAAACTCAAATTGTAAAAGTTTATTATCATATTTGTGCCTTGATCTTAAGCATTGTTAAGATCATTTTTATTGTATATGAATTTCATCATTAAAAATTATGACTTTTTCTTTAATTGCAAATTTGGTTGATTAATCTTTAACTTAGAAATTTGTGTTTGAATTAATTTAAAAATTTCATAGTTTGAAAATTTTTATAAGTGATTTTTGGAAAAGCAAAATTTGTTTTAAAAAATTTCTTAAGTAAAAACTCTTAAATTAAAAAGGCCCTTATTCACCCCCCCTCTAAGGGCGCCACAAGATCCAACACGTGGTATCAAAGGGAGGTTACTCCAAAACAGTTTTACCACCGGGAGTAATGGCGCACAACGATCACGCGTTCGTTGAGGGGCAAAGAATTAGTAGGCCACCACTATTTACGGGCACAAACTATAACTATTGGAAAACACGAATGCGGTGTTTTCTAATAGCTCTCGACATGGAAGTTTGGAATATGGTCGAGATGAGTTATACTTCCCCAACATTTGTTGTAGGAGATGTAACTATGGTCAAACCCAAAGACAAGTGGGATGACAATGATAAATTAAAATGTAAGAACAATACAAAAGCCATGAATGTTTTATTTTGCGCACTAGATCGCACTGAATTTAATAAAGTTTGTGCTTGTGATACTGCATTTGAAATTTGGAATCTTTTAGAAATCACTCATGAAGGTACTTCGCAGGTAAAGGATTCAAAGCTATTTCAACTGGAGTCAGAGTTCGAAAGATTCAAAATGGAGGTGGATGAAGAAATTGATACAATGTACACACGGTTCACTAAAATCGTGAACGATTCAAAGATGCTGGGTAAGGTTTTCTCCAATGGAGATTTAGTAAGGAAAATTTTAAGATCACTTCCCCCGAAGTTCAATCCTAAAGTGACTGCAATTTCTGAGTCACATGATCATAAGACCTTACAATTGGAGAGCCTCATTGGGAATCTAAAAACCCATGAAGTGGAGTTGAAAATCCAAAGCCAAGAGTACAATTTGGAGCCCAAAAAGAAGAGCTTAGCGTTGAAATCAAGAAGGGAAATTGAAACTGAATCTGAAGAAAGTGAGGAAGATGAGGAAGGACTGTTTGTGAGGAACTTTAAGAAACTTATGAGAAATCCGGAGAGGAGAAATTCATTTAAAAGATTTTTCAAAAAGAACGATTTTGCCTATAAAAAAGCCAAAGGAAAAATGGAGAATGAAGAGGAGCGTCCGCTACCAGAGTGCTACCATTGCAAGAAGATTGGTCATATCAGAAGCAAGTGCCCAAAGTATCTGATAGAGCAAAAAGCAAAGAGGCACGACAAAAGTTACAAGAAGAAAATGTTAAAGGCAGAGACTTGGGATGGTTTTTCGTCTGGTGAAGAAAGTGATTCCTCAACACAGGAGGAAGAGGAGGCTAATGTATGCTTGATGACAAAAGGCAACATGACATCTGATGATGACAGCAGTGTCTAAAGCGACACTGAGGTAACGCCTCCATCTTATGATGATTTATATTTTGAATTTATGAAAACATGCAAATTTTTGGATAAAAGCCTAAAGGAAATTGATTTTTTAAAGTCTGAAAATAAAGGTCTTTTAAAAGTGAACAAAAAAATTATCAAATGAGTTGAAAACTATTGAGAAAGAGAAGGTAATTTGTCAAGAGTGTGATCACTCTTCGACAAGGATAAAAGAACTTGAAAATACTATTTCTAAGTCCGATCAAAAAATTGATCTACTTGTAAAAGAGAAAAAGGACTTAGAAAAAAAGTTGTTAAAACCTCTCATTCTCAATTAGAGAATTATAAGAAAAATGTTGCAAATAGATGTGGCATGATAGTAAAAGAAAATTCAATTTTAAAGTCAAAAGTAAATGAGTTGAACATGGCAATTGGAAAATTTGGTGTTGGAAAAAAATCTCTGGATATGATTTTAGCCAACCAATGCCATGGGACAACAAAATTTGGGCTATGATACGTTTCTGGAAGCTGTCGGAAATTTCCGACAGCTGATGTCGGAACCAGCGACAGTTCCAGGTTCAGAAAACCTGTTTTTTAAAATGAAATTTTTTCTAAGTCCACACATAAAGATGTTTCCTCCAGCAAGAGTCCAGAGAAACCATTGAAAAATGGTTCCTCACCATTCATTGTATGTGCCAAATGTCATCGATTTGGTCACATCTCGGGCTCATGTTGGAAGAAAGGAAAAGTTCACGTTAAACAAATCTGGGTACCTAAGGCGTCCACCTATACCATGGGAGGGACCACTTGGGTAACCAGATCTTTACTCTCATCATCTTTTTAGGTGTGCGTGCAGGCTATGAACAAGGAAGACGTGTGGTATTTGGACTCTGGATGTTCAAAACACATGACGGGCGATAAATCAAAGTTCCTTAGCCTGGAGATGAAGAAAGGTGGAACAGTAACATTTGGAGATAATGGCAAGGGTAAAGTCAAAGGCATTGGAGTAGTAGGTAACGAAGAATTTAAAATTTCAAATGTTTTATATGTTAAAGGTTTGAAACATAATTTAATTTCTATTAGTCAGTTATGTGATAAAAATCTAAATGTTTTATTTGAATCTAGCTCAAACCTTTGCAAAATTATTGATTCTAAAACAAACGAAATCGTACTTACTGCACCAAGAATAAACAATGTCTATACAATCACTTTTCATGATTTATCTCATTCTACACTTAAATGTTTTATTTCAAAGAATGATGAACTTGAATTATGGCATAGGAGACTAGGACATTCTAGTGCTAAACGCATAGTAAAGCTTTCTAAAAATAAAATAATAAAAGGTTTACCAAATTTGAATGGAAAGCTTTCTTCATTATGTTCACCATGCTAAAAAGGAAAGTTTACAAAATCATCTTTTAAAAGCAAAAATGTTATCTCTACTACTAGACCTTTACAATTATTACATATGGACTTGTTTGGTCCAATTACTACATAAAGTCTAGGAGGTAGAAAATATACATTTGTTATTATTGATGATTATTCTAGATTTTGTTGGACATTGTTTTTAAATTCAAAATCTGATGCTTTTGATGAATTTGTAAAACTAATTTCACGTATTCAAAATGAACTTGATTTAAAAGTAAAATGCATTAGATCAGATCATGGAGGAGAGTTTGATAATGAAAAATTTATTTCATATTGTAATGAATTTGGGATAAAACACGAATTTTCCGCTCCTCGCACACCACAACAAAATGGTGCAGTGGAGAGGAAAAATAGAACACTTCAAGAATTAGGACGTACTATGCTTTGTGAATTTAAATTGCCAAAATATTTTTGGGCCGAAGCGGTTAATACTGCATGCTATATTATTAATCGTGTCATGATTCATCCTACATTACAATTAACTCCTTATGAAATTTATTTTCAAAGAAAACCAAATGTATCTTACTTAAAAGTTTTTGGCTGTAAATGCTTTATTTTGAATACAAAAGGTAACTTAAGTAAATTTGATGAAAAATGTGATGAATGAATTTTCATTGATTATTCTTCAACTAGCAAGGCCTATAGAGTTTATAATAAACGTACTAATGTGGTTGAAGAAAGTATTCATGTAAAATTTGATGAAAACATTTCTTGTGTAGAAAATACTAAAGTTGCAGCTAATGAGAAAAATGAAGAAAATGAACAAAATCCGAGGAAAAATGATGATGATGATGAAGAAAAACTAGAGAAAGAAGACGAAAAAGATGGTGAAGAAGAAGAAGAACAAGGATATGTACCTCCAACCGAGCTAAGGTTCTCAAAAGATCATCCACAAGAATTTGTTATTGGAGAACCAACAAGTGGGGTACGTACACGTTCTAGTTTACATGAAAGTTTTTCAAATTTATGTTTTGTTTCAAATATAGAACCAAAAGATGTTGCCACCGCTTTAAATGATGAATCTTGGTTTCTAGCTATGAATGAAGAGCTTAACCCATTTGAAAGAAATAAAGTTTGGATTCTTGTAGATAGACCTAGTGATCATCCTGTGGTAGGAGTCAAATGGGTTTTTAAAAATAAATTAGATAGTGACTCTAGGATCACTAGAAACAAAGCTAGGCTTGTAGCGAAAGGATACAATCAAATTGAAGGGGTAGATTTTGATGAAACTTTTGCACCCGTTGGACGATTGGAAGCAGTTAGAATTTTTGTTGCATTTGCTAGTCATAAAAGATTTAAATTATTGCAAATGGATATTAAACCTGCATTTTTAAACGGGTTGATTAAAGAAGAAGTTTATGTTGAACAACCCCCAGGCTTTATAAATGAAAAATTTCCTAATCGCGTGTATAGATTACCAAAAGCTTTGTATGGTTTAAAACAAGCACCACGAGCATGGTATGATAGATTGACCTTATATTTATTACAAAATAGTTTTAAAATGGGTGGTGTTGATTGTACACTCTTCATTAAGCAAGTTGATGATGATTTAATTGTTTTACAAATTTATGTTGATGATATTATTTTTGGAACCACTAATGAAGAGTTATGTAATTATTTTGTTAAAATGATGGAAAGTGAATTTGAGATGAGCATGGTGGGAGAACTAAAATATTTCTTAGGATTTCAAATTATTCAAAAACATGATGGAATTTTTATAAACCAATCAAAATATATACATGATGTTTTGAAAAGATTTGGATTTGAAAATCTTAAACAAGCTAGTACTCCTATGAGTGTCTCTTTAAAATTAGGAAAAGATGAAAATGGAATATCCATAGATCAAACTTTATATAGAGGCATGATAGGTTCACTTTTATACTTAACCGCTTCTAGACCAGATATTATGTTTTCAGTTTGTTTATGTGCTAGATTTCAAGCCGATCCCAAAGAATCACATTTAAAAGAGGTAAAAAGAATTTTTAGATATTTAATTGGCACATCTAAACTTGGTTTGTGGTATCCTTATAGCGATGATTTTACTCTTTTTGGCTATTCTGATTCTGATTATGCCGGTTGTTCACTAGATAGGAAAAGCACTAGTGACACTTGTCACTTTTTAGGCCCTTCACTCATTTCATGGTCGAGTAGGAAACATAATTCTGTTGCCCTCCCAACCACCGAGGCCGAATACATCGCACTTGGTAGTTGTTGTGCACAAGCTCTTTGGATGAAACAAACTTTAGAAGACTTTAACATTAAACAACAAACTATAGAGCTATGGTGCGATAACAAAAGTGCAATTAATTTAACTTACAACCCGGTTCATCACTCTA
This sequence comes from Dactylorhiza incarnata, assembly GCA_033032865.1. Taxonomy (NCBI): domain Eukaryota; kingdom Viridiplantae; phylum Streptophyta; class Magnoliopsida; order Asparagales; family Orchidaceae; genus Dactylorhiza; species Dactylorhiza incarnata. Next base: position 7,283,003 of record JAWHQI010000054.1, read on the forward strand.
GGTCTAAACATATTGACGTCAGGCATCATTTTATAAGAGACCATATTAAAAATAATCAGATTAAAATTTCCTTCATAGGAATGGATAATCAACTAGCCGATATATTCACAAAACCATTGCCGGATTCCCGGTTTTCAATGCTAAGGCTTGAATTAGGAATCCTAGATATTTCAAACTAAGTTAATCACTGTTCTGTGCACTGGGAAGATGTCGCCCAAGCGACATTGACTGTCGGAAAATTCCGACATTGATCCAGTGAGTTTTTTATTTATTTATTTTTTCAACATAGACTTTCAGATCTACTCAAAATCAAGCTATATTTCTGTTAAATTTTTTTTTACACTAGTTATATGTCATTATAAATGCCACAACTCATGAATTGATGCCAAACCATGTGCTTTTTATTTAAAAATGGCTATTTACATGATTATATGATTTCATTTCCACTCTATCATAGTATTGGCACTCCTGCTAAATGGTTTAGACTATTGGAAATTGTTTTCGCATGCCTCTAAGTATGAGAAATTGTTTATATATAATAATGAGCTATCACGTTCACTTCTTTTGATCCATACATATATCTTTCTATTTAATATATACATGAATCATGTTTACTTTAACATAATCAATATCATTTCATAAATACTACTTTCAATCTTGATTTGTTAGCACACCCAAATATACACCATCTTTTGCGATTCAAGTGAATTCGGAGATCCTTGGTCAATTAAAAATAAATATCTATACAAACTACAATGTTAAGATATCACAAACTATGTGATCAACAAAAAGTTTAAATTGAGGACAAGGATACTCCACCAAGCACTACTTACCCTCCTAATAAGACTTAATAAGCATTGTGAGGTTGAGCACCTTGGAAAGAATTGTAAAGTGTCTTGTGCAAAAGAAAAAATGGTATTCTATTCTTATTGTGCTATATCTTCAAGGTCAAAGTTGTTTTTCTATGCTTATATTATGTTTTCTATTCCAATGATCATGTAAATTAAGTAATTTCATATGTTTGATCAAAGCAACACTTGTACACATCATTATGTTATATAAACCTTCATCTCATGAGAATTGGACCGAAAAGATTCTAAATTTCTATACACAATTGTGTCTTTCTATGATACTTTACAATGACATTAATCATGTTTAAGTTATTTATTTATTTATTCTACTACTTCATATGGTTATACCATCTCTTCATGAGTTTATTCAATCCTATGGCATATTACTATTATTTCAAGACTTTCAATCATTTTCAACACAAGTGCTTCCGCTTACTCTTATTTTCTACTTCCTATCTCTTCCTTTAAGAACTACTCATTCATTTCAAATTAACTTTTGCTAATACCAAAAGGGGGAGAATTATAAGTATATTCAAGAAATCAAAGAACAATATGAACAATTCCACCTAAATCTTCATCCTAAACAATACATCATTTCAATTTACTATAACATTTAGGGGGAGCATTCATTTAGGGGGAGCATTCATCTAGGGGGAGCTTACATTTAAGAGGAATATATCTTGTTCTTTTTTGTGCACACACCATATGTTAAACACTACAACCTAAATAGACATGATTTCTTTTTATATGCATTTGTTATTATCAAAAGGGGGAGATTGTTGGAGCATGCGTTCCTCACTCTTCCGGTTTGATAATAACAATATCCCGTTTGTATTTGATTCTATTTTTATTGATGGTGTGCAGGTAACAGGTATGAGATGTTCACAATTCTGATTGGAGCTCATTTTGACTGTATGGAGAATTTCGATGTCGGAATTTTCCGACATCTACTGTCGCCCAGGCGACAGGATAGAAGTTACAGCAACAACCCGCACGGCAGCACGACGAGCGGCAGTTTGGCGCTATCGGAATTCCGATAGCGATGTCGCCCAGGTGACAACACAAAAGTTACAGGAACTGCTCGCACGCAGCACGACGAACGACAGTTTAGCGCTGTCGGAATTCTAACAGCGATGTCGCCCAGGCGACAGTGAAAAACTATAAATTGGTTCGTTTTGTTCGTGCATTCCAAGCATTGAGAATTCTAAGTACTTTCCTGAGTGCATACGAACCAGAGAGCTCCAGAACCTCATCAACTCCCATTTGTGCTTAGAAGGTTTGAGATTGAAGACGAGATCGGACGCGCTTCTACATCAACGATCATCTCGAGGCTTCACCCTTCCTTTCAGAGATTTGAATTTCTAGGGAGTTCTTCATTTCATTTTGTATTTTCATTTATATACATTTCACTTTGTATTGGTAGGGAAATCGTCTCCTTGTGTGTGACGTCTAAGTCCTTGCGTGGCTTAGGGGAAAACCGCTTCCTTGTGCGGAGCGTTCAAGTCCTTGCGTGGCTTGGTAGGAAATCGTGGCCTTGTGTGCTATGTCTAGATCTTGGGAAGATCTAGAGGATAGACTTGGGCTTGGTCTAGGGAGAGACAAGTGATAGCCTTCCGATCCTTGGGAGAAGGATTGGTAAACTCAAATTGTAAAAGTTTATTATCATATTTGTGCCTTGATCTTAAGCATTGTTAAGATCATTTTTATTGTATGTGAATTTCATTATTAAAAATTATGACTTTTTCTTTAATTGCAAATTTGGTTGATTAATCTTTAACTTAGAAATTTGTGTTTGAATTAATTTAAAAATTTCATAGTTTGAAAATTTTTATAAGTGATTTTTAGAAAAGCAAAATTTGTTTTAAAAAAATTCTTAAGTAAAAACTCTTAAATTAAAAATGCCCTTATTCACCCCCCCCCTCTAAGGGCGCCACAAGATCCAACAAAAAGGTCTATTGGCCAAGTACCATATTTTTCACAAATCATTTGGGTCACATAATTAATTATTTTAGGAGAAATTAATTTAGTCAATTTGTGAATGTAGCACTATAAATCCTCATCCAATAATTACAATAAAAATTACAGAGCATCATAATAAACCTAGAGACTCTCTGAACAAATCTCACATTTTCCTTTAGTCATATGACCACATAAATAGTTTAAATCATGGAAACTGATTTTTGACACATTGTGAAGGAACTACCAAATTAAATTGTAATAAAATTTCCAGAGACTAATTGCATCATGAAAAGTTCACTGTCCAAGTTTCATAACTTTTCTAAAACATATGATCTTATATTTTGCACTTGAAATGAAAGTTACCAAATTAAATATTAAAGGTTCAGTGGGTGATAATGACTCTAAAACTTCCAACAAAATTACCTAGGGTGTTTATTCACCCTATGAAACTATCTACAAAGTTTCAAGCCTATCCATGGAGATATGACACCATTCCCTTCATTAACCCCAATATGCAACCCTAAGGGTTGAACTAGGCTTTCTTGGTATTCCACCCCTAAACCTTCTAAAATTACTTGTGGGGATATTTTATGTGCTAAAAAAGTGGTGATCAAGGTTTCATCACACTTGGTCGAGGGATGACCACTCAAATCTTCAAAGTGCACTTTTTGGTAGACTAGAGTTAACTTTCCCTAGGTAACCACATTTGAACACTAGTTTACCATGTCTAATCAAACCCAAATGGGCTGAGGCTCTATGACCATATAATGTCCCCACAATCCATCCACCAGATATTTGGGGGATTTGGAGGTATATAGACCCTATATTTAAGCCATGTATGAATTATTAAATTATTACAAAAACTAGAAAAATCATCTCCAAAAATTCTGATTTTTGGATATGATGTGAGTCATGGCTAGACTGGCCTATGATCAAATTTTCAGGCCATTTGACTGAGTGGTGTTGGATCGATTGACGCCCTTAGAGGGGGGGGGGGGGGGGTGAATAAGAGAATAAAATTCTTTATAAATTTTTAGATGATTTACTAAATTGTTAGAGTAAATTAGAATGAAATAACAAGTTAACTTAAAGGAGGAAACAATTGTAATTTGCAATTTTATAACTTACACCAAATGATCAAAATCAAGTAAACACAAAAAGAGACATGATTATATTATATAAAAAAGGTGTTTACATAAATTTGATTTCAATATCGCTAGAAATCAGAGGCGTACATAGTAAAACAATTTTTCCTTTTCTATACCGACTTGTATCCCCACAAACCGGTTGGCTTTAGCCTATCCTTCCCCGGATAAGGCCTCAAGCCGCTCTAGCCAATCCTTCCCCGGATATGGCCTCGAGCACCCCTAGATCTAATCACCTAGACCTAGTCGCCAACACAAGGCGAATTCCTCCCTAAGTCCTACCCAGACCTAGTCGCCAACACAAGGCGAATTCTCTAAACGGTTACAAAAAAATATATGGAATGAAAGTAAAGATAATAATAAAAACTCCCTATGAGATCTTCTGAAGTTGGAGATGAAGGATCGCTGTAATATGAGCGAGGTCGAAGCGATCGTCCTTCGGATGTAGCGTGACGTAGTCCTCCTCCAGAATTCTCCTTAAGCTTTTTGTGGGATATCCATCTTCGGCAGCATAACAACAATGGAGTTTTGGCACAAGTATTCTCTCTGGAAGCTCTCTCAGATTTCTGGAATAAAGGCTTCAATAATCCTCCTAGCAATAAGCAAAAACAAAATCAGGTTTTTAAATAACCACTGGAGCTAACGCTTGGCGTTAAGGTTAACGCCAGCGTTAGAGAACATGTACGGCAATTACTGAGATCGTGTATAGCGTCGGGAGCGTGACAAAACCAAATTTCGTCGAACGAAACTAATTTCGTCGAACGCGCCTTCGTCGAACGGAAACCCATTTCGTCAACCGCAACCGTCAGGATCGTGGCAGAACCCAATTTCGTCGAACTTGCCTTCGTCGAACGAAATCAAAGTTCGTCGAACTCAGGTTCGTCAAGCGAAATTTCGTCGAGCGCAGATTCAGTTCGTCGAACGGAAACTCCTTTCGTCGAACGCCTTCAGAGTTCGTCGAACGCACTTTCCTTTCGTCGGACGCAGTTTCCTTCAGATTTCGTCGAACGCAGTTTCCTTCAGATTTCGTCGAGCGCCTTTAGAGTTCATCGAACGCACTTTCCTTTCGTCGGACGCAGTTTCCTTCAGATTTCGTCGAACGCAGTTTCCTTCAGATTTCGTCGAGCGCCTTCAGAGTTCGTCGAACGCAGGTTCCATTCGTCGAACGTAGTTTCCTTCTGATTTCGTCGAATGCAGTTTCCTTATTAACGCGGGGCGTTAACTACTAACGTAGGGCGTTAGCTCTCTTTCCAGAGAGTCACCTCCATTCAGTATACTACCTGTGGAGTATTGCACCTATAGTTCCTGCACACTCTAAACACATGGAAAGCAAGATCAAATACAATTTGGGATTTGTTATTCTCAAACAAAGGGATGCGACACACATGTCCAACAATCTCCCCCTTTTGATAATAACAAATCCTCTTAGCAAGAAATCATTAAAGTGCAACTATAGTATTTGATATGCATGATAATGTGCATACTCCCCCTATCTTAATGCTCCCACTACATAACACCAATTTATGTTTTACTCCCCCTAAATGATGGATTACATGAATTAGTCTCCCCGTATTCTTCTATATTTCTCCTGTATAGATTTCTTCAATTAATCTCTCCCTTTTGGTATTATCAAAAGAAGGTAGGGTGAGGGTAGTAAGGAGGCATTTCTTATAAATGATAAAGCATGATCGAGCTTTTGTAATATAGATAATGATAAAGATTTTAAACATAGTATATATAAGAGATTTCAAATAAAAAGATAAGAGTTGTAAGCAAGCGGAAGATTATAAGAAACATCTTTTAGTAAGCATAAAAAACATAAGTAAAAATGTGAGTTTTAAGTTCAAAATGTAAAGATGTTTTAACCTTTTTGAAATCTCATAGTTTTACATAAAGATACCAAGCATTAAAACGATCATATCAAAAAGAATATACTACAATGTTACTTAATTTTAAGTTCAAGAGATACCAAAACATTGTAGAGATCATGCTAGGTTATCTAGTACATTTATTATATAAAGAGTAGTATAGATAAAATATTAGAATCCAATACTCATGAGAAGAAGTGTTATGAAAGATAATGATGTGCACGTAAGTGTATTTTGGGCAATGTTAACAATTGATTTAAATCACAAAATACAAGACATATGTAAAGTAAAGTGCACAATAAAACACAAGTGAAAGAAGACATTGTCTACCTAAATCACCTAAAGGGGGGGGGGGGGGTGAATAAGTGATCTCTACTGCTATTGCGGAATAAAAATTAAGTGCACACACAACAAGAGAAATCACAACACAGAGACACAAGATTTATAGAGGTTCCCCAAGGTGGGTACTCCTCTCTCCCGCTTCGCCTATCTAGCACTTCGGGCTAGCGTCGGCAACTTCGCCAAAACTCGGATTTAACAACAAATCCTACACTCGGAGACAACGGCTCCTACAAACTCGGAGAACAACTCCTACAACTCGGAGTAAACAACTCCTACAAAATAACTCGGAGAAAAAAAAATCTCCTACATGAATCAAATAGAGTTTGAAATAAAATACTTCTATTAAATCTCAACAGAGATTAACTTCAGATCTTGGAAAAACTGAGTCTTCTTCTTCCTTGAGAACGAAAGCTTGGATCTTCAAAGATTTGGAAGAGAGGAAACTCGGCAAACCTGATCTGAATAGGCCTTTTAATTTTCTTGAAAAGATCTTCAAAAATATAGAGCAGCAAATAAATCAAAAGCCTTCTTATCTGAGAAATCTCTAACAACACTGAAGAACGAGTCTTGAGGGCGCAAAAGTTAGATCTCAGAAGAACTTGTTCAGCGAGCAAGGAGGAAGACGGCTGGGTTCTTCTCTTTCTATCGGGTTGAATAATAATAGTTGTTTGCCCTAAAAATAAAAGACTATTTATAAGAAGAACTCCAACGGCTAGAGCGACAGACAAGGAATGATCGACACGTGTGCTGCACATGGCGGCCAACCCTAATTTTCAAAAATGAAACATATTTTTGAAATCCGTCTGTCCATCATTCATCGAGACTTCACATGAACACTCAACGAATTGACTTAGCCAATAAAAAGACTGATCAAAGGCTTGAAAACCATCTCTGTTTTCATTCGTCGGCATTCGTCGGGAGTTCTCGAGAACTTTCGATGAATTGACTTAGCCGCACAAATTCCTTCACAAAGCTGCCTTTTTGACATCTGTCAGCATTCATCGATATTCGTCGGGAGTTCACGAGAACATTCGACGAATGGACTTGGCCGTAGAACTTTCTTCTTCAAACTGGAAATTTGGCTTCTGTCAGGATTCATCGGGAGTCATCGGGACTTCACGTGACATCTCGACGAATTGACTTAGCAAAAATTCCTTTTCTTCTGAAAACCTGCTCCATTCCTCAAACTTGAAAGCCTTCAGTTATGAGAATATGAAGTGCATCCCAAAAGAGAGATTACACATGAACCAACACTTTGTTCTATACAATGAGGGATTACATTGTCTAGGACTGTGTTTGGTGATCCATTGCAACCTGACTTTGGTGTGCACTTAGCATTATGACCTGTCACAACACATCTAAAGAGAGTTCATCAAATACATACTCAATTCAATTTAGTTCACTAGGGGACACCTTCAAATCCAGGTGATTGTGGATACAATACCCAACAATCTCCCCCTATTTGAAGATGTCATAACCCTATGCACTAAGTTGAATTGCACAGAAAGTATAATTGAATAAAAACATCACAACTAGGCAGTAATAATTAAAGAGAGAATCAATGTTTATCCAAACACAAATATATATATATATATATATATATATATATATATATATATAAACAAAGAAAAACAACATGATTCCAGAGCAGCTCAGCTCATGCTTTATCCTTGCCTTTCTGTTTTCCAAAAATTCTTTCCACTGCCTCAGCTTTCTTCTTCTGTTCAGATTCCATTCTCTCAAAGAATGCATTTAGCTTAGGCCAATATCTATCAGGAGCAGTCTCTTTAGATCCACCTATCTTGAAATGAATTCACCTTTCAGTTGTCCTTTTCTTGAACTTATCCCATTCCTCCTGACTGTAATGTTTACTGACACTTTCATTTTGCTTACTAACAAGGTTGAAAGCTGTAAGAATGATATTTTTTGAAGTGGGACTCCAACTTTCTTGGAAATTTCTTGGAGGAGGCACATCATAGAATTCTCTGATCTTCTTGTGAGGATTAGACCTTTTTGCAGAAGGTTTATCACCAAAGATCTTCCTTTTCAAAGATTTTTCAGAAGATTCAGGAGCTTTGGAGCTTTCAAGCACTGGATCATCCCAAAACTCTTGGTAGGTAGAGACTGGAAAATCTGCTTCAGCAAAATCAGAATCCTCAACAGGAATATGAGAAGAACTTGGAGATGGAGCACTAGAAGAGGGAACATCTGACTCTTTATTCATAACAGAGAATCCAAGCATACCTGCAACCTCCTTGAACAGCCAACTTGTAGATTCATGAGTGTACCAATTTACATCTACAACATTTTGTAATATGTTCTCCTTAAGCTCTTGCATCTTGGAAAATACATTTCCATCCAAATCATTCACTCTACCAGCACTTTCTTCTATTTTAGACACAATACTCTCCTCCCCCTTTATGACATCTTCATGTAGGAGGGTATAGAGTTTGGCCAGTTGTCTTTCAACTTGATCATCCAGAAAAGTAAGCCCTTGATCATGAGAAGCTCTGAGAGCTGTTTAAGCAGAATTCAGATGAAGAACATCTTCACCAACTTGATGCAAGTTCTTTAGAGCATGCCCAACTGCCTTATTGGTGTGGTCCAATGCTTTTCCTGCTTTTGTCATTCAGGCTTCTTGATCACTCTTGAATTTGCCCATTTCATGTCTTATCTGAGCCATTTCCTGTCTCAATGCACTATCAACTTTATCTATTTTCTGATAAACTGACTTTATGGACTGATCAAAATGCTCTATTTGAGCTTGCAGCAAAGTTGAAATTGACTTGAGCAAAGAAGATTGAGAGCTCTCTCCAGGTTCAAAATCATCAGGAGAGACTCTATCAGCTAGAAAACTAGTAGACTGTGCTTGCTTATCAAGCACAGTTGCTCTTGGAGATTGTCTCAAAATACTTTCTGGAGGGGGCAAGAGCAGCACAGGAGGGATTGCAGATTCACCCATATATATGTCTTCCTGTTCTTTCTCCCCCTCAGTCAAAGACATCTTCTTAGCTGACTCTAACTGAGCACTAAAACTGCCCATCTCCATAGAATCTGATTTCTCAGAAGGAACAGATTCAGGATCTGCCAAGTCTTCACTATGTTTTGAATTATAAGCAAACTCTGCAGGGGATCTTCTTGAGTCCTCTAACATAGCAGCTTCATCTTCAGCAGCAAATTTCCCTTGACCTTCTAGGTCAGGAACAGTATCAGGAACAGCAGGACTGACTGGATCAACATACACTGGATCAGTATGAACTGGATCAATTTCACTGGGAGGAATTTCCTTTGAAGCAGCACTACTTTCAACAATGTCTCTTGGGGTTGGAAGCTCCCCCTCAACATGTTCACTTCTGCCTTGATCAGGAGCTGTACTGGGTCCACTACCCCTTGAGGGTTGACCTTCTTCATGAGTCCTATTCTCATTATGCACAGGGTCCTCATCACCACTAACAACAACCTTGACTCCACCCTTTGGAATGACCCTTTCCCATTTGGAGAAAATAGAGGAGTTGATTTTCTTAGTGTGATGGATGGGTATACCTCTTCCAAGATTGAAAAAATCTGGATTACTACCATTCAGCAATAAACTAATAATTCTTCCAAAATTTGGGGCATGAAAGCTGTCTTTAATTTTCTCAAAAAGAACTTCACCAAAATTAAAATTCTTTCTACAAATAATAGCTGTGTGAATATTAAAGGCTTCTTCAGATAGGTAGTCATGTGAGCCTACCTTGCACAATAAGACTTTTCGCAAAATATCACACAGAAGCTTACCTCCGTCATTCATGAATTTTCTTCTTATCTTTGAACCTTCATCAAGAATGCCACAGAATCTTTTGGCCTGGAGAAAATCTTCAGCAAGCACTTCTTCTGATTCGACTTCAGGCATCCTCAAAATTCTGTTGATGCCACTAGCTTTCAAAACTATTTTACAAGACCTGATGCTGCTCTTTATCTTCTTGCCTTGACTAGAGATTTTTGCATTTTTGAAGAACTCAAGAACGTCTTGTTCGAGAATTTTAGCCGGCTCTTCCAAGACATAACTGAGCCCGGCGACATCAAGCATCAAGATAATGTTTCTGAACTCATCTGAAGTAGTTCGAAAGCTACCTCGCACCAGCTCTCCACCTGAATGCAGACCTCCAGCTGCTTTGGGCGCCATCGAGCTTGACAAAATCGGGGAAGAGAAATAGTGTTTTCTCGAGGGAGACGGAGAGACGGGAAGGGTTTCACGGAAGAGTGCGTGGAATCACGTGTTCTCTTTGTTTTTATATATATATAAAATAAATTTAGGCGCGTACCTGATTTCACGGATGGCTCTTCGGATCCAATAAATTGTATTTAATAATAAGGGTTCACGAGAGACGTGTCCGAGAAGAGAGATATTTTGACATGTGAAATCCCGTGAAACTTCATGAAATTTCTGGTTTATCCAGTGAAATCCCATGTAATTTCGTGAAATTCCAATATTCTTGTCCTCATGATTCCTTGTTAAGCATTCCAAGTTCCATTTTGAAGAAATTAAACTTGGTCTCGTCTAGAGGCTTCGTAAAAATATCTGCAATTTGTTTGTCAGTATTAACATATAACAAATTAATATCCTTACTCTCAACATGTTCCCGGATGAAGTGGTAGCGAAGCTCGATGTGCTTCGTTCTACTGTGAGAGACTGGATTATTTTCTATGGCAATAGCACTTGAGGAGTCACAGAACATGGAGATTTTTGTGAGCTTTAAATTATAGTCCTCAAGCTGATTCTTTATCCACAAAAGTTGTGCACAGCAACTGCCGGCAGAGATATACTCCGATTCAGCAGTTGATATTGCAACACGATTTTGCTTCTTGCTACTCCATGACACAAGCCTTTTTCCCAAGAATTGGCAAGTTCCTGAAGTACTATTTCTATCAACTTTGCTACCTGCAAAATCAGCATCTGAAAAATCAATTAGTTCAAAATCATTGCTTCTCGGGTACCATAAGCCGAGATTTGGTGTACCCTTAAGGTATCTCAAAATCCTCTTTGCAGCGACATAATGATATTCCTTACAGTTCACCTGATACCTGGCACAAACACATGTTGAAAACATTATATCGGGCATACTGGCAGTAAGGTAGAGCAAGGACCCAATTATGCTTCTGTACTTGGTTTCATCAAAAGGTTTCCCTTTTTCATCCTTATCCAGAGACATACTTGAGCCCATTGGAGTCCTCATAGAGGTTGCACTCTCCATTCCAAATTTCTTGAGGAGCTCTTTGGTGAACTTCGTCTGAGAGATGAAAATTCCATCTTCAGATTGGTGCACCTGGAGTCCTAAGAAATATTTCAGCTCTCCCATGCTGCTCATTTCAAACTTACCTTGCATCAAGTTAGAAAACTTTTTGCAAAGTTTGTCATCTGTACAACTAATATAATATCATCGACATAGATTTGCACTAGCAAAATCTCGCCTTTTACTTCCCTAAGAAACAATGTCTTATCTATTGTTCCCCTTGTGAATTTGTTCTCAAGAAGGAACCTAGACAATGTCTCATACCAGGCTCGGGGTGCCTGTTTGAGACCATACAAAGCTTTATGTAAATAATATACATGATCAGGAAAGTTAGAATCTACAAAACTTGGAGGCTGAGCTACATATACTTCCACTTTAAGGTCTCCGTTCAGGAAGGCTGACTTCACATCCATCTGGAAAACCTTAAAGCCCTTATATGCAGCATATGCCAGAAATAATCTGATGGCTTCAAGTCTTGCTACTGGTGCAAAGGTCTGATCAAAATCAATCCCTTCTTCTTGCCTGTATCCTTGTGCAACCAGTCTTACTTTGTTCTTTGTAATGATGCCCTTTTCATCAAGCTTGTTCCGGTAGACCCATTTTGTTCCAATTACATTTTGTCCTTTGGGTCTTGGTACTAACTCCCAAACTTTACATCTCTTGAATTGGTTGAGCTCTTCTTGCATAGCAAGGATCCAAGATGGATCAGTGTTTGCTTCTTCAAACTTCTTCGGCTCAATCTGTGAAAGAAAACTTAAATGTAAAACTTCGTTAGTTGTACCTCTTCTCGTTAGAACTCTGCTTGAAGGATCTCCGATAATCTGATCAGCTGGATCATCTCTTGAATATCTGACTCCCAAGTTGTTTGCATTTTTAGGAGCAACTTGAGGTTCAGCCACCTCTGGAATATCTTCTTCTTCATGAACTTCTTGTTCATCTTCAGAGTGATCCGAGATCTCTTCTGCCAACTTTGGAGCATCATCTATGGTTTTTACTCCATCTTGCATAGAGAGTTCCTTTATCTTTTCACCTGCATCTTCAATGAACACACTAGACGAGTTGCTATGCAGCAGGCTCGTCTTATCAAATACAACATGGACTGTTTCCTCTACCACCAGAGTTTTCTTATTGAAAATCCTCTATGCCTTACTATGGCTACTATATCCTACGAAAATACCTTCAAAACATTTTTCACTAAACTTGGTTGTAGGATGCTTCCCATTGTTAAGTACATAGCATTTACTGCCAAAAATTCTAAAATATGAAATCTTTGGTTTTCTGCCCTTTAGAATCTCATATGGGGTCTTACGATGGTTCTTATTGATGAGTGCTCTGTTTTTCACATGGCAAGCTGTGTTGATAGCTTCTGCCCAGAAATATTCTGGAAGAGCAGAATCACTCAACATGGACCTGCCAACTTCTATGAGGGTTCTATTCTTTCTCTCGGCTACTCCATTTTGCTGTGGAGTACGAGGAGAGGAAAACTCATGGGAGATACCTTGACTTTCACAAAACTCTGTCATGGCCCCAGACTGAAATTCTGTTCCATGGTCACTTCTGATTTTGACCACTAAATAGTCAAGTTCATTTTGAAAAAGCTTGACAAAATTAGTGAATATGCCGAAGGTTTCTGACTTAAGTTTTAGAAAGAACACCCATGCAAACCGGGAATAATCATCAACAATAACCAAGGTGTAAGCTTTCCCACCTAAGCTTCTAACTGACATTGGACCAAACAAATCCATATGCAGCAGATGAAGACATCTGGTAGAATTATTGCCAATTATGCTCTTAAATCTAGCCTTTGTTTGCTTACCCATTTGGCAAACATGGCAAGGGCTTTCTTTAATTCATTTAACTTTGGGGGCATCCCTTACCAAGTTGTGAGAAAATAACATAGATATAGTTTTGAAATTAATATGTGCTAATCTCTTGTGCCATTGGTCACAAAGAGATGCACTATCTTTGGCAACAAAACACACTGGGGTAGAAGACTGTAAACATATAAAATCTAAACAGAAAATACCACTACTCCTAGAACCTGTTAAAATAGTTTCCGCAGACACGGACATCTTTATCAGGCATCTATCTCTAAAGAACTCAACGGTATAGCCTTTGTCACACAGTTGGCTTATGCTAATCAGATTGTATTTCAATCCTTTCACATGAGCTACACGTGTAAAAACGACTGAGTCGTTGGTTATTGAACCATAACCAATAATAATACCTCGTTCGGATCCGCCAAACTTTACTTTAGGCCCATTCTCAACTGGAACATAATCCTGAAGTAATCTTCTTCTCCCGGTCATATGCCGAGAGCTACCACTGTCCAAATACCAGATGGGAATTTCGTTGGCCTTTGGACATTCCTGCAAACATGATCAATACCCCTTAGGAACCCAATCATTTTTGTGCCCTTGGTTCCTTGTTAGTGGAAGACCACTTGGAACATTAACTTTGCAAGTGGTCGGTCTTGCACTGTTAACTCGTGGAGTTCTTGGCACAGTATGATTGAACCAACAATCTATGGCGAAATGACCAATTTTGCCACAGCACCAGCATTCAAATCTATTGTATCTCCTCTTTGTGTTCTGCTGAGCCTTTTGAACGGATGGCTTTGCAGGAGGAGCAACCTTGGAGGTAGAAGCCTCGTTGGTGCAACATACAAAATTCTTAGGCACAATAGGCTTGACCTGCGGTGCCTTCTTAGCATTTGATCCATGAACGAATGGTCCATGATGCTTCAATTGAATTTCCTCATAAGGAGCCTTGAGGGAGCTAGATCCAAAGTTTCTGGGTCTGGTCCACACTGAGTTCACCTTGGCAGGCTCAACATGGGTTGGTCTGCTGAAGTGACCATACATGCTCTCAAAATCATAGGTGTTCGTAGAAAAAATCACCTTCTTGAATTTTGGAGCACACTGTGGACCTTTACCCTTTGCTTTAGCAGCTCTTCTTTTGGCTGACTTACTTAGGCTCTTTTCGGCAACATGGCCCAAACCACTACTACCATAACCAGCAGTGAAAGTGTCTATGATAGGCAAAACTGTCTTGGGCTTAGAGAAGTTCATTGTGATCTTCTTTTCTTCCTCAAGCTGTTTCGTCAAATCATTGATAATTTCACTCTTCTGAATGCCTGCTGAAGTGGCCTCGGAGAGAGCAATCTTCAAGGATAAGATTTCTTCCCTGAGTAGGTTAGATTCTTCAATCTCCTTTCTCAGGTTTGATTCTTGATCCTTTAGGGATTGAATCTCCTTTGATTGAGTTTTAACAAGCTTTCGACACTTATTAAACCCCTTCAACATTTCCTCATACTTAGCAGTCAATTCAGAATCCTCTTCCGAATAGTAGCTTTCATTAGCATCAGATGCCGTTTCTGAACATGAAAGAGGTGTAGAAGATAATACCTGACCGGTGAAAGGAACAATATCTTTGTCATCATCTGACATGGCCATTAGTCCAAAGAATGCCTCTTCATCTGAGTTAGACTCATTTGAGTCACTATCACTCAGAGTCTTGGACTTCTTGGCAACAAAACTCTTCTCCTCTTTCTTCTTTCCTTTGAAGGACTTCTTTTCTTCTTTTCTTGAAGATTCCTTCTTCTTGTGTGGGCAATCAGCTATCATGTGCCCTGGCTTTTTACAACAATAACAAACGGGTTCAGTATAATCATGTTTGTTCGGTTTAGAACCATACCTGTCGTTTCTGTCACGATGTGATCTCCTGTGATCTCTTGAGGAAGATGAGCCTTTTCTCGTTTGTCTCCTCTTGTTAAGCAACTTTTTGAATTGCTTGGAGAGGAGGGAGAATTCTCCTTCAGATAGTTCTGATTCTTCAGAAGTGTTTTCAGCTTTATCCTCAGAAGATTCATCCCTCACAGGGGATAGGGCCCTGCTTCTCCGGGAGCTTTCAGCCTTTAGAGCAATGGGCTTTTCCTTGCCAGAGCTCCTACTGCTTTCCTCTTCTGACTTCCTGATATTCAACTTCAGCTCATGGGAAAGCAGCTTCCCATATAGAATCTGTGGCTCCGTAGTAGCCAACTTACCATACTCTCTGATAGCTATCACTTTAGGGTCCCATTCCTTAGACAGGGATCTAAGGAATTTATCGTTTAGTTCACCCGTGGTGAATTCCCTTCCATAGTTTCTCAAACCGTTTACAATCTTGAAGAATTTCTCGTAGGTGTCAGAAATTGTGTCTTTGCCTTGTTGCTTGAAGGCTTCATATTCTTGGTTCAGCAAAGACTTCCTGTCATCTCGAACTTCTTCAGTACCTTCCATCAAAACCATAATAGAATCCCACATTTCTTTTGTAGACTTGCAGTGAATCAGGTTTTGTAGCATAGAATCATCAACTGCACCTGCTATGATGTGCTTTGCTTTCTTATCTAGAGTGACAAGTGCAATTTCATCCTTTGTCATATCCATTAGTTTCTTTGGTACCTTTTTGGTGGGATCAATGGTAGAAGCAACTGTAGGAATGACGGGACCTTCCTTAACTATCTGGGAGATACGGGGATCATTTGCTTCCATGTAGAAAATAACTCTTTCTTTCCACATTGGGAAGTTCTCCTTAGTGCAAACTGGGAGCTTGGAGGAAAACCTTTCCATGCCTCTGTCCATAGAGAGAGATCTTGACAACGAAGAGGGATCTTTAATCTAGGTGTTAACCTCTTAAAGATAACCTTCCTCTGATACCAATTGAAAGAAGACGTTGTCTACCTAAATCACCTAAAGGGGGGGGGGGGTGAATAGGTGATCTCTACTGCTATTGCGGAATAAAAATTAAGTGCACACACAACAAGAGAAATCACAGCACAGAGACACAAGATTTATAGAGGTTCCCCAAGGTGGGTACTCCTCTCTCCCGCTTCGCCTATCTAGCACTTTGGGCTAGCGTCGGCAACTTCGCCAAAACTTAGATTTAACAACAAATCCTACACTCGGAGACAACGGCTCCTACAAACTCGGAGAACAACTCCTACAACTCGGAGTAAACAACTCCTACAAAATAACTCGGAGAAAAAAATCTCCTACAGGAATCAAATAGAGTTTGAAATAAAATACTTCTATTAAATCTCAACAGAGATTAACTTCAGATCTTGGAAAAACTGAGTCTTCTTCTTCCTTGAGAACGAAAGCTTGGATCTTCAAAGATTTGGAAGAGAGGAAACTCGGCAAACCTGATCTGAATAGGCCTTTTGATTTTCTTGAAAAGATCTTCAAAAATATAGAGCAGCAAATAAATCAAAAGCCCTCTTATCTGAAAAATCTCTAACAGCACTGAAGAACGAGTCTTGAGGGCGCAAAAGTTAGATCTCAGAAGAACTTGTTCAGCGAGTAAGGAGGAAGACGGCTGGGTTCTTCTCTTTCTATCGGGTTGAATAATAATATTTGTTTGCCCTAAAAATAAAAGACTATTTATAAGAAGAGCTCCAACGGCTAGAGCGACAGACAAGGAATGATCGACACGTGTGCTGCACATGACGGCCAACCCTAATTTTCAAAAACGAAACATATTTTTGAAATCCGTCTGTCCGTCATTCGTCGAGACTTCACATGAACACTCGACGAATTGACTTAGCCAATAAAAAGACTGATCAAAGGCTTGAAAACCATCTCTGTTTTCATTCGTCGGGAGTTCTCAAGAACTTTCGACGAATTGACTTAGCCGCACAAATTCCTTCACAAAGCTGCCTTTTTGACTTCTGTCAGCATTCGTCGATATTCGTCAGGAGTTCACGAGAACCTTCGACGAATGAACTTGGCCGCAGAACTTTCTTCTTCAAACTGGAAATTTGGCTTCTGTCAGGATTCGTCGGGAGTCATCGGGATTTCACGTGACATCTCGACGAATTGACTTTTGCAAAAATTTCTTTTCTTCTGAAAACCTGCTCCATTCCTCAAACTTGAAAGCCTTCAGTTATGAGAATATGAAGTGCACCCCAAAAGAGAGATTACACATGGACCAACACTTTGTTCTATACAATGAGGGATTACATTATCTAGGACTGTGTTTGGTGATCTATTGCAACCTGACTTTGGTGTGCACTTAGCATTATGACCTGTCACAACACATCTAAAGAGAGTTCATCAAATACATACTCAATTCAATTTAGTTCACTAGGGGATACCTTCAAATCCAGGTGATTGTGGATACAATACCCAACAACAAGTAAATTAACTTTCACACGCTTTAATGCACATTATTTTATAAAAAGTGGTGTATTAATCGAGGGTTGCACAAGACACTTTACTATTCTCTCCAAGGTGCTCAACCTTACAATGCTTATGAAGACTTATCAGGAGATTCAAGTAGCGCTTGATGGAGTTATATTTGTCTACATATATAATTTTTTGTTCACATTTGTGCGACAACATTCTCGGAATACACTTGTTTTGCAAACCCACAATTTTTGAAACTTAACCACTTTTCAAAATTTCATAAGTGTAATTCAAATGTAGTGTAGGTAATAAACTTATGCAAGTTTTAATTTATTGTACAAATACAATACACAAACAAACATTTTTTAGATTTAAACACACATGTTGATTACCAAAATAAGTGAGTGAAACGTATCATTAGCAATCATAATACATTTACTCATACTTAGAGGCATGCTAAGCTTGATTCTACACATATTTATCAATATAATTGATGCACTTTAAATAGATATATCAAAGCATGATAAACAAAACAATGTTCATAGTAATTTGAAGGAATAAATGTTAACATTGTAAATAATTCTAACTAATAGAATTCATTCATACTTGATATTAGCAATAAATATCATACAGTTTTTTTGTTGTTTTGAAAATTTTTAATGAAATTAAAACAGAAAAATCACAAAAGTATATTTTTGTATTTTTGACTTTTGAATTTCTGTAGTTGATTTTCTTAAATATAAATTAAAACAAAGATAATAAATGTCAAAAATTCAAAAATAAATTAGTAAATATAAACTAACATATTTGTAAGGATTTTTAGAAATTTAAAAATCAGAAAATTCCAACACCCATGCTAACGCCGGCGTTAAGGCTAACGCTGAAACAGTACACGATTTTCTTGAGAATTTGAAAAATCTGATTTTTGATATTTATTAAGTGTCCTTAGAGTAGTCTTATGCAGAAATTTTGTAATTTTTGGAGATGTCTTGATTGCTCAAATTGCATAAAACATTAGCATTTTTCATGTTATTCATCCTAAGATGTCTAAGACTCATAATTCCAACCTTAACATTTAAAACCTTGCATCGGGAAGAGGTTTAGTAAATATATCAGCAAGTTGAGAGTCCGTGCCAATGAAACTTATCCTAACATTTTCCTTTTTAATGTGATCCCTTATGAAATGATGACGCACATCTATATGTTTGGATCTAGAGTGGTGTACCGGATTATTTGTGAGATCAATGACACTTTTGTTGTCACATTTTAATTCTATAAGTTTTAGATGAAAACCAAAGTCCTCTAAAGTTTGGCTCATCCATAGTGCTTGTGCACACCAACTCCCTAATGCAATTTCTTCAACCTCCGTCGTGGAGAGTGCGACCGAATTTTGTTTCCTACTAGACCATGCAACTAATGACGGTCCTAGAAAATGACAAGTACCACTAGTGCTTTTTCTATCAAGTGAACAACCAGCGTAGTCCGAATCGGAGTAGCCGTGAAGTGTAAATGAATTATTGTGCGGGTACCATAATCCTAATCTAGATGACCCAATAAGATATCTAAAAATTCGTTTTACCGATTTTAAATGAGATTCTTTTGGATTGGCTTGAAATCGAGCACACAAGCATACGACAAACATAATATCGGGTCTAGTTGCACTAAGGTAAAGTATGGATCCTATCATACCTCTATATAAGGTTTGAATTGAAATTCCCGATTCATCTTTTCCTAATTTAAGTGATGCGCTCATTGGTGTAGAAGCATGTTTAAGGTTTTCAAATCCAAAACGCTTAAGCATATCATAGACATATTTGGTTTGACATATAAAAATACCATCATTTCTTTGTGATATTTGAAAACCAAGAAAATAAGAAAGTTCTTCTACTAATGAAAACCAAGAAAATAAGAAAGTTCTCCTACTAGACTCATTTCAAATTCATTTTTCATCACTTTAATTACTTCATTACACAACTCTTCATTAGTAGATCCAAAGATTATATCATCAACATATATTTGCAAAATAATTAAATCATCATTATTATATTTAATGAAGAGAGTATTATCGACACTTCCCATAATATAACCGTGCTTTAATAAAAATGATGTAAGTCTTTCATACCATGCACGTGGCGCTTGTTTTAAACCAGAAAGCGCTTTTTCTAGTTTATAAACATGATTGTGAAATTTTTCATTAATAAAACCGGGGGGGGGGGGGGTTGTTCAACATAATCTTTTTCTTTTACAAACCCGTTGAGAAAAACACTTTTTACATCCATTTGAAATAGTTTTATTCTTTTAAAGCTTGCAAATGCTAGAAAAATTCTAATGGATTCCAACCTAGCAACGGGTGCAAAAGTTTCATCAAAATCTATCCCCTCAATTTGTGAATATTCTTATGCTACTAAGCGTGCCTTATTCCTAGTGATTCTAGACTCACCATCTAATTTATTTTTAAAAATCTATTTTACACCTACAACTGAGTGATTAGATGGTCTTTCTACTAATTTCCAAACATTATGTCGCTCAAATTGTTCTAACTCTTCATTCATAGCCAAAAACCAAAATTCATCATTTAAAGCGGTAGAAACGGTTTTGGTTCAATTTCGGAAACAAAACAGATATTTGAATATGATTCATGAAGAGAAGAGCGAGTTCTTACCCCGATGGATGGTTCACCAATTATTAATTCCCGTGGATGATCCTTTGTGATATTCAAGGCACTCTGAGGTACATATTCATCTTCCTTGGCCTCCTCATTTTCTTCTTTGGAAGATTCCTCATCACCATGCTCCAAAGATTGTAAGAGATCATCCTCGTTGCATGCGGAAAGTTTTTCTACACAAGGAACAAACTCATCAAATTTTATATTTATTGACTCTTCAACTCTACTAGTTCTTTTATTAAAAATTATATAAGCTTTACTAGTTGAAGAGTACCCAAGAAAAATTCCTTCATCACATTTTTCATCAAACTTTCCCAAGCTATCTTTTGTATTCAAAATAAAATATTTACAACCAAAAACTTTGAAATAAGATACATTAGGCTTCTTTTGAAAATAGAGTTCATATGGTGTGAGATTAAGAGATGGGCGAAGCATGATTCTATTCAAAACATAACACGATGTATTTACGGCTTCGACCCAAAAGGACTTAGGTAATTTATATTCACATAACATAGTGCGTGCTAGTTCTTGAAGTGTCCTATTCTTTCTTTCTACAACACCATTTTGTTGTGGTGTGCGTGGTGCAGAGAACTCATGTTTAATGCCTAACATATCACAAAAGGATGTAAATTTTTCATTTTCAAATTCTCCTCCATGATTCGAGCGAATGCATTTAATTTTGAAAAAATTTTAGGTGAGTTACTCTCACCTAAGATCATGGTGAGAGGAGCCCATCTAAGCCGTTGATCACAGATCATACGGTTGTATTTTTCCTAAATACTCTTGTATTTATAAATAATAATAATGTCAGTATTTTATATACTGTTCGATATGAGATCATACGACTATATTTCTCTCCCACCTAGTTCTAGGTGAGAGAAACGCACTTAAGTTTCTCTCTTTAATTTTTAAATCACTTTCATTTTGAATACGAGTACATAATTTTGCAAATTCACAAAACGCATCGGATTTGGAAGAGAGAAATAATGTCCAACAATATCTTGAAAAATCATCTATTAAAATATATGTATATAATCTATCACCAAGACTTGCAGTGCTAACGGGACCAAAAAGATCCATATGAATTATTTGCAAGGGTCTTGTAGTAGAAATGAAATTTTTACTTTTGAAAGAGGATCTAGAAAATTTACCTTTTTGACATGGTGAACAAAGTGAAGGTAAAGTCCCATTTAACCTAGGCAATCCTCTAATTAAATTACTTTTGGCAAGTTTTACAATGAGCTTTGTGCTAGCATGCCCTAGTCTTCTATGTCAAAGTTCTAATTCATCATTTTAGTGATAAAACATTTTATAGATGATTTAGAAAGATCATGAAAAGAAACTAGATAAACATTATGTATTCTTGGTGCAGTTAGTAAAACATCTTTTGTAGTAGGATTAGATTTTTTGTATAGATTAGTGGAAGATTCAAATAACACATCTAATCCTTTATCACATAATTGGCTAATAGAAATTAAATTGTCTTTTAATCCTTTCACATAAAGAACATTAGATATAGTAAAGGATTTGTTACCAACTGTACCAATTCCCATGATCCTTCCTTTTCCGTTATCACCAAACGTCACGATCCCTCCCTTCTTCTTTTCTAGGCTAAGGAACTTTGCTTTATTGTCCGTCATGTGCTTGGAGCATCCTGAATCCAAGTACCACACGTCTTCATTGTCCTTAGCCTGCCTGCACATCTAGAAAGAAGTTGAGAGTAAAGATCCGGATACCCAAGTGGAACCACCCATAAAATAAGTGGAAGCCTTAGGTACCCAGATTTGTTTTAAAGTATTTTATTTTATTTTCCTGCAAGAACTAGATGTGTGACCTAACCTATAACAGTTTGCACACGAAATAAAGGGGGTTGAGACCCTTTTCTAGAATATTTTCTTGCTGGAAGAAATTGGATTTACAGAAGAAAAACATTTTGAAAAAGAGAATTCTGGTTTCTTGTATGAGGTGCTAGCGCCGACGTTAGTGGCTAGCGCCTGGCGGTAGACCTCTCCTCGATATCCGAGCCCAAATTTTCCAGAATCATGGCACTGGTTCCCTAAAATCATCTCCAGTGATTTTTGGCCTATTCCAAATTTTTTAATGGCCATGGTGAGATCATGAATTTGTGCTTTAAGTGAAGAATTTTCTTTCACAATAATGACACACTAATTTTCAAAACCTTTTTTGTTATTTTTGATTTGCAAAAGAGAGGCTTCTAATTCCCTTTCTAATTATCCCTTCTCTTTTGTAAGAGTTTTGACATGAGAGAGGGCTTTAGAAAGTGACTCTTCAATATCTCTTGCCAATTTAGTGGAGTGATCACACTCTTGGCAAGAAACCTTTCTCTTTTCTAAAACAATTAATTTTTTGGAAAGCTTTTGATTTTATTTAATAAGAGATTCATTTTCACGATTCAATAAAATATTTTCTTTCATATTTTTATCAAAAGCTTTGCAAGTTTCAAGGAATTCATTAACGAGTTCATCATAAGTGGGAGGAGTTACCTCAGTGTCGCTAAGAACACTGATGTCGTCGTCATCATTTCCATGTCCCATGAGACACATGTTTGCTTCCTCATCTTCGCTTGATGAAGACCCGCTTGATTCTTCGGAGGAGGAGGAGGAGTCATCCCATGTTCTAGCTTTTAGCACCTTCCTCTTCTCCTTCCCTTTGTGCCGCTTTTCCTTCTTCTCCTTCAAGAACCTTGAGCACTGGCTCCGAATGTGCCCGGTCTTCCTACAATGAAAGCATTCCGGTGGAGGTCTTTCTTCTTCATCACCGCTCTCCTTTTCCTTCTTTGAGGATGACCTTTTCCATCTTGCATCCTTTTGGATAAATTTCCGAAAAGTGTTTCTCCTTTCCGGATTTCGCATGAACTTTCGGAAATTCTTCACCAAAAGGCTTTCTTCATATTCATCCTCATCCTCTTGGCACTCCTTCTTTGATGTTAGTGCCAACGCCTTCTTCTTTGGCTCCTTGTTGTATTCATCATATTGGATTTTGAGTTCTACCTCATGGGTTTTGAGATTCCCAACGAGGCTCTCAACTTGGAGCGTTCTTAGATTGTGCGATTCTGAAATGGCCGTAACCTTCGGGTTGAATTTTGGTGGAAGAGAATGAAGAATCTCTCGGACCAAGTCGCCGTTGGAGAAGGTCTTTCCAAGAACTTTGGAGGCATTGACGATCTTGGTGAAGCGCGTGTACATGGCATCAACATCTTCACTTTCATCCACCCGAAAATTTTCATATTCCGACTCAAGTTGGAAAAACTTTGAATCTTTAACCTGCGATGTACCTTCATGAGTAACTTCCAAATGATTCCAAATTTCATATGCAGTAGTACATGCAGAAATTCTATTAAATTCATTTCTATTTAACGCACAAAATAAAGCATTCATGACCTTGACGTTATTTTTGCATTTTAACTTATCCCTATCATCCCATTTATCTTTTGGTTTATCTAAAGTTATCTCTCCAACTACAAATGTAGGAGGAGAGTATTCCTCTTCTACCATATTCCATACCTCAATATTTAGGGTCATAAGAAAACATCTCATCCTATTTTTCCAGTAATTATAATCTGACCCGGTAAATAGTGGAGGTCTACTAATTCCCTGACCCTCGGAAAAAGCGAGATCATAAGACGTCATTATTCCTGGTTTTTTAAACCGTTTGGAATAACCTGGCTCTGATACCACTTATTGGATCGATTGGCGCCCTTAGGGCGGGGGGGGGGGGGGGGGGGGGGGGTGAATAAGGGAATAAAATTCTTTATAAATTTTTAGACGATTTACTAAATTGTTTAGAGTAAATTAGAATGAAATAACAAGTTAACTTAAAGGAGGAAACAATTGTAATTTGTAATTTTATAACTTACGCCAAATAATCGAAATCAAGTAAACAAAAAAAGAGACATGATTATATTATATAAAAAAGGTGTTTACATAAATTTGATTTCAATATCGCTAGAAATCGGAGACGTACATAGTAAAACAATTTTTCCTTTTATATACCGACTTGTATCCCCACAAACCGGTTGGCTTTAGCCTATCCTTCCCCGGATAAGGCCTCAAGCCGCTCTAGCCAATCCTTCCCCGGATATGGCCTCGAGCACCCCCTAGATCTAATCACCTATACCTAGTCGCCAACACAAGACGAATTCCTCCATAAGTCCTACCCAGACTTAGTCGCCAACACAAGGCGAATTCTTTAAACGGTTACAAAAAAAAATATGGAATGAAAGTAAAGATAATAATAAAAACTCCATATGAGATCTTTTGAAGTTAGAGATGAAGGATCGCTATAATATGAGCGAGGTCGAAGTGATCGTCCTTCAGATATAGCGTGACGTAGTCTTCCTCCAGAATTCTCCTTAAGCATTTTGTGGGAGATCCATCTTCAGCATCATAACAACAATGGAGTTTTGGCACAAGTATTCTCTCTGGAAGCTCTCTCAGATTTCTGGAATAAAGGCTTCAATAATCCTCCCAGCAATAAGCAAAAATGAAATCAGGTCTTTAAATAACCACTGGAGCTAACGCGTGGTGTTAAGGTTAACGCCAGCGTTAGAGAACGTGTACGGCAGTTGTTGAGATCGTGTATAGCGTCGGGAGCATGACAGAACCAAATTTCGTCGAACGAAACTAATTTCGTCGAACGCCCCTTCGTCGAACGGAAACCCATTTCGTCAACCGCAACCATCAGGATCATGGCAGAACCCAATTTCGTCGAACTTGCCTTCGTCGAACGAAATCAAAGTTCGTCGAACTCAGGTTCGTCAAGCGAAATTTCGTCGAGCGCAGATTCAGTTCGTCGAACGGAAACTCCTTTCGTCGAATGCCTTCAGAGTTCGTCGAACGCACTTTCCTTTCGTCAGACACAGTTTCCTTCAGATTTCGTCGAACGCAGTTTCCTTCAGATTTCGTCGAGCGCCTTCAGAGTTTGTTGAACGCACTTTCCTTTCGTCGGATGCAGTTTCCTCCAGATTTCGTCGAACGCAGTTTCCTTCAGATTTCGTCGAGCGCCTTCAGAGTTCGTCGAACGCAGGTTCCATTCATCGAACGCAGTTTCCTTCTGATTTCATCGAACACAGTTTCCTTGTTAACACGGGGCGTTAACTACTAACGCGGGGCGTTAGCCCTCTTTCCAGAGAGTCACCTCCATTCAGTATACTACCTGTGGAGTATTGCACTTATAGTTCCTGCACACTCTAAACACACGACAAGCAAGATCAAATACAATTTGAGATTTGTTATTCTCAAACAATGGGATGTGACACACATGTCCAACAAGTGGATCAATGGGGGTACACAAATATATTTCTGGTTAGCCCCAGGGACACCTTGCACCAAAAAGGGTGCTGAGGGAGGCCTGTGGGCCAAATTGAATGAAACAAATTTTAAATTAAACTAGACCTCAAGGACCTTATATTTCATGCTGACCACTTTTACAGAAAATGCCACTAAGTATTTTTAATAATTAAAACCATTCACTTCATATTATGTGACAGAATGTAAATGATAAATACATTATTTCATTTTGGCCTGCATATAACAGATCGCACAAGATCTGACGGCCCAGGGTCGTCCCCAATGAATGGACGGTCCCCGACATCCCGTCCTAGGAGGACTTTAGGCTTGATTTGTCGGCCACCTATGCATCCTCCCGGCCGGCTATTGCCACCACCACCTTCGTCGAGGTGGTGACCGACGATTCGCGGTGGTTTGCCGACCGGAGGTGGCCGGAAAGAGGATTTCTAGTGGGGAAAAGAGCTCAAAATCGAGTCCTTTTGGAAGTTTGATTAGAGCACGATTTGGCTCGAATCAATCACCAAATTGAATGAGATCTAAGCACCAAAGGAGGAGAAGGGGATCGGACCTGTGAGGTGGATGTTTGCCTAGCCGATCATCAGTTCACCATGGATGCTTGAGGAGCTTTGGGGGCCATGGCAATATCCTGCTTAGAGAGAACGAAATCCTTTGGAAAGTTGGGGGTTTCAATTCTCTCAGACCTCTAAAGGTGATAGAGGTTTCAATTTGAGGTTGGGGAGGCTTTATTGCTGATTGCCAGTAACGACCATTATGCCAATTTCGGACAAGGTGCATCTCCCATGAAATTAAACTCCTTTTGGTATTGGGATTGACTGGATCCTTCTCATAACTGATATGGGTAATGAATCTCCATCAATTCAAGGGGAATTGAAGGGTTAATTGCATTCAAGGCCATGAATGCCCTCTTGATTTCTCTTTTAAAATTGGGGAAACCCCCATTTTCTCTCTCCTAGTCACCCCCTCCAGAAATTGAGTGGCAATCCATGTAATTTTCAACCATGAGGACTTATTGGATCACCAAATTGGGCCTAGCCCAATTGGATTAAGCCTTGGGCTTGATTTCCCCCAATTTGGCCTTAATTAACCCAAATTGGTTTAGCCCAACCCTAGGTCAATTTAGGTGGTGTGACTGACCCAAATGGGTTCTCATAGGTCCCTTGACACCACCCAAGACCAATTGTGACTTGGTGTGTTCAATTTGGGTCAAATTGAATTTTGACCTAACTAGGTCAAATTGGGCTTTTTGGGTCCAAGTGTTGGTTTTGGCCTCATTCATGGAATTGAATGGACCCTGTTGAAGAACATTGGTCTCACCTCAGCGGTCTCAGAGCATCAACAGTCTCCGCAGTCTCCAGCTCCACCATCTCAGACTCATGAGTCGCCGCATCTGTTGAAGAGCCGCGGTCTTGTCTCTGACCATCCGCGTTCTCGGCACTCTTCCTCTCCGCGGTCTCAATAGTCTCTGAATTGTCAATTGGCGGTCTCCTCGTCACACAACCTTCTACCTCCTATTGTGTAACCGCAGATCAGCTCTTCAGACCGCATCGATCTAAGCGGTCTCAATCTTCCAGACCGCCCAGCTCTCCTGTATAAATGTTTGTAGTTGTATTGGTATTTAGTCCCACATTGTAGCTTTGTATTTTCATCTTTCTCTCCTAGTCTATATAAATGAGGCAATACTCTTGTAATACTTAGATTTTTTGGAAATAAAAATTCTATTATTTTCAATTTCTCACATGGTATTAGAGGAAACAACGATCTTTGTGCTGTGAGCTCCTGACTTCTCTTCTATTTGGTTTTTTGGTTCTGGTGACCACCGAACCTCTCTTCAGATTCTGATCGGTCTCTCTTCCTCCTAGACCGTCTTCTCATTGATCAGTCTCTCTCCCGTGAGACCACGCGATCTACCTTGCTACTTGATTTTGTTCTCTTATTCTTATGGGAACTCCCTCGTCTGAGACCGTTCCGATCTCCACTCCTATGATCGCTCCGACCTCTAATCCTTCTGGCAATCTTGGAACCTCCTCCAAACTCAATGGACCTAACTACCCTGATTGGAGTGTCTCATTCACCTTCCTCTTACGCTCTCAACGCAAACATCACCACCTCATAGACGATCCTCCACCCAAAGGGTCTGCCACCTTTGATGATTGGGATGCTAGTGATGCTCTGGTTCGCACCTGGCTAGCTAACAGCCTTTCTGATGAATGTCTTCCTTTCATCCATCATGATGAGACAGTCAAAGCTGTTTTCACCCATCTTGCTGCCCATTACTCTAAAGGTGCCAAAACCTCCCGCATCTACACCTTATATGCTGATCTCTTTGCCCGCCCCACCATGAATCCCACCACAACATATCAAGAGGTTCAGGCCCTTGGAGCAGAACTTCTTCAACATCGTCCCTTCTCTGCTGACCTCACTGAGCAACATAAACACTTCCAGGAGTTTCTGGTTGTGTGTTACCTTATCCGTCTTCCTGACTCCTATGATGTGATTCGTCAGCAGATTCTTGGGGAAGCTGACTCTCCTACCCTTGATGCCACTGCTGCTCGGGTCTCAGTTGTTACCTCCCTCCTCCAAAGGCCCCTATTGACCTCTCCTCCTCCTTCAGAGAGTTTTGCTCACCCGGCTGAACGTGGTCACCCCAGTGGCCGTGGTGGCTATCTTGGTGGCAGAGGACCTTCTAGGTACCTTTGTTCTCATTGTGGTCGGAAGGGCCACACCATTGATCGCTGCTATCTCAAGCATCCTCACCTTCGTCCTCTGGCTGTGACACCTCATTCTGCTACTCCACACCCATCTGCTTCCATTGCTACCTCCTCAGGTAGCGTCCATCTGGTTACCGAAGGCAAGTGGCTTATTGACTCCGGTGGAACAAATCATATGACAGGAAACCCTCTCCTTTTTTCAAAGTTACAAGAGCATAAAAACTCACCACCAGTCCCGACAGCCAATGGTTCTCCCTCTAAAGTGTGTGGGACTGGTGTGGTGCAAATCACTCCGACTATCTCTCTTGAGGACACTCTTTATGTGCCTACATTTCCTTGCAACTTATTATCTGTCAAGGCGCTTTCTCGTCAGTTACAATGTTCTATAGTGTTTACCCCTACTAACTGTTATTTTCAGGATCTTCAAACGAAGGAGACAGTTGATACTGGGACTGAGAGTGGAGGCCTCTACTTCCTTGACGTTCTTGCTGCACATTCTACTTCCGCAACCTCTAACTCTCTCTATCAATGGCACCTCCGTCTTGGCCATCCCCCACCTCGGCTGCTCTATCAACTTCTACCTCACCTCTGCAAAGATACCTCTCCTATCAACTGTGAAGCTTGTCAACTGGGAAAGCATCATCGAGCTTCCTACCCTGCCAAGCACGGTCGTAGCTCGACACACCCATTTGATCTTGTACACTCCGACGTCTGGGGTCCCTCTCCTACCAAAACCATTGGTAGGGGTACTTTGTATTTTGCCACCTTCATAGATGACTTTTCTCGATGTACTTGGGTGTACCTTTTAAAAGAACGCTCTGAACTTTTCACTGTATTCTCTACCTTCTATAATGGAATTTTCACTCAGTTTGGAGTGTCTATCAAAGCAATTAGAACTGATAATGCCAAAGAATATGTTTCTCATCAATTTTCTGAGTTTTGCATGAATCATGGTCTTACACATCAAACTAGTTGTCCATATACCTATCAACAAAATGAGATAGCTGAACGTAAGAATCATCACCTCCTCGACATGGCTCACACCTTACTCTTCCAGATGAATATGCCTAAAACCTATTGGGGTCATGCCATCCTCATCTCATGTTACCTCATTAACTGCATTCCCTCCACCATACTTAACCGAAGCACCCCATTTTCTCTCTTATATCCAACAGCGAAACCTTTCTCTCTACCTCCCAGGGTGTTCGGTTGTACTGCGTTCATCCATACTCCTTCACCCGGCAGGGACAAACTCTCCCCTCGTGCAGTAAATGTATCTTTGTTGGTTACTCTACAACTCAGAAAGGTTACAGGTGCTATGATCCTCTACTTCGCAAACAATATGTCTCAGCTGATGTCACCTTCTTTGAGACTATACCATATTTCTCTACAACCTCCACCTCTCTGCCTCCTGACCCTCCTACTTCCTCTCCTATCATTTCTGCCCAGCCTCCTCCACCCCCAACCTATACTACACCTCTCCTTCCAACACCACCCCCTCTTCCTTTACCTACACCTCCTACAGAGTCTCCTACCACCTGTCCTCTTACTCCGGGGCCTCCTCTCCCACCTCTTGGGCCATCTCTCACTTCTTCGGATGATGACTCTCCTGCAAATGCAAACACCACTGATGATCTCCCTATTGCTCTTTGAAAGGGATTTCGCTCTTGTACGCAATATTCTATTCATGATGTTGTCACCTATGCTCAACTCACTCCTTTTGTTAGGGATTTTGCTATTGTTATTTCAGATACTGTCACACCAGCTACTTATCAGGAAGATATTACTATACCACAGTGGAAGGATGCCATGGATGAAGAGATTTCCACACTTCAGGAACGTGACACTTGGACTCTTGTTCCTCCTCCTATTGGAGCAAATATTGTTGGGTGTAGATGGATATTTGTGATCAAATATCATGTGGATGGCTCCGTGGACCGTTATAAAGCTCATTTGGTTGCCAAAGGTTTTACTCAGACATATGAGGTTGACTTTTTTGATACCTTCTCCCCTGTCGCTCGTCTTACCACCATCGTAGTTCTGTTCTCTGTGGCCATCAACAAAGGTTGGTAAATTTCTCAATTGGATGTGAAGAATACATTCCTCTATGGTGATCTTCAAGAGGTTGTTTTCATGGAGCAACCTCCAGGGTATGTTGCTTCCGGGGAGACTCATGTATGTAAGTTAAGGAAGGCCATCTATGAACTCAAAAAAGTCCTCGCGCCTGGTTGGAAAAGTTCAATAAAGTGATCAACATCATTGGATTTGTCCGCAGCTCTGTAGATCACTATCTCTTCATACGCAAAACTTCTCATGGAATGGTAGTTCTGTCTGTCTATGTTGATGACATCCTTCTCACTGGTGATGATATTGAAAGTATCACTCTTACAAAGAAACACCTTCTTCAACATTTTGTGACCAAAGATATGAGACCTCCCAAGTGCTTTCTGGGCATTGAGATCTCACACAATCATAGTTCTGTTGTCCTCTCACAACGTAAGTATGTAATTGACCTTCTGAAGGAAACTGGTCTTCTTGGTACTAAACCTGCTAAGTATCCAATGACAGTAGGAGACGACAAACTCTGGAATGACAATTCTCCTCCTCTGCCTGATAACACTAGGTATCGACGTCTTGTAGGCAAGCTCATCTACTTAACTATAACAAGACCTGATATCTACTATGCCGTTGGGAAGGTCAGACAATTCATGTAAGCTCTAAGGGAATATCATCTTCAAGCTGCTCTAAAGATATTGGAATACGTTAAGGGGTCTCTAGGGAAGGGACTTTTATTCCAAAGAAACAACCATCTAAATATAGAAGCCTATTCAGATGCTCGCTACGCTGATGATAAAAGAGATAGGAAATCCACATTTGGGTTTTGCACCTTCATAGGAGGAAATCTTGTTAGCTGGAAGAGCAAGAAACAATCAGTTGTGTCTGGTTCAAGTGCTGAAGCTGAGTACAGAAGCATGACCCAAACTACGTGTCAATTAAAGTGGTTACGAACTCTCTTGCTAGAATTAGGAGAAGTTTATAACCATCCTTTACCAATGTTCTGTGACAACAAAGATGCAATCTATATATCTCAAAATCCAGTCTTTCATAAGAGAACAAAACACATTGAGGTTGACTGTCATTTCATCAGGGAAGAAATCTTGAAGAAACAAATCTGCACCCCTTTCGTTACTTCAGACAAAGAGCTAGATGATATCTTCACCAAAGCAATATCTTCTTCCTTCTCCGACGTTTGTCACAAGCTGGGCATGATTGATATATATGCTCCAGCTTGCGGGGGAGTGTTGAAGAACAACGATCTCACCTCAACGATCTCAGTGGTCTCAGAGCATCAGCAGTCTCCGCGGTCTCCAGCTCCACCATCTCAGACTCACCAGTCGCCACATCTGTTGAAGAGCCGCGGTCTTGTCTATGCCCATCCGCAATCTCGACACTCTTCCTCTCCGCGGTCTCAACGGTCTCTGGATTGTCAATTGGCGGTCTACTCGTCACACAACCTTCTACCTCCTGTTGTGTAACCGCAGATCAGCTCTCCAGACCGCACCGATCTCAGCGGTCTCAATCTTTCAGACCGCCCAGCTCTCCTGTATAAATGTTTGTAGTTGTATTGGTATTTAGTCTCACATTGTAGATTTGTATTTTCCACTTTCTCTCCTTGTCTATCTAAAGGAGACAATGCTCTTGTAATACCAATATAACAATATTTTCTCGGCAAGATTTGAGAATTGTTCAGGAATAATAACAATATTTATATTTTATATAAAGATGATCCTACCATTCGATCAATTTCTATTTGTTCCTTCCTTTAAATTGAATTAGAATTCGATTCCAAGCCCGAATCCAAATTCGAATTCATGAGTTCAGGACGAATCTGAATTTCTGTATTGTTTGACAAATTTGGATTTGACCGAAGAGTTTTCTCTCTCTCTCTCTCTCTCACACACACAAATCAATGGAGGTTTCTATTACCCGGTCAAATAGACTTTCAAATTCAAATTCGGATTCGAATGCTTTCCAATAATATTTTCTCTATTGGCAAGATTAATGAATTGTTCAGAAATATAACAATATTTATATATTATATATAAAGATGATCCTAGCAGTCCGATAAAAATCTATTTGGTTCTTCATTTAAAGTGAATTAGAATTCGAATACAACCCGAATCCAAATTCGAATTCATGAGTTCACAACAAATTCGAATCCAAATCTCTATTTTTTTGACAAATTTGAATTCCACTAAAGTGAAACAATATTAACGAATTAATGAATTGTTGACTTATCATTGAAAATTAGAAGGAAAAGATTTACCAATTAATGAATTATTGATTTATATATATATATATGGTGTATCCCTGCAGTCAATTAATTAATTACCATTAATGTGAAACAAAATTAACGTTAAATTTCTATAACAGAGGGATTTGATCAATAGTAATTCCAGAGGGATTTAAATAGTAATTCCAGAGGGCTTACTACTATTATTGACTTATATTAATTCTATCAACATTAAATAATTTCTATATGGTGTATCGATCCCTGCATGCAGTCTATTGTAATTACTGTAATTTGGTATCATTGCATGGTATAATTAATGGAGATAATCGCCATCATTAACGCTAACCAAAAACAAATTAATTTGCGCAGGGAAAAAACGCTATAAATACTCTTAAATGAATCAAGCATGGCAAAATTAACTTCATCCCTCTCAAGAAGAAGAAGAAAAAGTTCGATCTTCCGGAAATAGAACAACTGCTGGGTTCAGTTTTTCGCCATGGCTAGAACTGCTGCAGTTTTGATCCTTCTCATTTGCATTATTGCAAATGCTAGTATGACTATTACTCTCTCTCTCTTATATATGCTTTAATTTTCCATTAATTATATATATATATATATATATGATCGATCATCATTTAAAACTAACATACAAATTGAACATTACTATATAAAAATTTGTAAAATATATAACTAATTAGAATGAGTTAAATACGAAGATGAATGTCTCAACAAAGTTGTTTTTTTCCTTAATATATAGTTTATAGTCTCTCTCTCTCTCTCTCTCTCTCTCTCTCTCTATATATATATATATATATAGAGAGAGAGAGAGACTGTCTCTCTCTCTCTCTCTATATATATATATATATAGAGAGAGAGAGAGAGAGAGAGAGAGACTGTCATCACTTAATATATAGTTTATAGTCTATTACTCTCTCCCTTTTTTGCTTTAATTTTCCATTATATATATATGATCATCATTTAAAACTAACATACAAATTGTACATTACTATATAAAAAATTGTAAAATATATAAGTAATTAGAATGAGTTAAATACGAAGATGAATGTCTCAACAAAGTTGTTTTTTTCCCTTAATATATAGTTTATAGTCTCTCTCTCTCTCTATATATATATATATAGAGAGAGAGATATATATAAATATATATAGAGAGAGAATTCTCTCTCTTTATATATATAGAGAGAGACAAGCAATAACAGTGTTGTCGTGCCTAAAAGGCTTCAATACACCAACTACTCATTGGCCTAGTGATTTTTTCTGTCGAATGCAATACTTAATCTAAATAGAGTGGAGGAGGGCACGTGCACGCACGCACGAATGTGTGTGTATATGTATGATTATCATTTAAAAAAATAAAAAATTACGCAAAGTGAACTTACATACAAAAAATATAATTAAGAATGAGTTTAAAAAAAATAAAAAAACATACAAATTGAACCTACATACAAAAAATATAATTAAGAACCAGTTAAATAGGAAGATTAATGTCTCAACAAAGTTGTATATATATATATATATATATATATATATATATATATAGAGAGAGAGAGAGAGAGAGAGAGAGAGAGAGAGAGAGAGAGAGAGAGAGAGAGAGAGAGAGAGAGAGAGAGAGAGAGAGAGAAATATTTTTATTCACATGCATGCACTTTAAAGTATATAATTTTTTTGAGTGATTAAGATTTTATTTGCTCAAAATTAAATAGCAAAAGAAAAGTTACTTCTAGTCTATTTAATATTCATCGATCATTATTATTTTTAATATTATAAATCTTTATATTAAGACGAGTAATAACAGGGTAGATGCAAAAAGAGTTGAATGATCAAATTTCTTCATTCACAATAATAATATAATATAATATAAAAACCTGATGTATATATGCATGATATAATGATTAAATGATCATATAATCGATAACCTTTGATTTATATATAATTTGTTAGGTGCTATAGGTGAATTAAATCTAATTAAATATTTATTTTTCTTCGCGATCAAATATAAAGACTATTTTACCCTCCTTTAAATACATCAATATTATAGTGTGCTAAATTTTTTTTAATATATGCAGATATTGTAGTAGCTCAGAATTGTTGTACCGACAATCATTGGTGGGGTGGGAGAGTCGGCTGTGACGACTACTCTGCTTCCGCATGCAACGAATGGTGCTCTGCAAATTGCAGGGGAGGAGAGTGCAAAATTCGCAACCACAGACAAGTCTGTCATTGTTATTGTTAAATTGAATGAGATTAATATGAATAAAGCTTGCTTAAGCTGATGTATGTGGGCAGGTTTAAGTTTATTTGGTGAGGTTAGCGAAATGCATTTTAGGTAGCCTTCATTTTACGGGTAGACCGGCCGTTGGTCCTATGGAGTGAATTGTATCCTTTTTTCCCTATGAAACAAAAAATAAACCTTTCCAAAAATAAAAAGCTCACTTAAGCTCTTATGATGTATATTATGTTGATTAATGCTTCGTATTAATTAGTATTTTCCGAAAGGCGATTTCTATTGGCAGATCATGTTTTTCTATTGGCAAATCAATTTTTTTTCATTTATTTTCATATTTGGGTGTCTGCTTGAACTCTCATGGTATTGGCAAACCACTCTTGTCGTTCCGGCCCAAATGTTTATCCTTATGGTGTTCGCCCGGCCCAGACGTTCAAGTTATCTTCAAGCCAGGCAGCCCTGTTCCCTCAACATATATATATCACGAAAAAAGAAGAAGAAGAAGAATAGTCATGCTAACACTTGCGAGAATGCATCTTAATTACAAGGATGAATTAAGGCCGAAGCATTTCGATCCATGACAACAAATTAAGACTAACACTTCTTCTTGCACTGCAAGCATTTGTCATTCTTGATTACTACATTTAGGAATATTTATAGTGTTTTTTCATGCACAAATTATTTTATTTTTGGTTGGTCATAATTAATGATGATTATTAAGTTCATTATTAGCATATCTAATTATATTCATGCATGCTGTTAATATTATTTACCTTATAATGATATCAGAATCCAGCATTAATTGAGACGAGACTACTGGATCATTAATTTGCGGTTATAGGTCTAAAATTTAATTTAGGGTTAATATTGTTTGAGTATATTGGAGATTATAAATATAGGATATATAAGACAATAATTCATTAATAAGGATATTTTACCTTTGTATGGGTTGCTAAAAACGATTGTAAAAAATTAGTAGTTCATATATATACTTTATGACTGAAGAAATTATTTACAATATGTATAATCTCGTGTTCGTCGAAGGATAAAATTGAGAATCGGGCATAGGCGAAGCAAGTAGGGGCTCGCCGCCTCACGACGAGCGAGTCGCAAGGGTGAGGCGAGCCAGACACACCTCCTTGCGAGGAGCGTAGTGCGAGGGCGAGGCGAGTGTATGCTCACCGCTGTGGGGTGCATTTAGCAAGGATGAGGTGAGTGACGGCTCGCCGCCTCGCGTAAGCGACTCAGACTGGTAGAAGCGGGGCGAGCGTATTCTTCATCAAGCACTCGCCCGCCCAGGCTTCTGGATGCGCGGGCCCCAAGGAGAATGAGGGGCGGAACCCCACTCGCCCGAGAGGCCAGGAATCTGGCAAGGGGTGCCTTCATGGACCACTCACATAGTAAGATCTCGCGAACCCGGTTTGCCGGGAGTCTGGCGAGCGGCGCCTTCACGGGTCGCTCGCCCAGCGGGGTCTAGAGGTGAATTTACCTTGATATTCTTTGTGGGCTGCCAATAGCCCTTCAGAACAGCGAAGTTTGGCTGTTAGCAGACCAGTTTGGAGTGCGTTTAGCAAAACTAAAAGGCGCAGTTACGCTATTAGCAGACCAACAGAGAAAAACTATATATAGACCATGAAGGATGTAACATCCCCCAAACTGCTAGACCCCTAAGTTGGTTTTGTCATGACTGGGTCATGACAAAACCATAGGAAGAACCTTTTGACCTTGAGAGCTTAGGAAAGGAGGAGGAAGCCACCTTGGTCTGCAAATAGCAATTCCCATCTTCCAAGCTTGGGATTGGAATTTAGGGCTTCAACTTAACCCTTGGACCCCACCATAGTGTCCCTAACCCTTTAGGGGTCCCCTTAGGGCACCAAGGGCCCATTGAAGACAACCTAAGGGACCAATTTGACCAAAGTCAACATAAACCCTCAAATTGGTCAAAGTAGCCCATTTAGAGCCAATCAACCCTCACCATGTCAAATTGATCACACCCCTAGGTTTAGAATACCATTATAGACCTAGTGGACCCAAAAGCCCCATCATGGGACCCCCAGGGGTGCAAATTGACCAAAATGCCCTTTTTAGGTCAAAATGACTTTCCTTCTCAAAATACCCCAATTGACCTTCACCACATTAAATTGACCTCACCCATAGGGCTATCATGTCA
Source organism: Dactylorhiza incarnata (assembly GCA_033032865.1). Lineage (NCBI taxonomy): Eukaryota > Viridiplantae > Streptophyta > Magnoliopsida > Asparagales > Orchidaceae > Dactylorhiza > Dactylorhiza incarnata. The sequence continues at coordinate 7,320,014 of JAWHQI010000054.1, forward strand.
TAAGGGAGCTAGTGGACCAAAAAGCCCCATGACCAAGTCAACCCTAGGGCTCAATTTGACCAAAGTCAATTTAGCCCATTTTGGTCAAATCAACTTAGATTGGGTCAACCAAGAACCAATTGACCAAATTGACTCCACCATTAGTTCCTGAACTTAATTTGGAACCTATTGAACCCAAAAGCCCCATCCTAGGGTTCCCCAATTGACCAATTTGACCAAAAGTCAAAATTGTCCAATTTAGGTCAAAATGCTCAAACCCAACCCAATCTCTTTGGGCTAACTCAATTGGATGGTCAACCAGCCCATGTGGACCCTCATTAAACACAAGAGAGAGAGTAGGAGCCGGCCATGGTGATTGGGAGAGAGAAAATGGGGGTTTCCCCATTTTTGAAGAAAGAGAGAAAGCCATTCATGGCCATTAAGAGGTTTTACCTCTTGGCCTCCCCAATTGATGCCTCCATTCAACTCCTCAGCCGGCTAGGAGGAGATTCCATCAGTTTCCAAGAGGCATTGATGCAGGGGAGATGAATGGGGGTCGGCCCTTGGAGAATTCGAAGAGGCCATTAATGGCCAAGGGGGTTAAAGCCACCATCACCCCCATTCGAACCCCCTATCACCTTCAGAGACCTGAGAGGAGAGAAACCCCCAAGTTACCAGAGGATTTCGGGTGCTGTAGGAAGGAATCGGCATGGCATCTCAATCGACGGCAGCTCCAATGGTGTACACAAGGGAAAACCGACGGCAAGCCCTCCAGCAGGTCCTATTCTCCTCCCTGAACCCTAAGGATTAGATCTCAATCGACGGCGACTCGAATCGTGGTCAATCGGCCGTGAATCGAGCCGGCCAAGCCCTCCGTTGATCGGGTTGGGTATCCTCCTACAGAACACGATTCCGGCCACCTCCGGCCGATCAAACACCGCTCATCGCCGGCCCCCACCTCAACGGAGGTGGTGGTGGCGTTGGTCGGCCGGGGCGGCGCTCAGGTGGCCGGGAAATCACTTATCAAGTCGGCCCAGGCGCAGCAAATCCTGGCCGTTGGCTCATCGGGGACGAAGGCTGTGAGCCGTCCGATTGGCCGCCTTTTGCTATTCGCAGGCATGAAATGATTATTTCATTTAAATTGATTATCTGTCACACATTTGGACAGATTTTGTGACCCAATTTTAAGGCCCTTAGGGGCCATAATTCGAAAAATGCCCAGAGATAACTTTTGTAGGCCTTGGTGTCTACTTCCTAATGGGAGTAAAATCAAGCTATTTGGTTAAGTATTGGACCCACAACACTCATTCTAGTAAGGCTGGTCAAAACTCAAACCAGACCTTTAAACTAGTATAACTTTTAAATGGCTAATCTGATGTAGTTGATATTTTGGCTAAGCATCCATATGTCCTATACCTAGGTTAGGTTTGAGTATCAGATTTTTAGGAGTTACTTTTCCTAAAGTTTTTGTAGAAATTTATTAATCCTTACACAAATTATTTGGAGGGCCAAATGACCTCCAATCTCCACCAAATTTTGGTGGGGTACCATTGGGGTCATGATAAACCCCTGATTAAAATTTCATCTCATTTGGAGAACTTTTGACTAGGTAATCCTTGGGCCAAAGTTTTGCCCTTTAAGGGGAAAAATTGTGCTAAGGGGACACTTAGGGCTTCTCATAGCCAAACCACCTCCTATTGGAGAGATATTATGTCCACTACCCTAACCCCACCCCAAATCACCTCCAAGAGTATTATGGAGCCATGGGGAGTGGGTTTGCCCTAGGATTTGGGGTAGGAGTACTTTGGGGTGCAAGTAGCCAAGTGAAGAATCATTGGCCAATTAGGACCTTTGAGACTTGAGACTTCTTAGGAAGGTCAGTGGGATGAAGTTGAGACCCCATGAGGAGTTTGGTGAGCATTGGAGTTGTTTTGCTCAAGGTCATAGGGTTGATCCCTATGGGGTGGAATTTGGGGTTGTGAAGGACATAGGGGAGTTTGTCCTTGGAGAGGGGTGTATTGAACTCCTCTAAGTGTTATAAGTGATATAATACCCTCACAAGAAGTTTGAGTGGAGTTGGTGAAGTTTTGACCCTAACCCTAGGTTAAACCCTAATGGGGTGCAAATAGAGGTCAATGAAAGGAGTAGGGTCAAACCCTAGTGGTTTGACCTAAAGTTTTGGTGGGTAGGTCATAGTGACCAGAGAAGACTACCTTGTGAATTTGAAGAGGTTTGGAGTTGTCTAACCTAGGTAATAAATCCTTGGGTAGATTTGTAAATAATTGGAATTTGGAGTTCTAGGAAGAAATAACACTTAGGGAATCATCTCCTTCTGTCACCCACTTGTTTTTGAGGTTATGAATCTCTGGAGTTCCTACTAGAGCTATTGAAGAAGGTTAGACCCTAACCCTAGGCTAAACCCTAATGGGGTGCAATTAGAAGCTAATGAAAGAAGAGGGGTCAAACATTAATGGTTTGGCTTGAAATTTTGGGGATGTGGCCTTAGTGACTAGGGAATGCTACTGTGAGAATTTGGAGGGATTTGGAGTTGCCCATCATAGGCAATAAACCCTTGGGTAGATTTGTAAATAATTAGGGTTTGGGGTTTTAGGGAGAAATAGTACTTATCACTTTACCATCTTCTGTCATAAACATGGTTTTAATGATATTAATCTCTGGAAGTATTGGTTAGGACATGAGTTAACCCTTGGAGGTCCAAATTGTAATATTCCTCATTATTGGCAATTTTTGGGTTGGTCAAATTTATGATGTTAAGTTACTGTAATTACATGAAACTTTGCTGCTTGTCTTTTCATAACAATATGTTACCACTGTAATTTTCCCATAATTTATGGAGCAATATTCTTGGTACCTCTAGTTCATGTTGGAAGAAATTGCAAATATATCCTTGGATGTAATTACAAATATGCCCTCTGTGGAACAGGGTCAAACTTTGTAGGACTGAATATTATATTATGAAGCACCACTGTACTAATTTGCAAGAGGTTTAGAGATCATATGAGGGTACCTCCTTTGTAATTTATTGGAAATAATTGTGTTTTGGAATTTCTAAAAATAGTAAATCTTGCTGGTTTTTCCTAAATTTTTATATCTACTGTTTATTAGGTACTATGGATTTATTTAAAAATTGGAGTAGGCATTGGAGGTCAGAAAAGTACACTTGTAGTTCAAACCTTGGTAAAATGCCCTTTTGGGAAATTATTTAAAATACTATTATTATTGGAAAAATTATGAAACTCTAGATTTGATCTGAATCAGGTAACATGGACTCCCAGTAAATCCCTTGAGCCATAGAGTTGATTATTTAATGTACTTCCCTTCATGAGGATCAAAGCGTTAAGGGTGGTCTGCGTTTAGTAAATTGGCAGTTTTGGAATTACAGGCCAATTTGGATTTCATTGATTGGAGATGTGGGAATTGAATGGTGATTGTATGGTATGAGAGGACCCCTGGAGAGAGTTAAGGTTGATGAGTCCTAGGGTGGTGGGGTGCCTCCCGTGGGGTAGGTCATCTTGGGATTTGGCGAAAGATCGTCTTTTCCCCTAAGGCCTAAAAAGCACTTGGTTTTAGACCAGGTGAAATGTTAAGAGGGTTTCTTTTGGGTAGTAACTAATAACATTAAGTGTCTTGGGAATGGGGACTCTGGGGTGTCATCCCATAGTGGTTCCTAGTACCGTAGCGAGCCCCTCACAGGGTAACCCTCGGGAAGTCCAAGACTAACCCTAACTCATAGGAGTAAGACGTTGTACAAGATTAACTAATAACACACTCATCCATACCCTGTGGTTTCGGATGTTTAGTTGGATTGGTTGTCCGAGCGGTGGGCTCGGTGTCTGTTGCAGCAGACTAGTTAGCCGGGGAGCTTTTGGCTCGGGAGGTTATTGATGACGGGCAGGTTAGCCCAGGGAGCTTTTGGCTCGGAAGGTTATTGATGGCGGGCAGGTTAGCCCGGGGAAACTCATGGCTCAGAGATAGGAAGTAGAATATCTTGCATGTGCATAAGGTGGTGGGTCCTTCGTGTTGACAGTCGTTGCACCGACGTTGATACTTGGGCTCGGCTAGTGCGGTATTTGCACTTAGCCATAAAATCTGGCGGTCCAGTCAGTAAGAGTACGCAGACGCTCCGCGGGTTTTGTGGAGGCGTACGATAGGTCTAGGTCGGGTAGTGCATATACCAACCTAGAGGTGGGCGAGGCCCAACCCACCGCTTCCGTTTGCCACTACGAGAGTATCCGGGGAGTCTAGCTCGCTCCAAAAAGGGGGAACTAAAGGTCTATGCGCATAGAGTCGTAGTGGGTGAGTTGCACTTGTTTGATCACCGCATAACAACATACTTGCATGACATAGCATAATCATTACATTTAACCCCGACACCTATCGTATAAATTGGTATGAGACTTTTTATACGATAGGCTCTGCTAAACGACCCCTTGGTCTATAGGTTTGTATGGGCATTCCTATAAATCAATGGTTTACTTTATCTTACTTACTTGCCTCTACTTTTGTTTCTTACTGTATTTCCTATACTTTACCCTGCTGCTTATATATCTCATGTTTTATTTATATGCATACACCTGTGTAGCGTAGATCTTACCTTGTCACCTGCTTTTGTATTACCCCTTGTTGTCCTCCGCTTCCTCCTCTCCATGCGGTGCCTAGGAGCCTTGGGGGGAGGGGTGGGGAATTGGCTGAGTCTTTATGACTGACGGTCGGTGGACCTTATCATTTTAGGAGACCGCGGCGACGGAGCAGCACCGGAGGCCGGTGCAAATGGAGGCGGGGCAGTCTAGCTCGGGAGCTCAGATGACAGGATCCGTGAGTGTTGAATCAGTTGTTTTACTTCCGCGAGTGAACCATGTAGTGAGGCTTTGATGTATTGGGCAAGGCCCTAGTTATCTTGTTTCCTTTCTTTCAGCTATATTGTGGACATCTTCTGATGATTTACTTATATATGTGATGTGGACTTAGTTTGATCTACTATTCAGTTTAGCTTACTTTTCTTGTGATCGATTTGGCCGGCAGGATCGGCGTTTTGTAGTGGCGACCTTCCCAAGCGAAGGTGTCACCGCAAAACGGCGGTTCTGGGCCTAAGACCCGGTGGTTTTTGCAAAAAAAAAAGAGGGTCTTACAAGTGGTATCAGAGGAAACATCGATCCAAGGAAAAGAAGTCCACAAACCCTGGGCCACCCCGCGCGAGCTTAGTTTGCGGACAAACTAGCAGCGGAAGCAATGGTGTGCCCATAGGGAAAATCACATGTAAAAGTCCACTTATAGCTGAATTCTTCTTCCCTTTAGCTAAGTCCCTTATAAGTGCAATCTTTCTTATGTAGCCGGCAACGGAACCTTCACCTCAGCATGGAGTCCCGCCGGCTCCGAACGTCGTTCCACCACCACCGGCTCCTACCCCGTTCCAGCAGACGGAGTTGGGGCAGACTCTGACTGCCATTTTGGAGACATTCAGGGCACAGCAAGCACCGGCTCCTCAGCAGAACCCCGGGGCCAACTGGCTGAGCATCTTTCGGGGTCTCTCCCCACCAGCATTCATCGGGACGGAGACTGTTGTGAGGACCGAAGAATGGGTAGACATCATGGAGGAGATGTTGTCAGGAATCCAGTGCCCGGCAGACATGGAGGTGCCACTGGTGGTTTCTTGCTTGGAGTCTCATGCCAAGAGGTGGTGGAAGAGGTTCCTGGCTACAGCTTACCCGGGACTTGAGGCAGCAGACGTTTTGTGGGAAGATTTCAAGACGGCACTGCTGGAACATTTTGTGCCGCAGTCGGCAAGAGACGATCTGGAGGACAGATTTTTGCAGTTAAGGTAGGGGAATAGATCAGTATTGGAGTACCACCAGGAGTTCACCCACCTGTCCCGGTTTGCGGTATCCTACCAACTGGACGATGCGGGATATGCTAAGAGATTCTATAAGGGCCTCCGTGACGAGTTGAGGCAGGCCCTCCTTTTTGTCTCCGACGGTAGTATGTCCAGGATTCTGGAGATGGCGAAGAAGCTGGAAGGAGACCAGCAAGTTGTTCGTGGGAGGAAGAGACCCATGGAGGACCAGGGAAGAAATGGCAGGAGAGATCAGCCGAGAAACAGAGACGCTGGAGAAGGAAGGACGGAGGTCCGACCCCGTCAGGGGGAGAGGCAGGAGCAAAGGGAGCCGGTAGTGCTGGCTCCTCAACCTCTGCAGATGAGAGAGATGCCAAGGATTGGATGGAATGGGCAACCTCCGGAGTGTTTCTACTGCCATCAGGTCGGCCACTTCAAGAGGAACTGCCCCCAGAGGAATACTCCTCCAGCACCTCAGGCAGCACCACGGGGTCAGCACCTCGGGGGCCGAGGACGTGGTCGAGGTCGTGGATTTCAGGGTGACGATCGGAGACACTACAGAGAGCAGGCTTATGCCTTAGATTTGGCCAGGCCCCGGGACCCGGCAAGGGTCATCGCAGGTACTTTGTTGTACATTCGTTTAATTTGATAATGTCTTTTAAAGTTTTAGTTTTACCTTAGCATTGAACCTAGCATCAAACCTTCAGGTTTAGTATTCATTTTTGGCAAACCTGCTTTTACCTTGTTCGATACGGGTGCCTCGCACTCATTCGTCTCGGCTAAGTTTATTGAAGACCTAGACCAAGTCAAGCACACCAAAAGCGACTATAGGAGGGTGCGATTTCCGGACGGATCGGAGGTTCTAACCAATTTAACGTGCATAATGAGTCTGGAGATTGGAGGAAGACTGTTCGAGGCCCCGGCATCTGTGCTAAAGATGAGGGATTACGACCTGATCCTGGGCATGAGTTGGTTGTATGAGAACCGGGCAAGGATTGACTGCCCGGCAAGGCGGATCGTGCTAGAGCATAAAGACGGTGTAGTGACTTTCGAAGGTACTCAACCTACCTCTCGTCTCTTTTTATCATCCATTCAGGCCGTCAAGGCCCACCTGCAGGGAGACGAGGTTTATCAGGTGCTCTTTGAGGCGACTGAAGTCAAGGACTCGGTGCCAAGTATCCCGGTAGTGCGAGATTTTGCTGATGTTTTTCCGGAGAAGCTTCCTGGGCTACCACCGCACCGCGAGAAGGATTTTCAGATTCAGCTGATACCAGGGGCCAAGCCGGTGTCCAAAGCTCCTTACCGGATGGCCCCGAAGGAGTTGGTAGAGTTTCGGAGCCAGCTGCAGGAGCTGGTGGAAGCAGGGTTCGTTAGGCCGAGTTCCTCACCTTGGGGAGCTCCGGTGTTATTCGTAAAGAAGAAGGATGGGACGCTCAGACTGTGCATCGATTACAGAGCTCTGAATAGGCTGACGGTGCGGAACACGTATCCTCTGCCAAGGATAGATGAGCTCTTTGACCAGCTAGAGGGAGCCCACTGCTTCTCGAAGCTGGATTTGAGGTCAGGTTATTATCAGCTGAGGATCCAAGAGGAGGACATCCCGAAGACGGCTTTCAGCAGCCGGTATGGATTGTATGAGTTCACGGTGATGCCGTTCGGGCTCACAAATGCACCTTCAGCATTTATGAGCTTGATGAACCGGGTGTTTGAGCCTTACCTTGACATCTTTGTCATAGTGTTCATCGACGACATCCTCATCTACTCGAGGACGGAGGAGGAGCATGCGCAGCATTTGGCACTAACCTTGGGGAAACTGCGGGAGCATCGGTTATATGCTAAGTTCAGTAAATGTCAGTTCTGGTTGAAGGAGGTGGCCTTCCTGGGCCACATCATCAGTGGAGCAGGCTTGGCAGTAGATCCAGCAAAGGTTCAGGCAGTACGGGACTGGCCGCCGCTGAAGACGGCCACCGACGTAAGAAGTTTCTTGGGACTTGCCGGCTACTACCGGAAGTTCGTTCAGGGGTTTTCCCAGATAGCCCTCCCGCTTACTTCCCTGATAAGAAAGGATGCTATCTTCACTTGGACGCCGCAGTGTGAGACAGCTTTTCAGGAGCTGAAGGGTCGGCTTACTTCAGCCCCCATCCTTGCCCTTCCGTCGGGAAGGGAAGGATTTCAAGTGTATACGGATGCGTCATATCAGGGGATGGGTGCCGTTCTGATGCAGAACGGGCATGTGATAGCTTATGCCTCCCGCCAGCTGAAGGACCACGAGCGGAATTACCCAGTGCATGATTTGGAAATGGGAGCAGTCGTATTCGCTCTTAAGATCTGGCGACACTACCTCTATGGTGTCCACTGCGACATATTCTCAGATCACAAAAATCTGAAGTATGTAGATACGCAGAAGGAGTTGAATATCCGACAGAGGCGATGGGTGGAGTTCTTATCAGATTACCAGTATACGATGCATTACCACCCAGGGAAGGCAAATGTAGTAGCAGACGCGTTGAGCAGGAGAGCTACTACGCCAGGAGTAGGGCCTAAACTAATGGCCATGGAGTTAGTGAAGATGTTCGAAGATATGCAGATCTCCCTAGTATCTGAGGATGACCCGGAGCTGTACGAGGAGTACCTAGCGGCGACTGGTGCTACGTATGACATTCGAGACCGCATCAGGGATTGGCAGAGAAAGGATGCCAAGCTGGAGCCGATTTTCAGAGCCCTGGAGGCAGGTCCAGCTGGAGATTATTCGATGAAGGACGACCTGTTGAGTTTTAGAGGTCGAGTGTACGTGCCGGCAGGAGATCGGATCCGGGAAGATATTATGGCAGAGGCTCACTGCAGTAAGTATTCAGTGCACCCGGGTATTACCAAGATGACGGCAGATCTGAAGAGGACCATGTACTGGCCGGGTATGAAGAGAGATATCGTTTATTTTGTGACCCATTGCGAGACCTGCCAGCTTGTGAAGGCGGAGTGCCGGAACCCCGCAGGATTGTTACAGCCACTCCCAGTGCCGGAATGGAAGTTCGACGATATAGCAATGGATTTTATTCATGGTCTTCCCCGATCTCGTGCGGGGAATGACTCAATTTGGGTAATCGTCGATAGGTTGACAAAGGTGGCCAGGTTCATTCCAATCAGGAAGGATGATTCCGTCAGGATTTTAGTACGGAAGTTTGTGGAACAGTTCATCCGTTATCATGGTGTGCCAAGGACGATAGTATCTGACCGAGATGGACGTTTTACGTCAAGGGAGTGGAGAGCAGTGCAGGCCTATTTAGGCACCCGATTGACCTTCAGTACGGCTTTTCACCCCCAGACAGACGGGCAAACGGAGCGCACCAATCGGACCTTGGAGGATCTTTTGCGTCTTTGTATTCTAGACCGCGGGGAGCCTTGGGAGAGACTGTTGCCGTTGGTCGAGTTCTCTTATAACAACAGTCACCAGGCTAGCATAGGCAGAGCACCTTACGAGGCATTATATGGTCGGAGGTGCAGGACACCGTTATCTTGGATTCAGGATGAGGACCCCAAGGCTCTTAACTCAGAGTTCGTGGAGGACACGGAGGCCCAGGTGAGGTTGATTCGAGATAGGATGCTGGAGGCCCAGAGCAGGCAGGCCAAGTATTACGATGCGCGTCATCGTATGGTGGAGTTCCAGGTGGGAGACCGGGTTTTCTTGAAGATACGTCCGATGCACGGACTCTCGAGGGTTCGCGGCCGAAAGAAGCTCAGTCCAAGGTTTATGGGACCCTATAGGATCCTGGAGCGGATCGGTCCCTTGGCTTACAGACTGGAGCTACCGCCGGATTTGGAGGGACTGCATGACGTATTCCACGTCTCTTCACTTAGGAAGGCTTTACTTCGGCCTGAGCAGCAGATGTCTGCTTCTGAAGGGCCAGTAGCTACAGATCGATCGATTCACTTGGAGCCGGTTCGGATAGACGACACAGAGCTACGAGTCTTGCGGCACAAGAAGGTCCCACTGGTCAAGGTCCTGTGGAGGAATCATGGACAGGAAGAACATACTTGGGAGCCACTGGACTTGATGCAGCAAAAATATCCGCAGCTTTTTACGACAGGTACAACTTACTTTTCTGGGATGTTACAGTTTTCCTCTAGCAGAAACCCCATAGGCTTGTCTGAATTTCGGGGACGAAATTTTTATTTTTATGTATTGGGATTTGTAACATCCCCCAAACTGCTAGACCCCTAAGTTGGTTTTGTCATGACTGGGTCATGACAAAACCATAGGAAGAACCTTTTGACCTTGAGAGCTTAGGAAAGGAGGAGGAAGCCACCTTGGTCTGCAAATAGCAATTCCCATCTTCCAAGCTTGGGATTGGAATTTAGGGCTTCAACTTAACCCTTGGACCCCACCATAGTGTCCCTAACCCTTTAGGGGTCCCCTTAGGGCACCAAGGGCCCATTGAAGACAACCTAAGGGACCAATTTGACCAAAGTCAACATAAACCCTCAAATTGGTCAAAGTAGCCCATTTAGAGCCAATCAACCCTCACCATGTCAAATTGATCACACCCCTAGGTTTAGAATACCATTATAGACCTAGTGGACCCAAAAGCCCCATCATGGGACCCCCAGGGGTGCAAATTGACCAAAATGCCCTTTTTAGGTCAAAATGACTTTCCTTCTCAAAATACCCCAATTGACCTTCACCACATTAAATTGACCTCACCCATAGGGCTATCATGTCATAAGGGAGCTAGTGGACCAAAAAGCCCCATGACCAAGTCAACCCTAGGGCTCAATTTGACCAAAGTCAATTTAGCCCATTTTGGTCAAATCAACATAGATTGGGTCAACCAAGAACCAATTGACCAAATTGACTCCACCATTAGTTCCTGAACTTAATTTGGAACCTATTGAACCCAAAAGCCCCATCCTAGGGTTCCCCAATTGACCAATTTGACCAAAAGTCAAAATTGTCCAATTTAGGTCAAAATGCTCAAACCCAACCCAATCTCTTTGGGCTAACTCAATTGGATGGTCAACCAGCCCATGTGGACCCTCATTAAACACAGGAGAGAGAGTAGGAGCCGGCCATGGTGATTGGGAGAGAGAAAATGGGGGTTTCCCCATTTTTGAAGAAAGAGAGAAAGCCATTCATGGCCATTAAGAGGTTTTACCTCTTGGCCTCCCCAATTGATGCCTCCATTCAACTCCTCAGCCGGCTAGGAGGAGATTCCATCAGTTTCCAAGAGGCATTGATGCAGGGGAGATGAATGGGGGCCGGCCCTTGGAGAATTCGAAGAGGCCATTAATGGCCAAGGGGGTTAAAGCCACCATCACCCCCATTCGAACCCCCTATCACCTTCAGAGACCTGAGAGGAGAGAAACCCCCAAGTTACCAGAGGATTTCGGGTGCTGTAGGAAGGAATCTGCATGGCATCTCAATCGACGGCAGCTCCAATGGTGTACACAAGGGAAAACCGACGGCAAGCCCTCCAGCAGGTCCTATTCTCCTCCCTGAACCCTAAGGATTAGATCTCAATCGACGGCGACTCGAATCGTGGTCAATCGGCCGTGAATCGAGCCGGCCAAGCCCTCCGTTGATCGGGTTGGGTATCCTCCTACAGAACACGATTCCGGCCACCTCCGGCCGATCAAACACCGCTCATCGCCGGCCCCCACCTCAACGGAGGTGGTGGTGGCGTTGGTCGGCCGGGGCGGCGCTCAGGTGGCCGGGAAATCACTTATCAAGTCGCCCCAGGCGCAGCAAATCCTGGCCGTTGGCTCATCGGGGACGAAGGCTGTGAGCCGTCCGATTGGCCGCCTTTTGCTATTCGCAGGCATGAAATGATTATTTCATTTAAATTGATTATCTGTCACACATTTGGACATATTTTGTGACCCAATTTTAAGGCCCTTAGGGGCCATAATTCGAAAAATGCCCAGAGATAACTTTTGTAGGCCTTGGTGTCTACTTCCTAATGGGAGTGAAATCAAGCTATTTGGTTAAGTATTGGACCCACAGCACTCATTCTAGTAAGGCTGGTCAAAACTCAAACCAGACCTTTAAACTAGTATAACTTTTAAATGGCTAATCTGATGTAGTTGATATTTTGGCTAAGCATCCATATGTCCTATACCTAGGTTAGGTTTGAGTATCAGATTTTTAGGAGTTACTTTTCCTAAAGTTTTTGTAGAAATTTATTAATCCTTACACAAATTATTTGGAGGGCCAAATGACCTCCAATCTCCACCAAATTTTGGTGGGGTACCATTGGGGTCATGATAAACCCCTGATTAAAATTTCATCTCATTTGGAGAAATTTTGACTAGGTAATCCTTGGGCCAAAGTTTTGCCCTTTAAGGGGAAAAATTGTGCTAAGGGGACACTTAGGGCTTCTCATAGCCAAACCACCTCTTATTGGAGAGATATTATGTCCACTACCCTAACCCCACCCCAAATCACCTCCAAGAGTATTATGGAGCCATGGGGAGTGGGTTTGCCCTAGGATTTGGGGTAGGAGTACTTTGGGGTGCAAGTAGCCAAGTGAAGAATCATTGGCCAATTAGGACCTTTGAGACTTGAGACTTCTTAGGAAGGTCAGTGGGATGAAGTTGAGACCCCATGAGGAGTTTGGTGAGCATTGGAGTTGTTTTGCTCAAGGTCATAGGGTTGATCCCTATGGGGTGGAATTTGGGGTTGTGAAGGACATAGGGGAGTTTGTCCTTGGAGAGGGGTGTATTGAACTCCTCTGAGTGTTATAAGTGATATAATACCCTCACAAGAAGTTTGAGTGGAGTTGGTGAAGTTTTGACCCTAACCCTAGGTTAAACCCTAATGGGGTGCAAATAGAGGTCAATGAAAGGAGTAGGGTCAAACCCTAGTGGTTTGACCTAAAGTTTTGGTGGGTAGGTCATAGTGACCAGAGAAGACTCCCTTGTGAATTTGAAGAGGTTTGGAGTTGTCTAACCTAGGTAATAAATCCTTGGGTAGATTTGTAAATAATTGGAATTTGGAGTTCTAGGAAGACATAACACTTAGGGAATCATCTCCTTCTGTCACCCACTTGTTTTTGAGGTTATAAATCTCTGGAGTTCCTACTAGAGCTATTGAAGAAGGTTAGACCCTAACCCTAGGCTAAACCCTAATGGGGTGCAATTAGAAGCTAATGAAAGAAGAGGGGTCAAACCTTAATGGTTTGTCTTGAAATTTTGGGGATGTGGACTTAGTGACTGGGGAAGGCTACTGTGAGAATTTGGAGGGATTTGGAGTTGCCCATCATAGGCAATAAACCCTTGGGTAGATTTGTAAATAATTAGGGTTTGGGGTTTTAGGGAGAAATAGTACTTATCACTTTACCATCTTCTGTCATAAACATGGTTTTAATGATATTAATCTCTGGAAGTATTGGTTAGGACATGAGTTAACCCTTGGAGGTCCAAATTGTAATATTCCTCATTATTGGCAATTTTTGGGTTGGTCAAATTTATGATGTTAAGTTACTGTAATTACATGAAACTTTGCTGCTTGTCTTTTCATAACAATATGTTACCACTGTAATTTTCCCATAATTTATGGAGCAATATTCTTGGTACCTCTAGTTCATGTTGGAAGAAATTGCAAATATATCCTTGGATGTAATTACAAATATGCCCTCTGTGGAACAGGGTCAAACTTTGTAGGACTGAATATTATATTATGAAGCACCACTGTACTAATTTGCAAGAGGTTTAGAGATCATATGAGGGTACCTCCTTTGTAATTTATTGGAAATAATTGTGTTTTGGAATTTCTAAAAATAGTAAATCTTGCTGGTTTTTCCTAAATTTTTATATCTACTGTTTATTAGGTACTATGGATTTATGTAAAAATTGGAGTAGGCATTGGAGGTCAGAAAAGTACACTTGTTGTTCAAACCTTGGTAAAATGCCCTTTTGGGAAATTATTTAAAATACTATTATTATTGGAAAAATTATGAAACTCTAGATTTGATCTGAATCAGGTAACATGGACTCCCAGTAAATCCCTTGAGCCATAGAGTTGATTATTTAATGTACTTCCCTTCATGAGGATCAAAGCGTTAAGGGTGGTCTGCGTTTAGTAAATTGGCAGTTTTGGAATTACAGGCCAATTTGGATTTCATTGATTGGAGATGTGGGAATTGAATGGTGATTGTATGGTATGAGAGGACCCCTGGAGAGAGTTAAGGTTGATGAGTCCTAGGGTGGTGGGGTGCCTCCCGTGGGGTAGGTCATCTTGGGATTTGGCGAAAGATCGTCTTTTCCCCTAAGGCCTAAAAGCACTTGGTTTTAGACCAGGTGAAATGTTAAGAGGGTTTCTTTTGGGTAGTAACTAATAACATTAAGTGTCTTGGGAATGGGGACTCTGGGGTGTCATCCCATAGTGGTTCCTAGTACCGTAGCGAGCCCCTCACAGGGTAACCCTCGGGAAGTCCAAGACTAACCCTAACTCATAGGAGTAAGACGTTGTACAAGATTAACTAATAACACACTCATCCATACCCTGTGGTTTCGGATGTTTAGTTGGATTGGTTGTCCGAGCGGTGGGCTCGGTGTCTGTTGCAGCAGACTAGTTAGCCGGGGAGCTTTTGGCTCGGGAGGTTATTGATGACGGGCAGGTTAGCCCGGGGAGCTTTTGGCTCGGAAGGTTATTGATGGCGGGCAGGTTAGCCCGGGGAAACTCATGGCTCAGAGATAGGAAGTAGAATATCTTGCATGTGCATAAGGTGGTGGGTCCTTCGTGTTGACAGTCGTTGCACCGACGTTGATACTTGGGCTCGGCTAGTGCGGTATTTGCACTTAGCCATAAAATCTGGCGGTCCAGTCAGTAAGAGTACGCAGACGCTCCGCGGGTTTTGTGGAGGCGTACGATAGGTCTAGGTCGGGTAGTGCATATACCAACCTAGAGGTGGGCGAGGCCCAACCCACCGCTTTCGTTTGCCACTACGGGAGTATCCGGGGAGTCTAGCTCGCTCCAAAAAGGGGGAACTAAAGGTCTATGCGCATAGAGTCGTAGTGGGTGAGTTGCACTTGTTTGATCACCGCATAACAACATACTTGCATGACATAGCATAATCATTACATTTAACCCCGACACCTATCGTATAAATTGGTATGAGACTTTTTATACGATAGGCTCTGCTAAACGACCCCTTGGTCTATAGGTTTGTATGGGCATTCCTATAAATCAATGGTTTACTTTATCTTACTTACTTGCCTCTACTTTTGTTTCTTACTGTATTTCCTATACTTTACCCTGCTGCTTATATATCTCATGTTTTATTTATATGCATACACCTGTGTAGCGTAGATCTTACCTTGTCACCTGCTTTTGTATTACCCCTTGTTGTCCTCCGCTTCCTCCTCTCCATGCGGTGCCTAGGAGCCTTGGGGGGAGGGGTGGGGAATTGGCTGAGTCTTTATGACTGACGGTCGGTGGACCTTATCATTTTAGGAGACCGCGGCGACGGAGCAGCACCGGAGGCCGGTGCAAATGGAGGCGGGGCAGTCTAGCTCGGGAGCTCAGATGACAGGATCCGTGAGTGTTGAATCAGTTGTTTTACTTCCGCGAGTGAACCATGTAGTGAGGCTTTGATGTATTGGGCAAGGCCCTAGTTATCTTGTTTCCTTTCTTTCAGCTATATTGTGGACATCTTCTGATGATTTACTTATATATGTGATGTGGACTTAGTTTGATCTACTATTCAGTTTAGCTTACTTTTCTTGTGATCG
Organism: Dactylorhiza incarnata; assembly: GCA_033032865.1. Lineage (NCBI taxonomy): Eukaryota > Viridiplantae > Streptophyta > Magnoliopsida > Asparagales > Orchidaceae > Dactylorhiza > Dactylorhiza incarnata. Next base: position 7,335,570 of record JAWHQI010000054.1, read on the forward strand.
ATTTGGCCGGCAGGATCGGCGTTTTGTAGTGGCGACCTTCCCAAGCGAAGGTGTCACCGCAAAACGGCGGTTCTGGGCCTAAGACCCGGTGGTTTTTGCAAAAAAAAAAAGAGGGTCTTACAAAGGACACCTTTGGAGAGGATCCAGATCTTTGGCTCCTTCCTCCTTAGGTCATCTTTGGTTAGCTCCGCAGGCTCTCCAAGGTGCCCGTCTTCAGCTTTGGCTTAGGAGGGGAAGCACTCTAAGATCTTCCGGGTATGTGGTGAGACCTCCACACTGCAGCCAAGGGACGGTGTTTAGCTCTAAGCCTTCGGTCAGGTTTCTCTGCGGGGTCAGTAAGTGTTAGCTGCCCCCTCTTAGGGGTCCGAACTCCTCGTTGGGCCAAATCTCGGTTTCAACATTTTTGGTGCGGTGAGCGTGAACTGCAACTAGTACAAGAAATTCCCAAGGAGTCAACATGGTTGGAGAGGATGAGCGAGACGCCGGCTGTGGAGGTTCGCCACCATCTAGCTCGCCAGAAACGGTAGGGATGTTGGCAGATTTTCGAAGGGAGGTGCTCGAGACAATCAACCTCGCCTTCACTGCAGCGCGAGGCGAGTTCGCAACCCCAGCGACCCAGGTCGTCTCGCTGCCGGGGGTAGGAGAGAATGCCCCGGGGTAGAGGCCTAACAAGGACTAGGTCGGTGAGGCGCCGAGGCGAGATCTAGATGGGCGAGAGTTGTTCCCCAGCCCAACGAGTGCAAGCCCGGTCGGTGAACTCATGGGACATGTGGGGCGGGCGAGAACGACAAGCGGAGGAAGCCCGTTCTGCGAGTTGGTGCTTTCAGTGTTCGTTCCAGAAGGTTTCAGAGAGTCGGACATGGATTACTACACCAGCAAGGATGACACTGTCCAACACCTGCAATGGTTTGAGGACACGTTCTCCATTCGACATATGTCGGATGCTTTCAAATGCCGACTTTTTGCCATTACCTTGAAGGAGAAGGCGCGGGACTAGTTTCACCAGCTCCTAGTGGGGTTGATCTACGTTTTAGAGGACCTGCGCCGTAGCTTTCAGCTACGCTTCTCGACCTCGAAGATGGGAAGAAGGATGCTGATGCACTCTTCAAGATCAAGAAGAGACCGAGAGAGTCGCTGGCCCACTACGTGGACCGATTCCTGGAGGAGGTCCTGCTCATCCAGGAGGTGCCCGGGTTCACCCTCCAGCTTGCCTTCACGGTGGGGTTGCGGGAGGGGTTCTTCAAGACGAACCTGAAGCGGAAACCCCCCTATCCTTCGAGGAGCTGACGGAGAGGGTGGCAGAGGAAATCGAAGGGGAAGCGGTCAACCCGGAGTTCACAAAAAGGCGGGCAAAGCTGAGTGAGCCGGAGGTCAGATAGCAGGAGGTAAGGAGAAGAGAAGAGCTGAGGGCCCCAGAGTTGGGGTGGAGGCAGCAAGGAGGGGGGATGCATGACCCGGGAAGAGGTTTCACCCAAGGAGGGGGCAACTTCCAGGGAGGTCAGGGAAGACCCAACCACCCAGGGTGGGGCAGGGCCCGATGCCACTCCCTCCCCCGCCTCAGCAGGCCATGACGATCGACCGAGGAAGGGGAAGGAGAGTAGGAGCAGGAGGAGGAGCGGGAGTAAGGAGGAGAAACCGTGCGGCGGAGGCCGAGGGAGGGGGGATGGCGTTGCCGTATTGTAACTTCCACCAGGAGGAAGGCCACGCAACGGCCACCTGCCCAGAGTTCTTGGAGATCAGGAGGGAGAAAGGCCCTAGGGAGCAACAACCACCGGTAAGGATAGAGGAGGTGACCGGTGCGGCGGAGGAGGAGGATAGGTGCGTGGATAGGGATGACGTGGGGAGCCGAGGAGGGATCAGCGTGATCCACAGAGGAGTGGGAATCGAGGCGACCCGAAAGGCAAGCCTCCACATCATGTATTGTCGGAGCGTGGCTTCGACTTCTCAAACCCCACCCACAGAGGAGAAGATCACCTTCTCTCAGAAGGACATGCTCGACCATAAAGACCCATTCTGCGATGCGCTCGTGATCCAGGCGGCCATCAAGAACTTCACCGTCTCTCGGATCCTCGCCGACAACGAGAGCTCGGTCAACATCATCTTCAAGAAGACGTTCGACGAGATGAAAGTGGAGGCAAGGAGGGTTCTAGCCTCGGATGGCCCACTATTCGAATTCTCAGGGGAAAGGAAGGAGGTGGAAGGAGGAGTAGGACTCTACGTCGTCTTGGAGGGACAGTCCCGAAACTGCTGGTTCGTCATCGTTGACGCTCCGAAAAACTACAATGTCATCTTCAGGCGGCCCCTCATTAATGCGTTCCGGTGTGTCCCCTCCTCGTTCCACCAGTGCCTCAAGTTCAGTGTGGGCAGAGTCCAGATCCGGGTGAGGGGATACCCAAAGGTAGCAAGGCAATGCTACGTTACCGCGGTCAATGCCATCACCTGGCAAGCAGAGGCGGAGGAGATGGACCGGGAGATGGAGATGCAGGATATGGTGGAAGAGGCCGTCCAAGGGCCCGAGGCAGAGGAGATATGAGAAGGAAGGGAAGAAGAGGATCAGGCCCAGGAGGGGGCAGATGAGCTGCTGGGAGTTTGGGAGGAGAGGATGTAGGAAGAGGGAACCGAAGCACTCGCTTGCGGAGGAAAGAAGGAAGATGATTGTGGGGAGCAATCTAGGTTGGAGTCCATGGAGGAGGTCGTGGAGCTGGAGGTCGTCTCCATAGCGGGGGCGATAGAGAAGGTAAAGATCAGTGGGGAGCTCAGCCCCGAGGACCAGAAGAGGATCTTAGCATGCGTCCAAGAGAACGTGGACATTTTCTCTTGGAGCACGACAGAAATGTCGGGGATCGATGCGGATGTGGCTTGCAACTGCCTCAACCTTGACCCTAGAACTCGCCCCATATGACAGAAGAAGAGGTTCATCACTGACAAGCTAGTGGAGCCCATTCGGGAGGAGGTAAACAAGCTCCTCAAAGCAGGATTTGTATCAGAGATCCAGTAGTCTGGTTGGGTCTCCAACATTGTAATGGTAAAGAAGGGAGATGGAAGGTGAAGGATGTGTGTGGATTTCTCTTTATTAAATAAATCATGCCCTAAGGATTGCTACCCCTTGCCTCAAATCGACGCGCTGGTTGACTCAATCGTCGATTTTTCTCTAATGAGTTTTCTAGATGCCTTTTCAGGTTATCATCAGATTCACATACCCCCCTGACGTCAAGGACGTCTCATTCATCACTGGGGACGAGTGCTATTACTACAAGATGATGCCCTTCGAGCTGAAGAATGTAGGAGCAACCTACCAACAGATGATGGACAAGGTCTTCCGTGAGAAGAAGGGGAGGAACTGGAAGTTTATGTAGATGACCTCATGATTAAGAGCCGGGATCTCGAGTCCCACCTCTGGGACCTTGAAGAGACCTTCGACACCTTGAGGAAATTAAAGATGAGGCGTAACCCCCAGAAGTGTGTTTTTGGGGCCAACAAAGGAAAGTTCTTGGGCCATCTGCTCACCCCTGCCGGGGTAGAACCAAATCCCGATAAGGTGAGAGCAATTATGGAGCTAAGGTCACCTAGAAATGCAAAGGTGGTCCAATGCCTTATTGGGAAGCTGGCCGGGCTAAGCAGGTTTCTCTCCAGGGTAGGGAAGAAATGCTCGTCCTTCTTCAAGGTACTACCAGGGAACCGAAATTTCGAATGGTCCCCTGAGTGCGAGGGGGAATTTCGAGCACTAAAGGAGCAATTAACCCAGGCACCGCTGCTCCAGGGACAAAGACAGGGCGAGGACCTATCCCTATACCTGGGGGTGGGACCGATGCAGTGAGTTCGGTTTTGGTCCGGGAGGAGGGGAAGAAGCAACTCCCAATCTACTACGTCAATAGGGTGATGAGAAAGGCAGAGATCATGTATCCCATCCTGGAGAAGCTGGCCTTCACCCTGGTGGTGTCATCCCGGAAGTTCCAACCTTACTTTCAAGCACATTCTATCAATGTGGTGACCGACCATCCCCTTCGCAACATCATGGAGGGGGTAGAGGACTCAAGAAGGTTGGCCAAATGGTCGGTGGAGATAAGCGAGTTTGACATCTCGTTTGTTCCCAGGCTATCAATAAAGGCACAAGTAGTTCTTGGCTGACTACGTAATCGAGGTGGAAGAGCCCGAGCCACCCCAGTCGATGGCATGGAAAATGTTGGTCGACGAGGCATCGAGGAAGCATTCCTTTGGGGGAGGAGTAATCCTGGTGAGTCCCCATGGAACAAAGATCGAGCAGGCAATCAACATACAATTCCCACTCACCAACAACCAGGCCGAGTATGAGGTTGTGCTTGCAGGGCTCCGCCTGGCCAGGGAGCTGAGGGTGCATGATGTGGAGTTCTCGACGGACTCCATGGTGGTGGCTTGCCAAGTCAATGGAGAATTCGAGGCAAAGGAGCCGACTCTTCAGCGATACCTGGAGAAGATCAAGGGACTCATTGGGCAGTTCTGCACCTTCTAAATTCGGCACGTGCCGAGTGAGGAATGCTCCCCGACGGACCTCCTGGCCAAGTCCGGTCCCCGGGCAGGGGGGATGGTGTCAGATCTCTTTCGAGCATCCATTGAGGAAGGATAGTTGATGGAGGTGGACCAGTGAGCGTCATGGATGGACCCCTTCATCACCTTCCTGATGTCGGGGAAGTTCCCAGGAGGGGATATAGATAAAAGGCGATTCCGATACAAATTGGTATACTATTCTTTGCATGGAGGGCTGTATCGAATGACCCTCTCGGGCTCTTAGCATGTTGCGTGTCAGAAGAGGAGTCCCCGAGGGTCCTAATGAGATCCACTCGGGGGAGTGTGGCAGCCACTCTAGGAGCAAGACCCTGGAGGGAAGGGTGTTGAGGCAAGGCTACTTTTGGCCTACCCTCAGCAAGGATGCGACGGAGTTCGCAAAGAAGTGCTCCAAGTGTCAGTTGTATGCTCCCCTCCAATTCCTACCAGCCCAGAGGCTTCAGACCATCACAGCACCATGACCATTCACGATATGTGGGATGGACTTGGTAGGGCGCCCTTTACCCCAAGCTAGTGGCCAAAGGATGTTCATACTGGTAATGATCGATTACTTCTCCAAGTGGTTGGAGGTGAAGGCGTTGGTTAAGGTAACATCTCAAGTTGTAAAAAACTATGTTTGGGGGGAAATAATCTGTCGACATGGGCTCCCATTAGCCATGCATCGGCACAGATAATAGGGCGCAGTTTGCCAGTGACGAATTCGTTGGCTTCTGCGGCCAGCTGGGCATAGATCTTCGCTTTGCGTCGGTCCACCACCCTAGGAGCAATGGGCAGGTAGAGGCGGCAAATAAGATAATTGTGAACTTACTAAAAAAGAAGGTCGAGAACCTGGGGGGTAGCTGGGTGGACTAGCTCCCCTCAGTCCAATGGGCCTTGAGAACCATGCCAAACATAGCCACAGGGGAGACCCCATTCAAGCTCTCTCACGTATTCGAGGTCGTGATCCCGATCGAGTTCGAGGTAAATTCGCCTAGGGTAGTCGCAGTAGGCGAAGGAGATGAGGAGTGATGAATAGAGAATGAAGAACATCAGAAACTATCTCTGGATCTGGTGGAAGAGCTCCGAGACCTAGGTACCGTCAGACAAGAAGAGGTTAAGCAGCGGATGGCGCGGTACTTTGACAAGCACATCCGAGTAAAATCGTTTGAGAAAGGGGTCTTGGTCCTGAAAAAGGTTGACGCAGCCGGAAGGGGAGCCGCGGTCGAGAAACTTAATCCCAATTGGGAAGGTCCTTATATTGTAAATGAAGCACTCAGGTCGGGAGGGTATCACCTCCTGGATGTAGAAGGGATACTCCTCAGCCAAACTTGGAGCGGGGATGACTTAAAACGTTTCTACCTTTGAACTCCTATGTTGAGTTGATATAAGTTGATGTTATCTTTTTCCATTTTAGGTTCATACGATGCACATAAGCTGGAGTGCCCCATATCGATTCTACTATCGGGCTCTCATTAGACGGTGTGTCAGGTTGATCTCTGGAGAGGCTGCCAAGGTAATGTTGTGCTGGAGTGCCCCAGATCATTTCCATTGTCGGGCTCTCATTAGACGATGGGTCAGGTTGATCTCTAGAGAGGCTGGCAAGGCAATGTTGTGCTGGAGTGCAATAGATCGATTCCGCTGCCCGGATCTCATTAGACGGTGGGCCAGGTTGATCTCTGGAGAGTCTGACAAGGAAAGTTATGCTGGAGTGCCCCAGATCGGTTCCGCTGCCGGGCTCTCATTAGACGGTGGGTCAGGTTAATCTCTGGAGAGGCTTGCAAGGAAATGTTGTGCTAGAGTGCCCCAGATCGATTCTGTTGTCGGGCTCTCATTAGACGGTGGGTCAGGTTGATCTCTAGAGAGGCTAGCAAGGAAAGTCGTGCTGAAGTGCCTCAGATCGATTCCGCTGTCAGGCTCTCATTAGATGGTGGGTTAAGTTGTTCTTGGAGAGGATGACAAGGTAATATTGTGCTGAAGTGCCCCAGATCGATTTCGCAGTCGGGCTCTCATTAGAAGGTGGGTCAGGTTGATCTCTAGAGAAGCTGACAAGGAAAGTCGTGTTGGAGTGCCCCAGATCGATTCCGCTACTAGGCTCTCATTAGACGGTGGGTCAGGTTGATCTCTGGAGAGGCTGGCAAGGAAAGTCGTGCTGGAGTGCCCCAGATAGATTCCCCTGTCGGGCTCTCACTAGACGGTGGGTCAGGTTGATCTCTGGAGAGGCTGGCAAGGTAAAGGTTGCGATATAATCTGGGAATTCCGCTGCCGGGCTCCCACTAGTCGGCAGGGTTGACAAGCTGCTCGGAGGGCGAAGCAAGACAAGCCTCGCCTGGCGAAAGGTCAGCAAAACATACTGGCGATACAAGGCCTCCCGCGAGGGAGAGCCTCGCTCGCAGGTACCTAAGCAAGGGAAAATGACAGTATACCTAGGTGAGCGAGTCAGGGGCTCGCAGGTACACGTGATAGGGAAGATTAAAATGAATCAATTGAGATAAGTGGTGCGCATGAGGTAGCGTGATGGGAGCCTCGCTCGCGGTACCTGAGGTCGAGCGAGCCGGGTCTGACGCGGAAGCGAGATGCGTCGGATGAACGAGGAAATCACCATCATAAAGGTACGCAATACAGTGGAGCAGCGATGCTCGCGAGCTTCCAGATGGGGGGGGGGGGGGGGGGTAAGCGAACACATGTTCAATGACCACCTACGAGTAAAAGGCGCGCGAGTCCTATCAGTAAAAGACATGCGAGTCCTACGAGTATAGGGTGTGCGAGTGTCGCGTGAAGGATACACGAGTACGTTGCGGCGAGGCAAAAAATAAGAGTGACCAGAAAAAGCTAAACAAAATTTCATTTCATTTCATAAAAAATATTCTATTACAGAAGTCGCGACGATCTCGCCAGCCAAAAATTAGAAATCAAAATACATTGAAGTTAAAGGGTGGTCCTCGGACCACTCACTCTCGCTGTCACCAGGCTCCGACATCGGTAAGAATAGATCTGGGTCCACCTCCTCGACGATCAACTGCGCCGCCTCATCAGACAGAAGGCTAGCCTGCTTCAGAGCGCGGAAGATATGCTTCGCCGCCGCGATCGCATTCTTCTGCATCATCTCATCCAGCTCGTGCTCCGAGAAGGTCTAAGTGTTAACGAGGTGGGGATGCAGAGGAAGGACGGCCCGAGTCAGCTCACTGTGAAGTATCTAGTTGCCTACCTAAATCACCTAGAGGGGGGGGGGGGGGGGGGGTGAATAGGTGATCTCTACGACTTTTGCGGAAATTAAAATATTAAACGTAAAGCACAGCACAGAAAAGAAATTACAGCCACAGATAACACAGGAATTTATAGTGGTTCCCCGTACTTGGGTACTCCACTGCCGGCCTCACCAATCTAGCACCACAGCTAGACTTGACTACTTTCTGAAACTCGGATCAAGAACGATCCTACTGTCTCGGAGTCAAAACTCCTACAAACTCAGAGAAAACTTCTCTTACAACTCGGAGATAACAACTCCTACACCTCGGAGAACAACCTCTCCTACAACTCGGAGAACAACTCCTACAACTCGGAGAACAATCTCTCCTACAAGGATGATAAAAGTTTTGAACAAAACAATACCAGATCTGAAAGATAGAGGTGTATTCTTCCTTCTTCTTGAATGGCTTTAGGGAACGGTGAGGAAGAACTAAGATCCTTCAAATCTGACCTTTGCAATCCGAAACGATCCAATAGAGATTGTAGTATCAGACCTTGGATCAATCGAATCTTCCCTGAATGAAATCGACAACTCCTATGAGAAGATCAATCTCCAAACGTAGGCGACGGCGAGGCGGCGCTTTTCTCGTTCTTCTAGATCGGGAAAGAGAATTAGGGCTTGAATGATTAGAGAACTTGTCTTTGAAACCCCAAAACTAATCCTATATATAGAGAAAGACAATTAAGGTATAAACCAGCCTTAAATCCTCTCAAGAAGGTCGTTAGGATCGGAAATGAGCGAACACGGGTCGTCAAGAACAGAGAACAGAGAATATTAAGATTTAGACAGATGTCTCGAGACAAATGGGACTTCTTGAGACATGAAGTGTATCTCTCGAGAACAGAGGAAGAAGTAATCATCAGACCAAAGTCTCGGGAAAAGATGGATCTCTCGAGACATAAGGAATAGCTCTCGAGACCTACCAAATATCTCGAGACATCAGAAATCTAACTCTCGAGAACTGAGGCAAAGAGATCAAAAGATTGCAGACTCGAGTAAAGCAGGATCTCTCGAGACAAAGGAAATCTCTTGGTCCAGTAGTTCTCGAGACATGGTTGATCTCTCGAGACATCCAGATATAGTTTCCGGAAAGAGCAGAGGCTGAATCTCGAGACAAGCCTTGACTTCTCGAGACAAGCTCGATCTCTCGAGACATCCCTTTAGAAAAATTATCTTCTTTTTCTCCTTTTCTTTTCTTGACCACTTGCTGCAGCTGCACTCCAAGGTCTTCAATAGTCTTGAAAATGAAGTGTATCTCAATAGAGAGATCACATATGAGTCATCACCATGTTTCATAGAATGAGGAATTACATTCTATGAAACTGTGTTTGCAGACTCATTGTGACCTGACATTGATTTACACTTAGCAATGGTCATCTGCAAAACCATACTTGGAAAAGCATATCAAATACAAAAGTAATTCAATCTTAGTTTAAGGGTGACTTCTCACAAATTAAGGTAATTGTGAAAACAATTCCCAACAATCTCCCCCTATTTGTAGAAGTCAGAACCCTTTACACTAAGGTGAATTACAACAATAAAGAATAAATATGCTATACTACACAATGATATGGAAATAGACAATTAGAGAACATCAAATCAACAATTATATATATATATATGAATTGAATTGTTTGGTAAACTTGATGTTCACAAAATCAACATCAAAACAAATAGGTCTTGGCAGCAACAGCAACATTCTCCTTCAAGATCTTCTTTTCAACTTTTCTTCTTGTCTGGAGAAATAAGCATGAGGCTTGGGATGGTAAAACGGAGGGGGTTCCGGAGCATCAGCATTATTATACCCAAAAGCTCTGAAATGAATCCTTCGCTTCCTTTGAGCTGTCTCATGCTTCTCCCATTCAGAAGAACTGTAACATTCAGATCTGCTCATCTTACCTTCATAAACTAACTTATAAGTTTCAAGAATAATATCTTTTGAGACTGGGCTCCAGAGTTCTGGATAACCTTTCTCAACTTTAGCCTTGTAAGATCCTGCAGAACTGGAGGAGGGAACAGACCTAGTAGCAGAGGGACCCTCACCATAATTTCTTTTTCTTTTAGACCCAGTCCTATCTGACTGATCTGCAACAGAAGGAGCCTTGCCAACAAAATCTTCTGGTCTAGGAGAGAACTGAGGAACAGGAACATTAGGATCAATTTCCAATTCAGGAAAGATCTGATTATGCAGCCATGTTGCTATTTTGAAAGAGTAAGCATTAATATCAGCAACTTGCTTCAACATCCTGGTAGAGAACTGCTCAAACTGAGAATTCCATGAGCTTTGAAGAGCAGATACTGAGCTTTCAACCAAATCTGTCATTTGAGCTACTATATTTTCCTCCCCCTTTCTGACTTCTACAGATAGGGTTTGGAGAGTATCATCTTTAAACTTGCCCACTTCATCAACAACTTTGAAAGTGTTGGCTTCAGCATCATTCAGCATAGTTTGTTGAAGTTGGGTTATGATTACAGTCTGCTTCAGCACAGTGCCTACACCGGCAGTTGCATGCTCCACTGACTTGCTTCCATGACACATCAAATCTGAAAGATGTTCATAATTTGCCTTGATCTTGGCTAGCTCCCGACCAAACTCACTTTCCACTGAAGTAATCCTCCTGTGGACAGTCGTCAAGGAGTGTTCAAACTGTTCACTTTGCCTTTTTAGCATGGCCTCTATTTGTCCCAGAAGAGAACCTGCATCATGTACTGGAGGAGAAGAGTGAAAGGATGGTAGAGGAGCAGTAGGAGCAGCAATATGAGTATCTACTGGAGCTTCTTCATCACCAGGAATGTCTTCAATTTCACAAGAAGGTGCTACCTTACCGTCTTCACAACCTAGCTCATCCGGAGCATGCTTGGTTGTATCAAACTCTGACTCCCCCTCAACATGTACTGGGGAAGGTGTTGAAACATGTACTGAATCAACATCATCATCTTGATTGAAGACAAAATCAGCACCAGACCCTGCCTGCTGGCCACTGGGACTGTGCACAACAGAGGGTTCTTGTTGAATATCCATGAGAACAGTTGCCACTGCCTCATTTGCCAAGGAGGCTTCTTCTTCAGTAACTGAAGGAGGAGTAGATGGAGGTGGTGGAACTGAAACTGTAATGGGAGTTTGAGATGGTGAAGGAATATTATCGAATGGAACTGATGAAACTGCTGGATCTGATGGAACTGGTGGAGGAATGGGAACTTCTGGAGCTGAGGAGGGCTGGCCTTTGGTCTTTGAACGGATTGGCAGCTTAGCTCTGCCTGAGGCTTTAGGTCTAATCTGAGGAGGAAAGGGAAATGAGGGTACTACAGGTACCTGGCCTTCAGAGGGAATACCAGCTTCTGCAGACTGCTGAGGCTCCCCCTCAGAAACTACACTAGCCACTCCCGGCTTCTTGATCCGAATGTCCCATCTCTGCATGGTGACGACATCGATCTTCTTGAGGTGATGAATAACTGCACCTTTGGACATGTCAAAAATGGCAGAATTGAACTGATTCAGAAACAGAGTGATGATCCTTGCAAACTTTGGAGAGCTGATTGAGGCCTTGATGTTGGAGAACAAGATTGAGGCCCAATCTCTCTTCTTCCCAGTGACTATTCCAACCATCAGAAGAAAGGTCTCTTCAGATACATGCCCCTGTGTGCCTTGCTTGCAAAAGAGAACTTTTAGAATGATATCCACCATGAGCTTGCCTGCATCATTCATCTTGCTCCTTTTAACAGCAGAAAAGTCTGATTCCAGACCACAGTATCGAGCTGTTCTCAACCAATCACTGTCACTTAACTCTTCTTCAAAATCAACTTTAGTGAGGTGCAAATGTTTCACAAGGGTCTTGGGAGACATCTTGATTTTGATCCCTTTTACGAAAGAGACCAACATCCTTCCGTCCTTGATAGCCTTTGCATTCTTGAAGAATTCTTCAACCTCATCAAACAGGATACGGCAAGGGTGCTCTAGAACAAATTCCAAACCGGAGGCATCAAGCATACAGAAGAGATTCTGGAAGTCCTCGGATAAATCGGCAATACCCGAGCGAACAACCTCATTGCCAACTCCGATCTTGGGATTCGAGGAGGGAGCCATCGAAGGATTGGAGAGGAGGGGAAGAACAGGGGAGACGATCCACTTCCGAGAACCACGAAGTCGTCCAGTCGCCGCTCGAGAGGAAGTCGAAGGGTCGAGGTCTCGGTGCCGAAGGTTTAGTGAACATCAAAGTTTCCGATAGGATGTGTATATATATGTATAACCTTGATTTGACGTTTTAGGTAAATCGGTAAATAGGGGAAACGGCACATACCTGAGTTCCGGAATAGTTTAAAACAGACCTATGTCTCGAGACATCGGCTATGTCTCGAGAACTCTGGAAACTCTGCGCGGTTTGACTTGTCCTGATGTCTCGAGATATAGATTAAGTCTCGAGACATTACCATTTCCCGAGTTCTGACTATGTCTCGAGAGACTTGTCATGTCTCGAAAACTCCCAGAAGTCCTTTAGATTTGTTTCGAGATCTTGAAGTGACAGAGTTATCGAGAGACGTTGTAGTTCTCGAGACAATCTATAGTTCTCGAGACATCAACTTGAAATTGTCCAGGAACAGGTTTTGAGTCTTGAAATCTCCAAGTCTTCATGATTTGCTTGAATGAACATTACTCCATGTTGAGCATTCCAAGTTCCGTCTTGAAGAAAGAGAACTTAGTCTCATCCAGCGGCTTCGTGAATATATCTGCAACTTGCTTATCCGTGGGGACATAACTCAGATTGATGTCACCTTTCTCCACATGCTCCCGGATAAAGTGATATCGTAGCTCGATGTGCTTTGTCCGACTGTGAGAGACTGGATTATTTGCGATAGCAATTGCACTGGAAGAGTCGCAAAACATGGGAATTTCTTTGATCTTCATGTTGTAGTCTTGAAGTTGATTCCTTATCCAGAGAAGTTGTGCGCAACAACTGCCAGCAGAAATGTATTCCGACTCGGCGGTTGAAATTGCGACACAATTCTGCTTCTTGCTACTCCAGGAAATAAGTCTCCTTCCGAGGAATTGACATGTCCCGGAAGTGCTTTTCCTGTCGTCCTTGCTACCTGCAAAATCTGCATCTGAAAAACCAATTAATTCGCTATCATTACTTCTTGGGTACCATAAGCCAAGATTTGGTGTGCCTTTAAGGTATCTCAAAATCCGCTTCGCAGCAGTATAGTGGGAATCCTTAGAGTTCACCTGATATCTAGCGCATACACATGTAGAGAACATTATATCAGGTCTACTGGCAGTAAGATAGAGCAAAGAGCCAATTATGCTTCTGTACTTGGTTTCATCAAAAGGTTTCCCTTTTTCATCCTTGTCCAGAGACATAGCTGAGCTCATTGGAGTCCTCATAGAGGTTGCACTCTCCATTCCAAATTTCTTAATCAACTCCTTAGTGAACTTTGTCTGAGAGATGAAGGTTCCATCTTCTGACTGCTTCACTTGAAGTCCTAAGAAATATTTCAGCTCACCCATACTGCTCATTTCAAATTTCCCTTGCATAAGTTTGGAAAACTTTTTGCAAAGGTTATTATCCGTAGAGCCAAATATGATGTCATCGACATAGATTTGCACTAGCAAAATCTTGCCTTTTACTTCCCTAAGAAATAATGTTTTATCTATCTTTCCTCTTGTGAACTTGTTCTCAAGAAGAAAGTTAGACAGCGTCTCGTACCAAGCTCGAGGAGCTTGTTTCAAACCATATAAAGCTTTTTGTAATAAATAAACATGATTGGGGTGATCAGGATCAACAAAACCTGGGGGTTGTTCAACGTATACTTCCTCTTTGATGTCTCCGTTTAGGAAAGCGGACTTGACATCCATCTGATATACGGTGAAACCCTTGAAAGCAGCATAAGCAAGGAAGAGTCTGATCGCTTCGAGCCTTGCTACTGGAGCGTACGTCTGATCGAAGTCGATACCTTCCTCTTGTCTGTATCCCTTAGCTACAAGTCTGGCTTTGTTCTTTATAATTGTTCCTTCTTCATCCAGCTTGTTTCTGTACACCCACTTTGTTCCAATGACATTCCTGTCTTTGGGTTTTGGAACAAGTGTCCAAACCTTGCAGCGTTTGAACTGGTTTAATTCTTCTTCCATAGCGATTATCCAAGATGGATCTTCATTTGCCTCTTGAAATTTCTTTGGTTCAACCTGCGAAAGAAAACTTAGGTGCATATTTTCGTTAATGGTACCTCGTCTTGTTCTTATTCCTTCATGAGGATCTCCTATGATCTGATCAACTGGATGATCCCTCAAGTGTCGTAGCCCGAGGTTCCTTGCATTATTTTGACCAATAGGAGTTTCTTCTACAGTTCGAGTATCTTCCTCCACTTGGATTGGCTCTTCATCAGGATTATCTTCTTCATAAGTAGTTGTTGGGGGAATCTTGATGAACTGTTGAGAACTTCCTTCAACTGACTGATCCAAGCTTAAATCCTGTAGCTTTGAACCTGTGTCTACAGAAGAAATGCTAGAAGAACTGCCTTGTAGCATGCTCGTCTCATCAAATACAACGTTAATAGATTCTTCTACCACCCGGGTTTTCTTATTAAAAACTCTATATGCCCTACTATGGCTACTATAGCCTACAAAAATACCTTCAAAGCTCTTTTCACTGAACTTAGTTTTGTAATGCTTTCCATTGTTTAGTACAAAGCATTTACTACCAAAGATTCTAAAATAAGAGATGATTGGTTTCTTGCCCTTTAGAAGTTCATAAGGAGTCTTTTCATGGTTTTTGTTTATGAGTGCTCTGTTTTGCACATGGCATGCAGTGTTGACAGCTTCAGCCCAAAAGTATTCAGGTAATGAAGAGTCACTCAACATGGTTCTGCAAGCCTCAATGAGTGTTCTATTCTTTCTCTCAGCTACTCCATTTTGTTGTGGAGTTCGAGGAGAGGAGAACTCATGAAAGATACCGAGGCTTTCACAGAATTCTGTCATGGCTCCAGATTCAAATTCTGTACCATGGTCACTTCTGATTTTGACCACCGAACAGTTAAATTCATTCTGGACTCGTCTGACAAAACTAGTGAAAGTGTCAAAGGTGTCTGACTTGTGTTTCAGAAAGAATACCCAGGCAAAACGAGAGTAATCATCTACAATAACTAATGTGTAAGATTTTCCTCCTAAACTCCTAATTTGCAAAGGACCAAACAGATCGATATGAAGCAGGTATAAACACCTGGTTGAATCTTTGCCAATAATGCTCTTAAAGGTAGCTCTTGTTTGCTTGCCTTTTACACATGCATGACAAGGTCTATCCTTAATGCACTTAACATCTGGTGCATCTCGCACTAAGTTTTGAGAAAACAATTTATTAATAGTTTTGAGATTTATATGTGCTAATCTCTTGTGCCAATGGTCAACAAGAGATGCACTATCTTTGGCTAATAGACACACTGGTGTAGAAGATGATATGCAAAGAAAATTTAAACAAAATATATTTCTACAGCGAATGCCTGATAAAATCGTTTCATTATTTTCAGCTGACCTTATCAAACATTTATCTTTATGAAAATCAACAATGTATCCTTTATCACAAAGTTGACTTATGCTTATCAGATTATATTGTAATCCTTCCACATAAGCTACATCGGAAAACGATACATTACCGTTAGAAATCATACCATAGCCTTTAGTTATTCCTCTGTCTGAACTGCCAAAAATAACTTTTGGACCGTTCGCAACTGGAATGTAGTTTTGCAAAAGGCTTCTTGTCCCGGTCATATGCCGAGAGCATCCACTGTCCAAATACCAGATAGGATTCTTGTTGGCCTTTGGACATCCCTGCAAAAACAGATTATTTTGCCTTAGGAGCCCAAACATATTTGGGTCCTTGGTCCCTTGTCAGTTGAGCACCACGATAAATGTTAACATTGCGAGTGGTTGGTCTTGCAACGTTCACTTGTGGTCTCCCAGTATACGTTGTATTAAACCAACAATCAACGGCAAAGTGACCAATCCTGCCGCAGCACCAACAGTTGAATCTGTTGTACCTTCTTTTTACACTTTCCTGCTTTACTTTTTGAGCGTTAGCTCTTGCAGGAGCAGCCCTTCTAGATGAGGATGCCTCATGAGGGCAGCACACACAAGGTGGTACTGTCTTCTTTGGCTTTGGTGCAACAGCCTTCATTTTTGGTGCTTTCTTAGCACTCGGGCCATGAACAAATGGACCGTACCCTTTCCGATTAATCTCTTGATAGGGTGCTTGAAAAGCACTATCACCAAAGTTTCGGGGAGGAGCCCATTCCTTATGATCATTCACAGGTGAACAAGGAATTGATCGTGTGAAATGACCATAGGAACTCTCCATATCATAAGCATTCTTAGGGAATATGACTCTCTTGAATGCTACAGGCTCTTGATGAGCTTTCCCTTTTTCTTTGGCGGTAGCTTTCTTAGCAACAAAACCATTTTTCTTAGCAATTGTATTTTTTGAAGAATTGCTAGTACTAGCTTCATGCCCTATACCGCTTCCTTTTGCCTTAGTGGTAAAAGTACCAATAATTGGCAGAACAGTTTTAGGTTGAGAGAATGCTTCAACCAGCTTCTTCTCAGCCGCAAGCTGTTCCTCCAATACATTTATTGAATGATCTCTCAGGGCAAGAGTCTCTTCCGAGCTTTTGATCTTGTCTTTCAAGGATTGGACTTCCTCTTTGAGAGAAGAAAGTTCTTCAACTTCTTTTCTCAAGTTAGATTCCATCTCCTTGAGAGCCATGATCTCCTTACCCTGAGTTTTGACAACCTTTCGGCACTTGTCAAAACTTTGGAGCATTTTGGTATATTGAGACATGAGCTCAGATTCATCGTCTAAGGAGTTATCCTGTTGTTCAGCCGAAGCATTATCAGAATCAGATAGAATAGTGTGATCATTTACCTTTCCGGTGAACGGGGGTGCTTCTTCATCATCAGACATAGCCATCAGACCGAAGTAAGCTTCTTCTTCATCACTCGACTCATCGGAGTCACTGTCGCTCAGAGTTTTGACTTTCTTAGCGACAAAGCTTCTATCTGATTTCTTCTTTCCATGAGTGGATTTCTTGTCTTCTTTTCTTCCACCTTCTTTCTTTTTGTAGGGACACTCAGCAATCATGTGCCCTGGCTTATTACAACAGTAGCAAATAATGTCAGAAGAAATATGTTTGTTCTGTTTGGATTTATACCTTCCATTATTGCTTGAGCCCTTCCTGTGATAGTCGCCATCACGACGAGAATGTTTATGATCCGAGGAAGACGGCTTGTTGTTCATGTGCCTTCGTTTGTTCAGCAGTTTCTTAAATTGTCGGGAAATTAAAGAGAACTCCCCATCAGACAGTTCGGAACAGGAGGAGCTGGCTTCCGATTCTTCTTCAATATCAGATTCCTTTTCTCTGATCGGTATCACTGCTTTGCTCTTCTTTGAGTTCTCTGCCTTCAAAGCTAAGGTTCTTTCTTTGCTTGAGGCTCGATTTACATCCTCTTCAGACTTTCGGATGTTCATTTGTAATTCATGAGACAACAGCTTCCCGAACAGATTTTGAGGTTCTAGACTTGGCAGTTTTCCAAACTCTCTTATGGCAACAATTTTGCTATCCCAGTCTTTCGTTAGGGAACGCAAGAATTTGTCATTTAGTTCACCATTTGTGAACTCCCTGTCGTAGTTCCTCAAACCATTGACTATCTTGAAGAATCTTTCGTACGCATCAGCAATGCACTCCTTCTTATTCTGCTTGAACGCCTCGTACTCTTGATTAAGTAGAGACCTTCTATCTTCTCTTACCTCGTCAGTACCTTCCATTAGAACGATTAAGGATGTCCACATTTCTTTGGCTGATTTGCAGTGGATTAAGTTTTGCAACATGGAATCGTCCACTGCACTAGCAATTATGTTCTTAGCCTTCTTGTCAAGAGCGACAAGAGCTATCTCATCCTTATTCAAATCCATCATTTTCTTAGGTATCTGAACAGTAGGATTTGTTGACGAAGCAGTCATAGGCACATGCGGACCTTCTTCCACGACTTGGAAGATTCTGGGATCTGCAGCTTCCATATAAAAACGGACCCTTTCCTTCCACATAGGAAAGTTGGCCTTGGTGCAGATGGGCAATTTCAGAGAGGATTCCTTGACTCTATCCATGGCTTGCTAGCAACTAGAAGGATGGATCCTGTTCAAGGTGTTAACCTAGCAACGAACAGCGAACCTCTGATACCAATTGAAGTATCTAGTTGCCTACCTAAATCACCTAGAGGGGGGGGGGGGGGGTGAATAGGTGATCTCTACGACTTTTGCGGAAATTAAAATATTAAACGTAAAGCACAGCACAGAAAAGAAATTACAGCCACAGATAACACAGGAATTTATAGTGGTTCCCCGTACTTGGGTACTCCACTGCCGGCCTCACCAATCTAGCACCACAGCTAGACTTGACTACTTTCTGAAACTCGGATCAAGAACGATCCTACTGTCTCGGAGTCAAAACTCCTACAAACTCAGAGAAAACTTCTCTTACAACTCGGAGATAACAACTCCTACACCTCGGAGAACAACCTCTCCTACAACTCGGAGAACAACTCCTACAACTCGGAGAACAATCTCTCCTACAAGGATGATAAAAGTTTTGAACAAAACAATACCAGATCTGAAAGATAGAGGTGTATTCTTCCTTCTTCTTGAATGGCTTTAGGGAACGGTGAGGAAGAACTAAGATCCTTCAAATCTGACCTTTGCAATCCGAAACGATCCAATAGAGATTGTAGTATCAGACCTTGGATCAATCGAATCTTCCCTGAATGAAATCGACAACTCCTATGAGAAGATCAATCTCCAAACGTAGGCGACGGCGAGGCGGCGCTTTTCTCGTTCTTCTAGATCGGGAAAGAGAATTAGGGCTTGAATGATTAGAGAACTTGTCTTTGAAACCCCAAAACTAATCCTATATATAGAGAAAGACAATTAAGGTATAAACCAGCCTTAAATCCTCTCAAGAAGGTCGTTAGGATCGGAAATGAGCGAACACGGGTCGTCAAGAACAGAGAACAGAGAATATTAAGATTTAGACAGATGTCTCGAGACAAATGAGACTTCTTGAGACATGAAGTGTATCTCTCGAGAACAGAGGAAGAAGTAATCATCAGACCAAAGTCTCGGGAAAAGATGGATCTCTCGAGACATAAGGAATAGCTCTCGAGACCTACCAAATATCTCGAGACATCAGAAATCTAACTCTCGAGAACTGAGGCAAAGAGATCAAAAGATTGCAGACTCGAGTAAAGCAGGATCTCTCGAGACAAAGGAAATCTCTTGGTCCAGTAGTTCTCGAGACATGGTTGATCTCTCGAGACATCCAGATATAGTTTCCGGAAAGAGCAGAGGCTGAATCTCGAGACAAGCCTTGACTTCTCGAGACAAGCTCGATCTCTCGAGACATCCCTTTAGAAAAATTATCTTCTTTTTCTCCTTTTCTTTTCTTGACCACTTGCTGCAGCTGCACTCCAAGGTCTTCAATAGTCTTGAAAATGAAGTGTATCTCAATAGAGAGATCACATATGAGTCATCACCATGTTTCATAGAATGAGGAATTACATTCTATGAAACTGTGTTTGCAGACTCATTGTGACCTGACATTGATTTACACTTAGCAATGGTCATCTGCAAAACCATACTTGGAAAAGCATATCAAATACAAAAGTAATTCAATCTTAGTTTAAGGGTGACTTCTCACAAATTAAGGTAATTGTGAAAACAATTCCCAACACACTGTTCTGAGCCTTCAGCCCGATGGTCTCCTTCTCCAGGTCTGAGGTGCGGGCGAGAAGCTGACTGACGGTCTCGGCATCCTGCGAAGGAAATGGTGAGTTAGTCAAAGGAAACAACAAGGACAGGGGGGAATTCTTCAACAACTCACCATCCCGCCCTGGAGGCTGGCGTGGAGGCTATCAGAGATCTCCTGCTTCTCTTTAAGGCTCGCGATCTCTTTCGAAGCGGCCTTCAGCTCGCGCTTGAGCTCTTCAGAATTTCTATCCACCTGGAGGCATCGCCGACCCATCATGTGGGCGAGCTCCAGGGCGCAGAGCTGGGCTCACGAGCTCTCGTGAGCGAGCGCTCGGGACATCAGTTCATCGAAGTCTGCGGCATCCTCCCGGTCGTAGAGGCCGAAGGAGAGGGAGAATGCCTGACCTCCGACGGTCTCCTACTCCGCCCAGGAGGGGAGGAGGGTTGATATGGAGGCCCTATTGGCCTCTGAATCCCAATCCAGCAGAGGCTCGCCGGCCTCATCCCGGTGCCTCGTGCCAAGGCAGAAATTTTGATGGCACGCTGGCCCGGGCACACCTGATGTACCGACGACCTCTTCCGCAACCTCGCTGTTCCCCTTATCCGTAGGCAGGCCCGCTGAAGGGTCTGCTCCTGGGGGGGGGGGGGGGGGGGGGGGGGCTTTCTTCTTCTTTTTGGGCAGAGGCGGCAAGGAAGGTGCCCCGCGACCTGCGGGTGCGAGCCGCTTCATGCCAGAGGGTGTGAAAGTGCTGGGAGTGTCCCGACAAGCGGCGTCAGCAGAGATGGCGAACACGAGACCAGGGAGGATTGTCCCGGTCCTTGCATAAGTGGGGGGGGGGGGGGTGGAGTGGAAGGTCTCACTCCCCTGCAAGTGATGTAATGGACAGAGGTTAGATAGCGAGAGAAAAGCGGAACAAAGTATGGGGCGAACGTGAGTCGAACCTACTCTGGGCGGCACAGGGAGTAGCGAGTCGATGTTTCTTCGAAGGTAGACGACCTCGAAGTTCTTCGTCGTCAAGAACTTGAAGAGCTCGGCTTCGTGACCGCCTAGTGTGGGAGAACGGTAAGTCACCTCGTCATGTTGGACGAGCGAGAGAGGGATGTTGTCGAAAGGCCCCTTCACGAAAACAAACTTCTGGAGCCAATGGTGGCTCTTATTCACCATCTCGCAAACCTTGGCGTGCTGGATCGCGAAGTAGACGGTCTCGTATTTGTAAGCCCGGAAGGAGAAGAGCTTGCGGAAGACCGACAAGATGAACTCGATCAGCTCCTCCCTCAGGTAGCAGGCGAAGGCTACCATTAAGCGACCAAGTTGGGGGTCATCTGGCCCATCGCTAAAATATTTGAGTATCTAGAAAACCCACAACCTACGGTTAGAAGCCTTATGCGAGAGCGAGGAGGAACATCATAAAGCGAATAAATGCCTGGTGGACTTCCGACCATAGAGGCAGCCGCATGCCGACATCAAAGTGAACTGCGGAAATAGAGAGCTCGTCCGGCGAGGTGTCGTTGATAGCCTCGATCTTAGCAAGCTGGCGAGCAGAGAACCCGAGCGAGATGTAGTTGGCTACCACAGAGTGGTACTCGCTTTCGGTGAGTGAGCAACTGAAGAAAAAGTGGTCGCAAAAGGTCCAAGCGCACTTGGCCCGACCCTCATCATCACCACCATCACCACCATCACCACTCATTTTAAAGGTCATTGAAGACCAGCTGAAGAAGCGAGTGCTTGAAGGAAGGAGCGAGGTCTCGAGAACGAAGGAGGCTGAGGGCTAGGACGATAAATACGGTAGTTGGGCATGGCGGCATGACCTATTTATAGAAAAGTAGAAAAGGAGGGAAGGAGTCGAAGCGTCGAGTGATGCAGTTAGCAGAATCTCGCTGCAAAACGCCTTGAAAGTGCACAGTGTGCCTCTGAGAATCCTTTAGGGGGGGGGGGGGAAATAGAGATTTAAAAATAATTTCTATTCTAACTGTGAAAATAATAAAATAATCTAAGGATTTATACTCAAACAATATCTCAGGCAGAATAAAATAGTGCTGAAATATAAAGCAGAAAACAGTAATGTAAACTAGCTATAATGACAACACAGAAAATTAGCAACCAGAAGACACACAGATTTTTATAGAGGTTCCCCAAAATATGGGTACTCCCCTCTTCTACCACCTGGTAGGGATGCACCACTGTGCCTGAGTCTTTTGGTAAGGAGACTCTTAGAACCACTGATCTTTTGACAAGGAGATCATGAACCACCAGATCTTTTGATAAGGAGATCTTGAATCACTAGATCTTTTGATAAGGAGATCTTGAATCACCAGATCTTTTGATAAGGAGATCTTGAACCACTGAATCCTTTGAAGAGGGATTAATAAAACTCTTTTACAGAAGGGGATTTAGAAAGCGAAGGAGGAAGAGAAATGGTGTAGGAATTCTATTCTCAGAATTCTTATGAAGGTTGCATGATACACAACTTCTTGTATCAATCACTGAATCTGATCTTGATGAACTCCTGCTTATAATAGTGATGTTTTGCAGGAGCTTTGATTGTCAGATCCTTTGTGATTCTGCTGATTGAGATCTGGCTGTTATGAGATGGTGATGAAGAACAGCTTTCAGATCCTTTGTACTTTTCCTCTGATTAAGATCAGCCTGCTATATGATTGTGATGATGAGCAGTTGTTTTTATCTTCCCTATGTATTCTCAGTTAGGGTTCCTGAGCGAGGAAGAAGAAGAGCAGAAGCCTGGAGAGCAGCTGTATGCCTATTGTGATAAATGCAATATATTTCTTTTTCTCCTCTTGCCATTTATTGTCCCTCTGTTCAATTTGAATTTGTTTCCCTTTCAGGTAAGTCCTGAAAGGGCATATTTGTCTGAACAATAAATCTTTCTTTCCTTGTTTACTTCTCGACCTGTCCACCAACATTTAAGCTTGTTTCCAAGAAAACTTTTCTTTATCCTCTCTTAATTCTTCATTCCATTTGAGGCAATTAAGGAGTCATTGAGGAACGGTCTTGAAAGAGGTGGGCCATGAGAGAGGGTCAAAAATGACAGTTGAAAAGGTTTCCCTTTTCAGACTGTATTCGACGTAGCGTCGAGTTCACTTCCTCTCTTATCGACGCACCTTCGAGTTCTTGTAGGAGCAACTTTGAATTCATCCTTGCTCTGACTGAACTCTGCTAGTCGACGTTGTGTCGATACCCTATCGACATAACCGTCGAGTTGAAGGTATGGTTCTGAGCTTCATTATCCGCGTCGAGATGAAGTCGACGTTGCGTCGACTTTAGATTACTTTGAGAGATACTTCCTTCTGCGCCGAGTTGAAGTAGAAGCTGCGTCGACTTCTTGTAAGTACTCCGACAAGTCCATGGCCTCTGCGTCGATATCTATTCGACGTACCGCCGACTTGGAATACTTCGACAGGAAGGTGAACTTCTTGGACTTCTAGTCAGAGTAGCGTCGACACTAATTCGATGTTGCGTCGATTTCTATTCGACACAAAGGTTAAATTTGCCAATATTGTGCTTCTCTTGATCTGGTCTTGACACCCTAGGTTGAGTGTGATATCTTAAGACATCTAATGACCAGATTACCCTCACTATACACTGGGTAATTCGATCCTAAGAAATAAAATCACTTTTAGGTAATTTCTTAAGTTAAATCAAAGGGGGTTTTCCCAACAATCTCCCCCTATTTACCTTAACAAATTTTACAAATTGAATAAAGTGATTTTACTTATTTCTTTGCATAAATAAATTTAAATGCATACAAGACATCCTGGACATAAGAAAATGAAGTACATACAAGACATCATTGGTATATATATATAGAAAATAACATATTGTTTTTCACAGACCATTCTAATGTCAAGCAATATGTAGATATCTAGAGCTATTTTTCAGGAAAGATATTTTCTTACAGAGTACCTGAGCCTCATTGCTCCTTCTAAGGAGTTTTTCTTTTTTTTTGAAAATACTTTTGAGGGGACTTTCCTTGAGGCAATCTGCAAGGGCTCGTCATTTTCTTCAGTAGTGTCTTTGGGAAGCTCCCCCTGACTTTATGCATTTATTTTAGCTTCCCGGACAGCTTCCTGAGCAATCTGACAGCCTCCTCTAGCACTTTTTCATTCTGATGCTCCCCTTGAGCCACTGCTGCGCTCATAGTTGCCATTTCAGTATCTGGGTTCCTTTGAACATCTGGGGTAGGCTCCCCATGTTCTGCTGCATCAGTTTGCTCAATATTTATCATTTCTGGGGTTTCCCCCTCATCTGTCAGAAACTTAATGACATCTGCCATCTCTTTGTCACTTATCTCCCCCCGAGCCAATGGGAGCACATCTTGATCTGCTTCATTCTTCTCTTCCTCATTCTGCTTTTCTGAAGGCTCCCCCTGAACTGTTGGAAGCTCCCCCTGATCTTCTTGATTTGATTGTTCAAGATTTAACTTTTCTGGGAGCTCCCCCTGAATCTGTGCATCTTGAAATGTGGTCACTTTGTCAGGAGCAGGCTCATTATCAACATCACTTTTATCCTGTCCACTCATATCGAGAACATGACTTTCTTCCTCTAAGATGTTCTCCCTCTTCTTGACCTTGCTGGTCAGTGAGGTTAAGAATTCTTTTGTGACCATGGAGGAAGATATAAAATCCTTTAGGCTCTGGAGAGTTCTTTTAAAAGTTAATAGCTCAGCCTCCATTTGAGAGTATTTTCTGTCAAATCTTCTTGCCTAAGAGCCACCTGATCTGCAAATGTGGAGGAGGCAATGGCCACAGCTTTGGAAATGATCTGCTCAAGATCAATTGTGGGTGGATGAGATGTAGAGGGAGGAGGTGGTAGAGGTAGGTCTTCTGGGATAGGAGAAATAACATGATATGTTTCAGGTGATATATGAATTGGTGGTGGAGGAGGAGCATAAGTGGATGGAAGCTGATGGTGAGTAAGAGGAGATGGCTCCGGGGCTGAGGAGGATTTGTGTTGTTGTTGTTGTTGTTATTGCTGTTGAGGTGAATGTTGGACTGGAGTATCATCCTGATGGATATCTGGAACATTGTCCAGTAGAGGTGGAGAGTGAGGAGGAGGGATAACATCCCTTGGAGGGTCTGATATGTGCCTTTCAGGCTCTTGAGGAGGAGGAGATGGAGGAGGTGAAGCTGGGGCTTGACCATGCTTTAAGATTTGCCTGGTCCACTTAGATAAAATCCCTATATTAATCCTCTTCCTAGGAGGAATAGGCACTCCTTTAGACTTACACACACTAGGATAGTGGTGAAGCAGTACCTGACTCATGATTCTCATGAAGGCATTCTCCTTGTTGGAGTACTTGTGATCAATCAGCTTTAGGAGGCACCTCCCCTCATCTTTCATCATATCGACACACCTCTGAGTTCTTATAGAAGTAGCTTCGAATTTCTTCTTAGATCTGGCTGAACTCAGATGTCGACGTCGCGTTGAGTTTTTATCGACGTATCCGTCGAGTTGAAGACTTGAATTTGAACTTCGTCTTCTGCGTCGAATTGAAGTCGAAGTTGCGTCGACTTCTAAGATGGCTTCGACAGACTCTTCCTTCTTCGTCGAGTTCATTTCGACGTTGCGTCGACTTCATTTATACTTCGACAGACAGATTGGGTTATTTCGACTTTCAGTCAGAGTTATGTTGACATCTAGTCAAAGTTGCGTCGACTTCCAGTCGACGCAAGTCTTAACTTAACTGAATTTGTGCTTCTCTTAGGCCTGGTCCTGTAACACTTAAGTGAATGTGATATCCTAGGATATCTAATGACCATTTTACCCTTTCTATACAATGTGGGTAATATAACCTAATTGATGAAATCACTTTAAGTAATTTGTTAGATAAATCACAAGAGTTTTTCCCAACAATCTCCCCCTATTTATCTTAACAAATTTCACAATTTGATTAAGTAATTTCAAACATACTTTGACATAATTAAATGCAAACAACTATGCAAAGACAATAAAGACATTATTGAATGGGATCACAGACCATATTATAAATTGTCAAGTAATCATATTGTTCATAACAGTTGTGTCCTCCTGATGATACAATGTAAAATATTCACAATTACTGAATACCTTGACTTCACTATTCTTTGTGAGGAGTTTTCTTCTTCCTTGAGAAGACCAGTGGTATCACCTTTCTTACAGCAAATACAACAGGCTCATTGTCCTCTTCATTAGTCCTATCAGCTTCTTGGAGAGTATGATCTTCTTTGGAAGGATCCCCTTGAGATTGTGCAGTCTTTTCAACAGCCAAAGCAACATCCTTAGCAATCTTTGATACTTAATCCAAGAGTTGATCATCTTCTAGGAGCTCCCCCTGAGTTGATGGAAGCTCCCCCTGGGTTACTTCAGGGATTTCTGCAGCCGGCTCCCCCTGGATATGTGCATCCTCTAATAGAACATCTGAAATTCCTTTTTGAAATATAGAAAGCTTTTTAGGACTGTTATGATCAGAAACATCAGCAATCTTGTCCTTCTCCTGACCATCCTATTTTTCTTGACCAATCACTTCCTCCTCATGAATTTTCTCCCCCTTCTGAACCTTACTAGCTAGGGAGGTTAAGAATTCTTTAGATATCATAGAGGAGGACATAAATGCTTTGAGGGACATGAGAGACTCTTTTGATTCCTTCAGTTCACTCTCCATCTGTAAGTACTTCCTATTGAACTTTCTGGCTTGAGTGACCAACAAGCCAGCAAATGTGCCAGTAGCCAGTCCTACTGCTTTGGATATAATTTGTTCCACATCAAATGAGGGAGGTATAGAGGCAGAGGGTGTGTCAAATTGTGTGTTCGAGATGATAACGGGAGGAATTCCAATTGTAGTGTCATTGGCATTTGTCAGATTGTGGATGATAAGAGGTGTGTCAAGTGGAGTTGTGGAATCTTCATTGAAGTCTGGGAAATTTTGGTGAATAAGGGATTGTGCTTGATTATCTTCTGGAGTGATGAGATAGGACTGGAAATCTTGAGCAGTGGTATTATCTGTGATGATATCTTGATGGGTTGTTGGAATGTCCTGTGCTGGATTGTTATCCCTTGGAGGATATAGTAGAGTTGTCTTTGTATCATGTGGAGTTGGAGAAGGAGGCGGTGAAGGTGTAGCTTGACCAGGCTTTAGGATCTGCCTGGTCCACTTGGAGAAAATTCCAATGTTTATTCTCTTGCCAGGTGGAATTGACACTCCTTTTGATTTGCATATCATGGGGTAATGATGGAGCAGCACCTGACTCATCATTCCCATATATGCATTTTCCTTATGCGCATATTTATGACCTATCATCTTTAGGAGGCACCTCCCCCAGTTGATCTTTTTGTTCAGAGCAAGAATTCCCATGATCTGAAGTTGCTGCTTGGGAATATCATCATGGGCTGAAATCTTGCACAGGAGCACCTTCCCTACTATATCTGCCAAAAATTTGCACTCCTCTACCACATCATTCTTCTTGAGGTTTATGGGCTTTTCCTTTCTGAACTGCATTATTTGTAATGTCTTACTGGTCACTTCCCCTGTCAGTTCATCAGATTCATCACTTGTTGGTAAATCAAAGGTGTAAGATAACATTTCCTCTGTAATATTGATATTAGTTCCTGAGATTCTTCCATTGAGGGATTCATCATCTCCTAGGTGAATGTTGTCTTTCAGCTATGTCAACTCAACATCAAGGATCTTGCACCTTGTTGAGATCAGCTTTGTCAATCTAGCATTATGAAATAAGCAGAGAATGGCTTTGAAGTTATCAGAGGCTGCATTGAAGGAGTCCACATCAACGTCGAAGACAGAATTGATCTTAGGAGGAGCCATTGAATCTAGGATGAAGTACCTGCAAAGAGAGAAGAGAGAGAGAGAGAGAGAAGAATGCAAGAGAGATGGAGAGAAAGAAAGCACGAGAGCAAGAGAGAGAGAGAATTCGAAAGCGTAATGAATTCGACACCTATGTTGCTTAAAAGAAAATGATTCGTCGCAACTTAGGGTTGTATTCGAAGCACCGTCGACTAGGATTAATAATCAGCGCGCCAAAATGTGGCAAAGAAGCTTCTAGAAGTGGAACTACGCGTGCTTGTCATATCGACGTTGTGTCGATTAGAACTCGACGCACCTTCAAATTTGAAGAGCAACTATTAAGTCGACGTATGCGTCGATACGAAATCGACGCTGCGTCGAATGCTATTCGAAATATCTGTTGCAGATTGCTCTCGAAGTTGGCGTCGAATAGAATTAGACGGTACATCAATTTTTATTCGACGCAACTCTGAATAAACATATCTATTTTCTTAGAAAGTTCTTGCTGTTTTTCCCAGCAATGATTTTTTATTGAAAATAGTAATTATATTATTATTTTCATAAACCAAAGAAAATAATAAGGGAATTCAGGTAATAAATCACTCCCTTTGTTGTATTTAGTTCTTTATTAAGCCCTTAGTTCTTCCTTTCCCCTCCATTATTTCTTGGGAGGATCCTACCTTATCCTGCACAAGTAGCTCAAATATTAGAGGGTACCCAGGTTATCTTGGACCCTTTGCTTCTATCATTATAAGGTTCTATGCAATAATAGAAGAGTCTTTCATGATACCCTTTTGGATGACAGAGAATAAGTTTATCAAATCTAGGTTTATTATTTTAGTACTTGAAATGTGTATAAAATGTATCCAAATATAATAGATCAGCAGAGTGCTTAACAACTTTCTCTTTTATAACACTGTTTATTTAGACTCATTGGTTGATTTTCCCTAGAGATCTTTTCTCACTATTGGAGTTTGCTTTATTAAACACAGTGATTTTATTAGGATTATTATTATCTTGATCCTCAATAATTGCACTCCTCTCACTTGTTTGATAGTCACTAGGTCTAACAAACCTAACTGGATTTTTCCAGGATGGTCTACTATGGACTTCTGTGCTAGTGGATGGCTCTGCTCCTAAACCTAGGTGTCAAAATCTCATAGAGAGATTTTGTGTAATATCTTAGAGCTTTTGGCTCCTCCCATTGAGTGAGTCCTCAAAGGCTTTTGCCTTTGTTAGCTCTTCTTTTAGTTTTAAATTTTCATTCCTTATGTCAATTAGTTTTGATTCCTTATTGTGAATCTCATCTATTAAATCCTGATTTCCCAGATATAAATCATCTTTCTTAAGGTTCTCTAGTTCTACCCTATGTTTCTATTTCTTTTTGTACATCTAGATGATCATTGCGGAATTCTTTAAAACACATTTTAAATTCATCAGAATCAAAATCAAAATTATCAAACAGTGATACATGTTCTTCTTTAACATCTGAGGAGATCCCTAATGCCATTAGGCAGGCAGCTTCAACAGCTTCTTCATCACTTTCTAATGAAGAAGAGCTTAACTCTGCTTCAGAGTCACTCCAGGTTTCAGCAATGAAACCTTTACCTTTCTTCTTGTCTTTCTTCCTGAAAGACTTCTTCTTCAGCTTCTCTTTACTACTGCTCATGTTCCTTTGTTCTTGTGGACACTCATGGGCTATCCGCCCTGGCTTATTACAAGAGAAGCAAATCACTTCCTTCTTTGGAGTCTTATCAAATCTGGGTTTTGAGCTTCTCTCTTTTCTTCTTGAGTCTTCTATCATGACCCACTTTATGAATCTCCTTGCTAAAAGATTGAACATCTCATTTTCAGGAGTGGAGTATTCGCCTTCAGCAACCTTCAAGGCAAGACTCCTTTGGATGGGAGTTGAGATTGTCTCCTTAGCCTCTGTTTCAGCCCTGCTCTTCAATAACATCTCATAGGATTTGAGCTTTCCTAGCAAAGCATCAGTAGATATCTCTCTATGGCATCTGGACTCTCTGATAAACCATATCCTTGAGTCCCATGAGCTTTGGAAGCACATACGAAGCTTATCATTTATTTTAGTCAGAGAGATCTCCTTATCCAGACCTTTCATCTCATTTATTATAGAGCTAAATCTGTCATACATCTCAACTACATTCTCCTCAGCTTTCTTTTGAAAGTTCTCATATTGGGATATGAGAATGGACTTCCTATCCTTTCTTTCATCAGAACTCCCTTCTATAATTCTGGAAAGAGATTTCTAGATCTCTTTTGCTGATTGGCAGTCAGCAACTTTCTGGAAAATGTCATCTGACATTATGGAGAATAGAATATTCATTGCCTTGGCATCACATGCCTTCTACTTCTTCTCAGCATCTGTCCACTCATTTCTTGGGATAGCTTCCTGTGTTGCAGATCCACTGACATCATGTCTGACTAGAGCCGGGGGACCTGAAATGATAACATCAAAGATGTCTTTATCAATGGAGTTCATATAGAGCTTTATTCTGGCCTTCCAGAGTGTAAACTTATTCAAGTTACACATTGGTGGTCTTGTTGATGCATAGTCCTTAGAACTCTTTTTTCTTTATAAAATAGTTTAAGTTAATTTAAAATAAAGAAATAAGAGTAAGGAGATATTTTGATCAAGGTGTTAACCTTTTAATGATCAACCTCCCTTTGATACCAATTGAAAGTGCACAGTATGCCTCTGATTATTCTCTAGAGGGGGGGGGGGGGTTGAAAAGAGTTTTAAATCTTTTATAATCTAGTTATGCACACACAATAAAAATACTAAGCGTTATGCAATCATCAATGCCAAAAGCAGAATAAAGTAATCACAAGAAATATAAATACAGAAAAATAGTAAACAGGACAACACAGAAATTCAATTCAGAAGACACATAATTTTATAGTGGTTCCCCAAAATGTGGGTAGTCCACTCTTCTACCTCCCTGGTAGGATTGCACTAACTGTGTCTTAGTCTTTTGATAAGGAGACTCTTAGAGCCATTAAGTATTTTGATAAGGAGACTCTTAGAACCACTGAGTCTTTTGATAAAGAGACTTTTAAAACCACTGAATCCTTTGGAAAAGGGATTCTTATAACTCTTTTACAGTTGGATAATGAGAACAGTAGATTGAGTTGAAAGAAGAGAAAATGATTCTTCAGTAAGAATCCTTCAGAAGCTGTCTCTTTGAATGTTGTAGCTTATGTTTATCTCAGGATCGGAATATGATGAACCCATGCTTATGATAAGATGAATGCAAGTATTATAAGCTTGATCCTGATTCTCTGCACTTTTGTAGACTTGCTGCTATGTGATGTATAAGAAGAAGCGGCACTATTGTTATGATTTTTTGTTGTGCAGAGGAATTGTTCTTCTGTTCTGTCTTAGGGTTGAAGGAGGAAGAAGGAGAAGCCTTATTTCGATAGATAGAAAATGTGGGATCAGTTATTCTCTATCTTGTTTTCTTTCTTTCTCAGCATATTTATTCTCCATGATTTGAGTTTGAATTTATTTCTTCTTCTAGACTATCCTTAGAAGGAATGTCCATTGGACAATTGATGTTTCCTTTTATTTTTGTTCCCGACCCGTCCATCTGATTTGAATAGACTTCCAAGAATGACTTTGCTGCATTTCTAGAATACTCCATTCCATTCTTGGTAGTAAACGAGCCATTGGAGAACAATCTTCAGCTTTGTAGACCTTCTGAAAAGGTATTAGAAAGGACAACAGAAAAACTTCTATTTCTGATTGTACTCAATGCTGCGTCGACTTCATCTTTCGTCATATCGATGCACCTCTGAGTTCTTATAGAAGTAGCTTTGAATTCCTTCTTAGCTCTGGTTGAACTCAGATGTCGATGTCGCGTCGAGTTCTTATCGATGTATCCGTCGAGTTGAAGACTTGAATTTGAACTTCGTCTTCTGCGTCAAATTGAAGTCGAAGTTGTGTTGACTTCTAAGATGGATTCGACAGACTCTTTCTTTTGTGTCAAGTTCAATTCGACGTTGCATCGTCTTCACTTATACTTCGGCATACAGATTGAGTTACTTCGACTTTCAGTCAGAGTTACGTCGACATCTAGTTGAAGTTGCATCGACTTCCATTCGATGCAAGTCTTTAACTTAACTGA
Organism: Dactylorhiza incarnata; assembly: GCA_033032865.1. NCBI lineage: Eukaryota > Viridiplantae > Streptophyta > Magnoliopsida > Asparagales > Orchidaceae > Dactylorhiza > Dactylorhiza incarnata. The sequence continues at coordinate 7,367,059 of JAWHQI010000054.1, forward strand.
ATTTGTGCTTCTCTTAGGCATAGTCTTGTAACACTTAAGTGAATGTGATATCATAGGACATTTAATGACCATTTTACCATTTCTATACAATGTGGGTAATATAACATAGCTGATGAAATCACTTTAAATAATTTGTTAGATAAATCACAAGGGTTTTTCCCAACACATAAGGTTTGGGAACTCTCCGATAAGGAGGAGGGGGGTCTTACAATGTAGGGCTCTTCTGCCCGACTCTTGGTCCTCCTGCGCAGCGTTTGGATGAGTTATCCTGATTCTGCTGCATGATGCATGACAGTGATTTAGGCGCCGGTCATTCCGGCGTCTGGTCTTCAGTTGCCTTTTCTCGAACTGCTTACTTCTGGGCTGTTCTGCAAAAGGCCTTCAGGTGCCCCAATTGGACGAGACGCTTGATTTTGCCCTTCAAGCATAGACATTGCTTTGTATGGTGTCCTAGGCCCCGGTGAAAGTCGCAAAATTGGGACTGATTCCCTGTATTGCGAGGGAGCCGTCCAGGCCACTTGGCAATCTTGTTGCTGTAAATTATAGATAAGATATGCTCGCGGGAGGTGTTTAACGGGGTGTCGATCCCGGTTTTCTTATTCTTCAGCCCTCGGGGACAGACCAACTGGCTCTGGTTAGGCCGACCGACCTCTGTGAGCGGTCGTTGTACCTTCCTTTTTCGACCCATGGTTTTATGTTATCGCAGATTAGTTGATATCGAGAGGTTAATTTCTGTTGTCGGTGCTGAGACCACGCGGTTCTTCTCTGAGCAAACCTTTTTGGGATTCAGGCTTTGCGGGGGCCCATGGCTAATCCAAGGAACCTCGTCATTATGATGCTGAGGTAAGAAACTAAGTATTGGAGGATTTTTCCTTTGCTCATCATGCAACCCACCATGGAGGTGTCATGCTGAAGCGTGTCGAGTAGGATGCTCCCGAATATCATGTCATGCAGTGAATCAGCTTCTGCGATGACGAACTAGACTTCATATTGGACGGGTTCTGGAAGCGTTTCAATGTGGTTGCGGAGGATGATGTTTCCTATGATGGGTATTATTATTGTGTCAGGGAGTTCCGTATGACTAGCTCCGAGCTTGAGTGTACAACCCTCATATTTTCTGAGCCGGTGTGACCCGACGTGAGTAGGGTCGTTATTTTACCCGTGATTCGTCGAAGCCAAATCGGAAGTTAAGGTGACCGAGAGAAGCAGGTCGTCCCCTCGGAAGCGACCGAAACCGAGCGAGGCTAAGGAATGACACGAGGAAGGAAGTAGTGGAGCAAGTGGTGGAGACTCCCCCCACTCCCCCCTTATGGTTGGCGAGTGTGGGAAGCTCCCTCCACTCGCCCCTTGTTGCTGGCGAGTGGGGGAAGATCCCCCCACTCGCCCCTTGTTGCTGGCGAGTGGAGGAAGCTCCCCCCACTCGCCCAGTGGGGGAAGCTCCCCCCACTCGCCCCTTGTTGCTGGCGAGTGGGGAAGCTCCCCCCAGTTGCCCCTTGTTGCTGGCGAGTGGGGGAAGCTCCCCCACTCGCCCCTTGTTGCTGGCGAGTGGGGAAGCTCCCCCCACTCGCCCCTTGTTGCTGGCGAGTGGGGGAAGCTCCCCCCACTCGCCCCTTGTTGCTGGCGAGTGGGGGAAGCTCCCCCCCCCCACTCGCCCCTTGTTGCTTGCGAGTGGAGGAGGCTCCCCCCACTCGCCCCTTGTTGCTGGCGAGTGGGGGAGGCTCCCCCCACTCGCCCCTTGTTGCTGGCGAGTGGGGGAAGCTCCCCCCACTCGCCCCTTGTTGCTGGCGAGTGGGGGAAGCTCCCCCCACTCTCCCCTTGTGGTTGGCGAGTGGGGGAAGCACCCCCACTCTCCCCCTCTTGCCTCTCTTTTGCCCTTCCTAATGGATTGTTAGAGAGTGCGAATAATATTTTCAAGCAGCGGATTTTGGCTTTTCGCAGTCCGTTTTGGGGAAAGTCTATAAATAGACCCCCATGAGCACCTTGGGAAGGGCTGGTACCCCCCTCCCTCGCGTGTGAGCGAGCACTACCCCTACCCTCTCCCTGTCATTGAAGGTGGCGGTGAGGTGATCCTTAGTGCCCTCCAAGGTGCCCAGGCTCAACATTGGCTTGGGAGGGGAAGTTCCATGTGAACTTCCGGGTATGTGGTGGGACCTCCATGCTACAGCTTAAGGGGTCTCTTTGTGGACTTAGGTGTTCTCCAAGGGCCAGGTTCTTCAGTTCTTAATAACTGGTCAAGGGTCTCGCTCAGGTCAAGTAAGGGTTAGCTGCATCCCCCTTGTGAACGTCGAGACCAGTTCTCTGGTTTCAACATTATGGTGCGGTGAGCGTGGAAGCAGCTAGTTCGGAAAGCCCTGGACAAGTCTCATGGCTGGAAGCGATGAGCTGGGGGACTCACCCCCTATCAGCGAATACGTGAAGAAGGGTGATTTTGATGAGTTCAAGAAGTCGATCCTGGAGCTCTTGCGGGTCGCACTCCCCCCTCGCGACGAGTGCTCGACACCACCCGCACCCGTGCTCACCTCGAAATCTCCGATGGAGGCTGAACGAGCACATCAGCAAGGTGGGAAGAAGGAGGAAGCGAGAAGTCAGGGGGACTAGGGACCCCCCGTTGGGCAGGAGCAAGGCTGGGAGTTTCAACCACCAGTCGCCCTACCGACCTGGAGGCCGCCAGGAGGACCCCCTCAAGGCCAAGGAAGAGGCCATTTCCAAGGAAGAGGCCATTTCCAAGGGAGAGGAAACTTTCAGGGGGAGCAGGGACGGTTCAACCCAGCAGGGAGACAACCGGACACAAGGCCATTGCAACCCCACCCCCTGCAAACCATGACGGTTGGTCGAAAAAGAGGAAATAAGAAGAGGGGTCGCGCAGGGAAGGAGGCAAGGATGATGACATTGCCGTACTGTGACTTCCATCAGCAGGAGGGCCACACGACAGCCACATGCCTAGAGTTTCTGGAGGTAAGGAAAGGAAGAAGAACCTTGGCAGAGAGGAGATAGATGTACCCGGAAGGACCAGGAGGAAGCTGAGGAGATGGAGGAAGTGATGAATGAGATGGCCAAGGTGCATGTGGCCGAGTAAGCGCAAGGAAGCACATTGTAATGGAATGTAATCTATTTATAATATATCAAAAGTAGTTAAAGATAACATCTAGGTCGAGTCCTCGATTGGAGACCACTCGCCCGGGCTTGTCGATGTCGGTCACTGGGTGGCTCGTCGGGTAGATTCGTTTTAAGTCGAGTCCTCGACTGGAGACCACTCGCCCGGGCTCGTTGATGTCGGTCGCTGGGTGGCTCATCGGGTGGATTCATTTTAAGTCGAGTCCTCGCCTAGAGACCACTCGCCCAGGCTCGTTGATGTCGGTCGCTGGGTGGCTCGTCGGGTGGATTCGTTTTAAGTCGAGTCCTCGACTGGAGACCACTCGCCCGGGCTCGTTGATGCCGGTCGCTGGGTGGCTCGTCGGGTGGATTTGTTTTAAGTCGAGTCTTCGACTGGAGACCACTCGCCCAGGCTCATTGATGTCGGTCGCTGGGTGGCTCGTCGGGTGGATTCATTTTAAGCCGAGTCCTCGACTGGAGACCACTCACCCAGACTCGTTGATGTCGGTCGCTGGGTGACTCGTCGGGTGGATTCGTTTTAAGTTGAGTCCTCGACTGGAGACCACTCGCTCGGGCTCGTTGATGACGGTCGCTGGGTGGCTCGTCGGGTGGATTCATTTTAAGTAATATCCCCGACTAGAGACCATTCTCCGGGCTCAGTCACGCCGGCATATGGGAGACTCATCTGGTTGACTCGCTGCTTGAGTAAGTGACTTGGAGAGATGTTGAGTTCCTCCACCTCCAGGTGAGATTGGCTCCCTGTTAGGTGTTGAGTCCCTCCACCTCCAGGTGAGCTCGGCTCCCTGTTAGGTGTTGAGTCCCTCCACCTCCAGGTGAGCTCGGCTCCCTATTAGGTGTTGAGTCCCTCCACCTCCAGGTGAGCTCGGCTCCCTGTTAGGTGTTAGGTCCCTCCACCTCCAGGTGAGCTCGGCTCCCTGTTAGGTGTTGAGTTCATCCACCTCCAGGTGAGCTCATCTCCTTGTTAGGTGTTGAGTCCCTCCACCTCCAGGTGAGCTCGGCTCCCTGTTAGGTGTTGAGTCCCTCCACCTCCAGGTGAGCTCGGCTCCCTGTTAGGTGTTGAGTTCCTCCACCTCCAGGTGAGCTCGGCTCCCTGTTAGGTGTTGAGTTCCTCCACCTCCAGGTGAGCTCGACTCCCTGTTAGGTGTTGAGTTCCTCCACCTCCAGGTGAGCTCGGCTCCCTGTTAGGTGTTGAGTCCCTCCACCTCCAGGTGAGCTCGGCTCCCTGTTAGGTGTTAGGTCCCTCCACCTCCAGGTGAGCTCGGCTCCCTGTTAGGTGTTGAGTTTCTCCACCTCCAGGTGAGCTTGGCTCCCTGTCAGGTGTTGAGTTCCTCCACCTCCAGGTGAGCTCGGATCCCTGTTAGGTGTTGAGTTCCTCCACCTCCAGGTGAGCTCGGCTCCCTGTTAGGTGTTTAGTCCGTCCACCTCCAGGTGAGCTCGGCTCCCTGTTAGGTGTTAGGTCCCTCCACCTCCAGGTGAGCTCGGCTCCCTGTTAGGTGTTGAGTTCCTCCACCTCTAGGTGAGCTCGGCTCCCTGTTAGGTGTTGAGTCCCTCCACCTCCAGGTGAGCTCAGCTCCCTGTTAGGTGTTGAGTCCCTCCACCTCCAGTTGAGCTCGGCTCCCTGTTAGGTGTTGAGTTCCTCCACCTCCCGGTGAGCTCGGCTCCATGTTAGGTGTTGAGTTCCTCCACCTCCAGGTGAGCTCGGCTCCCTGTTAGGTGTTGAGTTCCTCCACCTCCAGGTGAGCACGGCTCCCTGTTAGGTGTTGAGTTCCTCCACCTCCAGGTGAGCTCGGCTCCCTGTTAGGTGTTGAGTCCCTCCACCTCCAGGTGAGCTCGGCTCCCTGTTAGGTGTTGTGTTCCTCCACCTCCAGGTGAGCTCGGCTCCCTGTTAGGTGTTGTGTTCCTCCACCTCCAGGTGAGCTCGGCTCCCTGTTAGGTGTTGAGTTCCTCCACCTCCAGGTGAGCTTGGCTCCCTGTTAGGTGTTGAGTTCCTCCACCTCCAGGTGAGCTCGGATCCCTGTTAGGTGTTGAGTCCCTCCACCTCCAGGTGAGCTCAGCTCCCTGTTAGGTGTTAGGTACCTCCACCTCCAGGTGAGCTCGGCACCCTGTTAGGTGTTGAGTTCCTCCACCTCCAGGTGAGCTCGGCTCCCTGTTAGGTGTTGAGTTCCTCCACCTCCAGGTGAGCTCGGCTCCATGTTAGGTGTTGAGTTTCTCCACCTCCAGGTGAGCTCGGCTCCCTGTTAGGTGTTGAGTCCCTCCACCTCCAGGTGAGCTCGGCTCCCTGTTAGGTGTTAGGTCCCTCCACCTCCAGGTGAGATCGGCTCCCTGTTAGGTGTTGAGTCCCTCCACCTTCAGGTGAGCTCGGCTCCCTGTTAGGTGTTGAGTTCCTCCACCTCCAGGTGAGCTCGGCTCTCTGTTAGGTGTTGAGTCCCTCCACCTCCAGGTGAGCTCAGCTCCCTGTTAGGTGTTGAGGCCCTCCCCCTCTAGGCGAGCTCAGCTCCCGGATAGGTGTGGAGTTCCCTCCCCCACCAGGTGAGCTCGACTCCCTGGTAGGTGCGGAGTTCTCGCCTTCCACCTCAGGTCAAGCTCGGCTCGACTGAGGGTGTTGAGTTTCTCTCCACCATAGGTCGAGTTAGGCTTGACCAGCGGTGTTGAGCTTTCTCCACCTCCTGTTGAGCTCGGCTCACAGGAGGGGTGTATAGTGGAGAAAGGTCCGTTCCTCACCTCATGTCAAGTTCAGCTCGACTAGAGGTGTTGAGTCTCCCTCCACCTTCAGTCGAGTTTAGCTCGACCTAAAGGTGTTGAGCTTTCTCCACCTCCTATTGCGCTCGACTCACAGGAGGGGTGTCTAGTGGAGAAAGGTCCGTTCCTCACCTCATGTCAAGTTCAGATCGACTAGAGGTGTTGAGTCTCCCTCCACCTTCGGTCGAGTTTAGCTCGACCTAAAGGTGTTGAGCTTTCTCCACCTCCTATTGCGCTCGGCTCACAGGAGGGGTGTCTAGTGGAGAAAGGTCTGTTCCTCACCTCATGTCAAGTTCAACTTGACTAGAGGCATTGAGTCTCCCTCCACCTTCGGTCGAGTTTAGCTCGACCTAAAGGTGTTGAGCTTTCTCCACCTCTTGTTGAGCTCGGCTCACAGGAGGGGTGTCTAGTGTAGAAAGGTCCGTTCCTCACCTCATGTCAAGTTCAGCTCGACTAGAGGTGTTGAGTCTCCCTCCACCTTCGGTCGAGTTTAGCTCGACCTAAAGGTGTTGAGCTTTCTCCACCTCCTGTTGAGCTCGGCTCACATGGGGGGTGTTTAGTGGAGAAAGGTTCTCCTTCCGCTCAAGTCAAGTTCAGCCGAAGGACTCGGCAGGGTTATCCCGTTGGCAGGTCCCTTCGTGGATCCCCCTCAGGTCCCACCTACTCGTCAAATAGGTGGGTTGGACTTTCTTTCCGATCTTGAGACAAGCTCGAAAAGAGCGGGGATTGTGTACAACCCTCATATTTTCCGAGCCGGTGTGACCCGACGTGAGTAGGGTCGTTGTTTTACCCGTGATTCGTCGAGACGAAGTCGGAAGTTAAGGTGACCGAGAGAAGCAGGTCGTCCCCTCAGAAGCGACCGAAACCGAGCGAGGCTAAGGAATGACCCGAGGAAGGAAGTAGTGGAGCAAGTGGGGGAGACTCCCCCCACTCTCCCCTTGTTGCTGGCGAGTGGGGGAAGCTCCCCCCACTCGCCCCTTGTTGCTGGCGAGTGGGGGAAGCTCCCCCACTCGCCCCTTGTTGCTGGCGAGTGGGGGAAGCTCCCCCCACTCGCCCCTTGTTGCTGGCGAGTGGGGGAAGCTCCCCCACTCGCCCCTTGTTGCTGGCGAGTGGGGGAAGCTCCCCCCACTCGCCCATTGTTGCTGGCGAGTGGGAGAGGCTCCCCCCACTCGCCCCTTGTTGCTGGCGAGTGGGGGAGGCTCCCCCCACTCGCCCCTTGTTGCTGGCGAGTGGGGGAAGCTCCCCCCACTCGCCCCTTGTTGCTGGCGAGTGGGGGAAGCTCCCCCCACTCTCCCCTTATGGTTGGCGAGTGGGGGAAGCAACCCCACTCGCCCCCTCTTGCCTCTCTTTTGCCCTTCCTAATGGATTGTTAGAGAGTGCGGATAATATTTTCAAGCAGCGAATTTTGGCCTTTCGCAGTCCGTTTTTGGGAAAGTCTATAAATAGACCCCCATGGGCACCTTGGGAAGGGCTGGTACCCCCTCCCTCGCGTGTGAGCGAGCACTACCCCTCCCCTCTCCCTGTCATTGAAGGTGGACGGTGAGGTGATCCTTAGTGCCCTCCAAGGTGCCCAGGCTCATCATTGGCTTGGGAGGGGAAGTTCCATGTGAGCTTCCGGGTATGTGGTGGGACCTCCACGCTGCAGCTTAAGGGGTCCGTTTGTGTACTTAGGTGTTCTCCAAGGGACAGGTTCTTCGGTTCTTAGTAACTGGTCAAGGGTCTCGCTCAGGTCAAGTAAGGGTTAGCTGCATCCCCCTTGCGAAAGTCGAGACCAGTTCTCTGGTTTCAATATTGAGGTTCCTGGGGATGAGCTTGAGTCGTATCACAGTTGCCACGAATAAGATGTTGATTGATATGCGGTGGCTAATCAACGCCCTTCATAATTTAAATGTTGGGTTCTCAATGCTTGCGTGTAAGACAAAATCCAACCCTCCGCGAAGATCCTTTTGATACGACCTTATGACGCCGCCCTCCTGACGCTTCTCATGCTCCGTCTGCCCTGAAGGGGGAGGTCCGTCCTCCCCGGGCTCCTTCCACGTCTGAGACTCTTCTCTGATACTCTGTGAACGGACTTCATGCCATCCGGTGAACAAGTGGGATAGCTCTGTGAAGTTGTGAACAACTCCCTCTGGAAGAGACCGATACCAGTTGAGAGTGTAGCCGTGAAGTGTCGCTAGGAAGATCTTGCAAGTAATTTGGTCTGGAAGCCCGAATGTCTATATTATGGCTAGGAAGTAGTTGACATGTTCATATGGATTTTTTGCTCCATTGAATTTCCTACATTGCGGGAGCTTGAGCCAAGATGGAACTGGATATGTCAGGATTCTCTCTGACAAGAGGGATTGACTCGGCCGGAGTATGTCATCATAAGGAACTTGCTCCGTCGTCAAAGGGACTTGCTTGTCGGCGATGCCGGGCCACCAGGGTGGATAGGTGCAATGACGGGAGCTCCCTCTCCTAATTTTGCGGGGAGGGAGGAACTTCCAGCGTCAGAAATCGCCTGGTGAATATCCATAACTGTCGGTCTCTCAGAGAGATTGCTTTCAGAGTTAGTCGGGAATGCTATTTCCCATAGACAACGCCAAACTATTGCGGGTCGCTCGACGCTCTGGTAGAACGATCGAATCGAACCAACTTAACTTGTGAGCGAGCCGAGCGCGCAAACCCGGAAAGGGTAAATAACCACGCAGTCGGAGCTGTGTCAGCCAAATTCCACTATATGTCAGTTTGCTACAAGAGAAAGCGGAGAACTCGAGGGCAACAGGCCGCCGCTCGTTATAGTATTAGTTGAGAGAATTTCCGCGGGTGACAGACCACCTCTCGGAAAGCTAAGTACTTTTTGACGGGAATGAAAACGAGATGCTTTAGTCGCCTTTTGGTGCCCGGAGGATCTCCAAGTCACTTAGGAAGAATGTCTTGGAAAGCGAAGGAGATCTTTAAAGCCACAAAGGAGATCTTCGAAGATTAGAAGGAGATCTTCGAAGATCGAATGAGATCTTCAAGCACCGAATGAGAACTCTGAGTAATCTTCAACGGAGCTTTCTCGGGCGCAGAAGACAAAGTGTCTTGAAATGAAGGCTCTGGGCTCCTTTTATAGCCTTGGTCAGGGGTAGCCCGGTAATTTTGCCATTGTAACCACCGTAACTACCTGACGGGCGAATCACGTTTGTCGATTTGGAGCACACGGATCACCATTTTTCGGATATTCCTGTCTTGCGTCCCCCCCGGCAGGTTGGTCAGTTTGGGCAGCTTCGTTGATGGCGTTGAACGCAGTGAACAAGACCTGAAATCTAAGAAATTAAGAAAGGTTAACGTATGCGCGCGTCGGGAATGTGAAGGCGTTCTGAGCGTGCGGTGAACGCGAAAGCATTCTGAGCGCGTCGTGAACTTAGAAGTTCTTGGCTCGTGTTGCGGGCGGAAAGTCGAGAAGGCGGCCGAGCGCTGCCGGAGGGGTGTGATCGCAAGATATAGGTCATGCCTCTCAAAGACTGCGCCTCCAAAACGGGAAGCCGCCCTTCCCTAAAAAGGAAGGTGCTCCGGCCGCACGTCCCGAGGGAGGGTGTGGCTTCGGCCGCACCCCCTTAGGGGGTGCGGTTCCGGCTTCGGCCGCTCCCCCAAAGGGGTTGCGGGCCCTGTCGCACCCCCTATGGGGTGCGACTTTGGCTTTGGCTGCGCCCTCTAAATGGGGTGCGACCCGCACCCCCTTAGTGGGGTGCGCGCCTAACCGCACCCCCTTAGTGGGGGTGCGGCTACGTGGCTTTGACCGTACCCGGCGATGGCGGGGTGCGGCCTTGTTGCTACCCGCGCGGGTGACTCCGAGCGATAGTTGCGGCGATTGTCTCCTTATTTCCCCACTCTCCTGGTCATGGGGTTGAGCATGACTCCACTACCATCACTTTCCCATGGCGGAGCTTTGGCTAATCGTACCCCTGAAACTTATATAAATTAATGGGTGCATATCAAGCATCAATTAAAGTACTAAGAGTTCCAACAACAATCAGTGTAAAATTCATGCAAAATATCAAAAAGCTGATCGAAAAATAAAGATATAATCTGGAAAGTAAAATAGTAGATCCAACCAAACTTCATCCAACTGCTCCTGTTAGCATCCATTAAACTAATGAAATTTTGAATGCAACTATGACCACGGAATGAGAGTCAGCAAAAGGAAATCACAATTCTGAACGGATAATAATTGTGAAATGAAAGGAGAAAAATGATTAGGAAGAAATGGATCGAACCTTGCCAGATTGGTGGAGATGCGCAACTTATGGTGAGGAGTTTGCGAGGAGAGGAGGCCGCGGTAGGGAATACTTGTCGACGGGTTTTCACAGGTTATAACTAGTAGTACAGTGTCGATCTATCTCCCAAACTTAATATAAACAGTTAGAATAGTCTCCGCTTTACAAAAAATGGCAAGAGTGAAAATGCAGTATCTGGAATACCTTCAAAATTCAGATGGACCCAAAAGTTTCTTCTATTCATAGAACTTGTTTCAGAGATGGTTCAAATCTAGGGAGGAAGCTATAAATTACATAAGACTTCAACAATCTAGGCAATGTTAATCAAGAACCGCATTGTTGAAGTCAAGAAAATCCTAGCTCCAAATATTTGGACCTAAGTGTAGCCGAAGGTTACTGATTCTGTGCTTCGGCGACTTGGATCTGAAGGCTCGCGCGAAGAAGGAAAGAAGAGATCATAAACAGATCTCAGAGTGCTTCAGCAGGGAGGTCCCGCCACGTACCTGGAAGCTCAGTTAAAACTTCCCCTCCACAACCACAGATGGCCGAGCTTGGTACTAGGAAGGTACTGACTTGATAAGAATCTCGCCTATATGGGGGGATTGAACTCTGATTTTTCAAGTGTCATTCTTGGTACCCATGATGGTCTATTTATAGACAAATGTTGAGGGAGGGGAGCATAAGCGATCATACCTGACTCTTGCTAGATTGTCTAGATGGACCTGAAGAACGGACGACTAGGTAAGGATATCGACAATGTCTGGCGAGTTGTAGTTGATAGTCGCCCGCTTGTGCGAATTGGCCAGAGGGCTGATGATAGTCGCCCGCTTGTGCGAGTAACTTTGAGGCCTACTCCTAGTCGCCAATTTGGGGTGAGTAATCATGATACTCGCACCTGACATTACATGCCTCTGGTGAGCTGCTTGTTGTCTTCGATTTGACCATTGACTTTTACTTTTGCCCGCGTGGCATGGATGAGTCCTACCCTCGAAGAATATGGATTGTACACAATCCCCGCTCTTTGCGAACGACGAAGTGGCTCAGAAAGAAACATCCAACCATTACTCGTCGAGGGTCTTCTGGAGAGTACATTGCCTACTCGAAAGCAGGGGGTCCCTCGATATCTATAAATAGGGGGGGCCTTCCCTGGCACGCCACTTTTCAGTCCACGACGAGATGGTGACTCCCGAGGAGATAGTTGCGAAGACTCAGATGCCGATGAAGTTGTTGAACAAGTCGCAAGGCGGCGCTACGCGCAAGAGAAAAAGGGGTGACGCTGATCGCCCTTCCAAAAGGACGTCGTGCGAGGATGTTCCGCTGGTCAATCCCGCGGTATCCGTGCCTGAGTCGACTCCAACCCGGCCAAGCGAGGCTGGTTTGGAGGATGACTACGAATAACGGGTCGCCTAGAATGAGCTTTCAACCGCTCCCCCTGATACAACTACAACAGGTAATCGCCATATTTCTGTCGAAATCTCAATATTGACTCTTTACCGATGTCGACTTTCTTTCATAGTGAACCTTCCTTCAAAGGCTACTCCGGTTGAGCCGAATATGTCGGCATCTCTCGCGGAAGAGCCTGTAAGGGCCGAGCATCTGCCACCTCCTCTGACTATTCCTGTCGGCGTCGTCCCTCAGCGAGAAACTTCTCGCCAACCTCCCTCTTCGACAGAGCGTGGGGAGAGCAGATCCCGCGTGGGACTGCTGACATTGAAGAAGTCAAAGGTCACTACCTCGCTTCAGCCTTCGCCTTCCTCGACTGGAGTTCCTCGCCCGTCTGCGACAACCACCCAGGGTCTTCCGACATCCAGCGGATGTGATGCCGCGGCTCCTCCACTTATTCATGAAGATGATCCAGTTGCCGAGGCGCTACGACACAAGGACTTGAGGCGCCCTGTTGATGCTAACGGAGGATCACATTACAACCTCCGCCCGCGGCGTGCCAAGCCTGCTTAATGACCTCTCATTTAATTAAGGCGTTTATTTTATCTATTTATGGATATAAAATTATTTCATATGATGGAAATAATTTTATATTTCATTATGTTCTTGTTTTATTTTATTTTCATGCGTTTTGAACTATTGGTGTGCGTTTAACCATTCGGATGGCGGAGATTCTAAACGCCGTCTTGAATGGCTGAGATTTGATGTAAACTCCTATTTAAGGAACCCTCCTTGATGAAATAAATTATTGAAGAGCTAAACCTAAAATCCCCCCTTGTGGATTTCGGCCAAGAGGTTGGAACCTCCTTGCCGCCGCCCCCCCTCTTGTGGTGTGACGCCGCCTCTTGCCTCCTCCATCCTTCTTCGGTGCGACGCCGGCGTGGAGTTCCTTGGTGCGACGCCAACGGAAAAGGTTGCAAACCCATTCGGTGTGACGCCGGTGGATCCGTGGAGAGAGTGATTCTTCCACCATATCTTGTGTGCTTTAGATCCGGGTTGGGTAATCTCTTTTCATTTAATCTTGTGTGATTCATGCTTAAGTTTTGTGGAGGATTTATGCAACCGTCTTTTCCGCGATTTTAAAATACATCGCCGCTTTTCAAATCGTTTCTTTGTCTTCGATCTTCTTTAGATCCGGATCGGGAAGATCCATTGCGTATGGCAAACCTAGGCCTTTAAATCCTTTGTTTGCCCTCCCAACGGATCGGATCTTTGATTTTAATTTCTTGGGAGTTTGCGTCTTAAGCCTTGAATCGCTGAATTAGAATTTAATATCTTCTATTTTGATACGTTTGTGATCGTTCAATCCGTTATTACGATCGCTAGAATGCTTGTGTAGGTGCGGTTAGATCTAGGTTTGTTGTAGGCGAGCGAGAGATTCTCTCGTGGCCGTTTCAAAGAAGACTAACCCTACATCAATTTGGTATCAGAGCCGGTCGTTTCAACTCCCACGTTGCAAACATCCTCGCTGCGATCCTTGTTGGTCGTTCAAATCTATAGGAAAATCTGAAATTTTTCGGATTGGTCTGCAGTTAGTAAAAAATCAAAAAAAAAAAAATTCAAAACTTGTCGAAAAATTCTGAACTTTTTTTCTGTAGTTTCCTGAGGTCATTTCCAGCAACTTTAAAACTTGGAAATTTTCGTTTTGCCCTCGTTAGGTCGGCCTGAAAATTGGAAACGTCGTAATTCTGTCCAGGTGGTCTGCGAATAGCGGGTCAAAATCTGCATTTTTGGTCAAAATTCAAAAAAAGAAATTTCAGTATGTTCTCCTTGATTGAAGCAGCCCGAAATTAATTTTCTGCAAACGTTTAGGTAAGTTCTTATTTAGGAACTTTTCGTTTTTCTTTTCGGACTTGGGAGCCCACCCGACCCTTTCGGTTTTCTCTTTGGTCGGAGTACTCTTGGACAGATCGAACTAACTTTGGGAGACAACTCGGCCTTTTGTTTTTCGCTCGCTTCTTTGGCCGAAGTCCTCTTGGAATATTGCTGCATATACTTGTTTTCTTTTAACGCGCGCGCTGTCACGTCTCGTTAGTCAAACGTCAAGCTTGCATGCGCACTAGACTAGGAACGGAATATAACACCTCTACATCGTCTAGGATGGCTGCGAATGAACAAGGGGAACGTAACGCTGAGGCCATAGAGGGGCTACGTAATGATATGACCGAGCTTAGGACCATGTTAGCCCAGATTCTGCAGAATCAAAGGGGAACACCACCCCCACCGGCTACTGATGAGTTACCCGATCCGCAACAGCAGGATCATGATTCAGATTCGGATGAAGGCTATCCTCGAGCCCCTCCTCGTGGACATCGTCCGGATCGTGGCATTGACATCACTAGAGCCATTAAGATCGACGCCCCCACTTACGATGGTTTGGGAGACCCCCAGGTTTTCCTTACTTGGGTAGTGGATATTGAATGTTATTTTGAATGGCACCATCTTACGGATCCCCAAAAGGTCCAGGTTGCCAGGATGAAGTTAACGGGTCGAGCAAAAACGTATTGGCTAAATGAAGAACGTAGGCTAGGAGCCGGACAGGGAGTCCCACCCATTGGATGGCCAGTGATGAAGAACTTACTCACTGACCAATACGTCCCCGCCTACCACCGAACCCAAATGTTCGATGAGCTAGCCACCCTTCGGCAAGGCTCAAACTCGGTGGCTGAGTATATGGGCGAGCTGAAAGACCGTATGGTGCGTTGTGATCTTCGAGAGATCCCTGAGGTTACGCTTTCACGATTTCGTAAGGGGCTCCACCCTGACATTCAGAGGAAGCTATTGAGATATGGCCACACAGATCTGAATACGACATTCAATGCCGCTCTTGACATTGAAAAGCATCTGGCTTCGAAGGCCCACTCTCGTTACTCCCGTACGAAGAGCTTGACCACATTTGGAGCATCTTCATCTACCACCCACGATAAGGGAAAACCTAAGAACGCCGAGTCTAGATCGGTAGTGATTACTGCGAGGAACTCTAGGAATCCCACGAGTGAGCGTATCCCCATAGGAAAGGTTAGCAAGGCTAACACCACATGTTACGCTTGCGGGGTTCAGGGTCACTACGCCTTTGAGTGTCCTACAAAAACCCGAGCCATAGCCCTGTTGGATGCGGAGGCCGACCCCGCCGATCTGATTTATGAGGCTACGGAGGAGGATGACCCTGAGGGAGTCCCGAGTGATTTGGAGGACGAACGCTACCTAGGAGTGATGCGATGCATCTTGACCACCCCTCGTCCTTTAGATGATTGGAAGAGGACGAACATATTTTCCCTGATTTTTAGGAGTGGTGAGAAGTTATGTAAGCTGATTATCGATAGTGGAAGTTGTGTAAACGTCGTTTCTGAGAACGCCGTCACACGTATGGCCTTGACCGCGGAGCCACACCCGACCCCGTATCAAGTAGCTTGGATTAACAAGATCACTGTTCCAGTTACCAAGCGATGCCTAGTTCCCCTCTCGATTAAATCATACACGGATGAGATATGGTGTGACGTGTTACCGATGGATGCTTGCCACGTATTATTAGGCCGCCCTTGGCTCTATGACCGTGATGTAACACATTTTGGCCGGGCCAACTCCTATGAATTTAAGTTTAAGGGTAAGACCATTACTTTGAGCCCGACCGTTCCGAAGGAACCAGTTGCGTTACCTAAGGACACCATTGTTCCGGTCGAAAGGAAGACGTTGAGTCTAGTAGGCAGGACGGAGTTTGTGAGGGACCCCTTTTTAGATGGAGTGATGTATGCGTTAGTTCTTATGAGTACGAAGACTGATTCGAGCACGTTAGATGGGTTGCCCAAAGAGTTGCGGGCCCTGCTAGATGAGTATAGGGATGTTTACCCCGACGAGCTTCCGTCGTCGTTACCCCCACTTAGGGATATACAGCATGCTATTGATCTTATCCCTGGGTCATCCCTACCCAATCAGCCCCACTATAGACTCCCTCCCGATGCCCACAAGGAGTTACAAGTCCAGATAGAGGACTTGCTGAAGAAGGGTTTCATTCGGACTAGTTTGAGCCCATGTGCTGTTCCAGCCCTTCTTGCCCCCAAGAAGGATGGTTCATGGAGGATGTGTGTTGATAGCCGTGCTATCAACAAAATCACCATCAAGTATAGATTTCCAATCCCACGGTTAGATGATCTCCTCGATGTATTAGCGGGTGCCACCATCTTTTCCAAGCTAGATTTGCGGAGTGGTTACCACCAGATCAGGATCCGTGAGGGCGATGAGTGGAAGACAGCATTTAAGTCCAAGGATGGACTGTACGAGTGGCTTGTGATGCCTTTTGGGTTATCCAACGCCCCAAGCACGTTCTCTAGGATGATGACTCATGTCTTCCAGCCTTATATGGGGAAGTTCGTGGTTGTCTACTTCGACGACATCCTCATCTATAGTACCACCCCCACCGATCACATCTCACATCTGCGTACAGTTCTTTCCACCCTTCGGAAGGAAACTCTTTATCTGAACCTTAAAAAGTGCACTTTTCGAGTCTCTGAGGTAGAATTCTTAGGTTACATTGTTGGGTCCGAAGGTATACGAGTAGACCCCGGGAAGGTCCAGGTGATTAAGGATTGGCCAGAGCCGACTAGCATTCGAGAGGTGCGCAGTTTTCATGGGCTAGCTACATTTTATCGTCGTTTTATACGTGACTTTAGTAGCATCATGTCACCTATTACCGATTGTATGAAAAAAGGAGAGTTTGCGTGGTCGAAGTCTGCTACTCTTGCCTTCCGTAGGATCAAGCAACTCATGACCGAAGCACCGGTGTTACGTCTCCCTGACTTCACCAAGGTCTTTGAGGTTACTTGTGATGCGTCTGGGGTAGGGATAGGAGGAGTCCTAAGTCAAGAGGGCCACCCTATCAGTTATTTTAGTGAGAAGTTGGCAGGCGCAAAGCTCAATTATTCCAACTACGACCGAGAGTTCTATGCGATTGTGAGGTGTTTGCATCATTGGAGACACTATCTTCTGTCCAAGGAATTTGTGCTCCTTTCTGACCATGATGCTTTGAGATTCATAAATGGTAGTCATAAGATCAGCCCGCGGCACGCGAAGTGGGTTGCGTTCCTTCAAGAATACACGTTTAACATTAAGCACCTTAAGGGTTCGGAAAATCGAGTCGCCGATGCACTTAGCCGCCTCACCCTCTTTCTGTCTACCATGAAAGTGCATGTTATTGGGTTCGAGCGCATTAAGGATGAGTACGCCACGTGCCCGGATTTCCAGGAGTTGTACCTATCCGCACAGGACGACTCCCCCACCACTATCTCGGCCTTCACTATTAGGGATGGTTACCTCTTTCGGCACGGGAAATTATGCATTCCGCAGTCTTCCCTACGACTACACATTATTTGGGAGTTGCATAGTGGCGGGTTGGGTGGTCACTTCGGGCGTGACAAGACCATTGTGCTCGTGGAAGAGAAGTTTTATTGGCCAAAACTTAAGGTCATGGTAGGACGTGTAGTGAGCAGTTGCCGAACGTGTCAAGTCTCCAAAGGTTCTAAAACCAATGTTGGTTTGTATACACCGTTACCTATTCCATCTAAACCTTGGGAAGACGTGAGCATGGATTTTGTTTTGGGCCTTCCCCCCACGTTTCACCGACACGACTCTATATTCGTTGTTGTAGATAGGTTCTCCAAGATGGCATATTTTATCCCTTGTAGCAAGACCAACGATGCCTCTCACATCGCGAAGCTATATTTTAGGAACGTCGTTAGCCACCGCGGGGTTCCGAAGACTATTGTCTCGGACAGGGATGTCAAATTTACTAGCTACTTTTGGAAGACTTTATGGGTCCTTATGGGAACCAAATTGCTATTCTCTGCTGCCTATCATCCTCAAACAGACGGGCAAACGGAGGTGGTCAATAGGAGTTTAGGTAACCTTCTGCGGTGTCTTGTGAGCGACCACAAGGGTACATGGGACTTACTCCTCCCCCATGCCCAGTTGGCTTATAATAACTCTAAAAATAGATCCACGGGTATGTCTCCGAATGAAATCGTTCACGGGTATAACGCTCCTGTGCCTCTTGACTTGGTTCCGTTACCACCCACATTTAAGACAAGTCAATTCGCACAATCTTTCGCCCAACACATCCAAGATTTGCACGCACATATCCGGGCAACTCTGGCATCTCAATACGAGTTGTATCAGTCACATGCAAATCAACATAGAAAAAGGTCACATTTTAGTGTCGGCGATCAAGTTTTAGTCCGCTTAGTTCCCGAGCGAATGCCTACCGGCACCGTTAAGAAATTAGCTCCAAAGCGAGCCGGCCCGTTTCGAATTCTAAAAAAGTTAGGTGACAATGCTTATGTTTTGGATTTGCCTGCTGATTGGGGTATATCCCCTATTTTTAATGTCTCGGATTTGACGTTGTTTGTGTTGCCTCCACCTGAGTTGAATTCTTTGTCGTCTTCTTCCTCCACTACACTTTCTAATGGGTTGGGGAGTGGTAGTTCGGATGATCTCTCTCTTTCGGCCCCCACAGGTTTATCATCGGATGGTAAGTTGCAATCTTTTTTTCCTACTGCTGACATGTTCCCCAGGTTTCCGAAGACATTTCTTACTCCAGAGGTGATACTTGATGCTGAGCCACTGTCTACTCCGGATGGTGATACTTACCGCTTCCTTGTCCGTTGGCGTGACCGCCCTCCATCGGACGACTCCTGGGTGCTTGAGACGGAGCTTCGACGCTTGGATGCTGCTCTCCTCCACCGCTACTTTTTAGACCACGCATCAGTGACGCGTGATTTCGAGCAGGGGAGGATTGATGCCGCGGCTCCTCCACTTATTCATGAAGATGATCCAGTTGCCGAGGCGCTACGACACAAGGACTTGAGGCGCCCTGTTGATGCTAACGGAGGATCACATTACAACCTCCGCCCGCGGCGTGCCAAGCCTGCTTAATGACCTCTCATTTAATTAAGGCGTTTATTTTATCTATTTATGGATATAAAATTATTTCATATGATGGAAATAATTTTATATTTCATTATGTTCTTGTTTTATTTTATTTTCATGCGTTTTGAACTATTGGTGTGCGTTTAACCATTCGGATGGCGGAGATTCTAAACGCCGTCTTGAATGGCTGAGATTTGATGTAAACTCCTATTTAAGGAACCCTCCTTGATGAAATAAATTATTGAAGAGCTAAACCTAAAATCCCCCCTTGTGGATTTCGGCCAAGAGGTTGGAACCTCCTTGCCGCCGCCCCCCCTCTTGTGGTGTGACGCCGCCTCTTGCCTCCTCCATCCTTCTTCGGTGCGACGCCGGCGTGGAGTTCCTTGGTGCGACGCCAACGGAAAAGGTTGCAAACCCATTCGGTGTGACGCCGGTGGATCCGTGGAGAGAGTGATTCTTCCACCATATCTTGTGTGCTTTAGATCCGGGTTGGGTAATCTCTTTTCATTTAATCTTGTGTGATTCATGCTTAAGTTTTGTGGAGGATTTATGCAACCGTCTTTTCCGCGATTTTAAAATACATCGCCGCTTTTCAAATCGTTTCTTTGTCTTCGATCTTCTTTAGATCCGGATCGGGAAGATCCATTGCGTATGGCAAACCTAGGCCTTTAAATCCTTTGTTTGCCCTCCCAACGGATCGGATCTTTGATTTTAATTTCTTGGGAGTTTGCGTCTTAAGCCTTGAATCGCTGAATTAGAATTTAATATCTTCTATTTTGATACGTTTGTGATCGTTCAATCCGTTATTACGATCGCTAGAATGCTTGTGTAGGTGCGGTTAGATCTAGGTTTGTTGTAGGCGAGCGAGAGATTCTCTCGTGGCCGTTTCAAAGAAGACTAACCCTACATCAGGATGGGGAGACGAATGGTGTAACATCCCACCCATTACACAGTATATAACAGTAGGTCCGGCCGGGACCCCACACCATATAAGGTGAACAAGCAGAAGGTTACGTATTCAGAGAACCAACCAACAACATCTCAGAGTACAAATAAGCAGAAGCATAAGTTAATTATCTCTTGAACCAGATTACACATGTACACAATAAAGAATATGAATGACTGATATATATATACACGAGTTTGGCACTAAGGCCATACAACCAAAGGTGTTTCTCTTATTACATGATTTCCCAATATCAGCACGCAGACCGGCAATACATGAAGTAAAACACTCAAAAGACGTCTGCCTTCGAGGGCCTGCAAAGCTCAGCAGCTGGGGTTCCAACCCGATATTTCCCGCTCGTCTCGCCAGGACCTGCGAAGCACAATCCACCAAGCGGTGGGAAAACAAGTAACCGGTCAGCTTTAGCTGACCCAGATTATAACGACCCCACCCATGCTCGGGGCGGCGGTACTCCTTCCCTGCAGGAAAACAATAACAGTATATATTTCACAGGTGCGTCTAAGCACCGCATAAAAACATTCACCATATATGTCGACTCAGGGCCGCACGTATCGTGCTCACAAGGCACGACATCCACAAGTTCTTTTTCAACTTGGATGATCAAATTGAGCTAGGTCGTACACACTTCAACGCTTTCCGGCTTATCATACATAACCCAGTGCACCGATGGGTGACCTCTTCACCAAGACTATGGGTGGGTTCGGATCAACTAGGCCCGACTCAATCATCGCAAACACACGATGCGGGTAAGCTTTCACCTCGACCCATTTCCACGGACAACCTCCTCAGTGTTATCATCACAGCCCCCAGGGCCAATCACAATCACACCACGTGATCTCAAGGATCACTGGCGGTAATGCCGACGTTATCCCTAACGTCGGGCGTTAGCTAACAGAACAGGTTTCTGTCATCTCTTTCGGGTATTTCCTGGAGGTAACCTCCAGGTCTCCCTGCAGCACATCACAACACTCAAAACCCGAAAACAAGCATACATACTCAGATTCTTCTCCGGAGGGCAATATAGCATATCAACATCTCTAATCCAGACCAACCTGTCCAGATGGGCTTCACACAACATGCCTATGTTCGTACAACGATACAAACTCTATATGAAATTTTCTACGGGGATAGGATCGACCCATCGGCAGAAACCTATCCACTAATTAGTGGAAATCTGCCTGCTACTATGCAAATCAACGGACTAGCATGTCCAGAGATTAAGGAGGAGAATCGTTACCCTCAGTGCTCGTTTTGGTGCCATATAACTGGGAGAGAACCGGCTGGATTTTGTCGAATCAGCTTTCTCTCCAAGAAGTCGACGATGGCACAAGCACGAAAGAATCTCCTTCGCAGATTTGCCCTCAGCTCAACGAACGGCTAGCCCACAAAGAACCTTCTTCTTCCTGCCCTCTGCTTCCTTGCCTTAAGAGAGAGAGAACCAAAGTAGAAAATGAGAAGAGAACTGTTGAATTTGTTGAAGTGGAAGTTTGGAGGCTTTTGGACCTGGGCGGTCTGGGAGGAGGTCGGGCGGTCTGGCGAGATCGCGCGACTTGGCGGTCTGTCTCTGCGGTTTGGCTTGTCTTAGCCTAGCTGCGGTCTCCTGGCTTGATCGCTGGTATTGGTCCAAGTCGGCTGGAAGTGAGGCTGCGCGGTCTGTCTCTGACCGCGTGGCGGGTTGATCATCTCCAGGTTTCTCCAGAATGCGGTCTGGTGGCTGACCAGGTTTTCTGGTGGTGTTCGCGGACTAAGGTTCTTAGTCGCGCGGTCTCAGTTCGCGGTCTCAGGAGGAGACTGGTATGCAAGCTGGTTGTTGTTCGCGGTCTCAGGAGGAGATCGGCATGCGGACAGGAGTTTGCGGTCTGATGGCGAACTGACTGTGTTCGCGGTCTCGTGCGAACACAGGTGGTGATTAGCTTCGGGCGGTCTGGCGAGTTCCTTGTGGAGTCGCGGTCTGCTGTGAGAGTGGCGGTCTCTCATGGCGACATTGAAGCTGGCGGGTTCACCAAAATGAAGCAGAAGTAATGTTGCTGATCGCGCAGTGTGACCGGTCAGGTCGCGCGGTCTGGGGGGTGGTGATCCTATCTCATAGGGTGGTGACTGGATCAGGTCCCGCACCTATAAATAGGAGGCCACTGTGGCAGCAAATATATACACCAAGTGTAAGCTGAGTTCGCTCTTGTTCTTGCGGTCTGTTTATTTCTGACCGGGCGGTCTCTGATTGAACTCTTATTGTGCAGCTTCTGCGGATAGTGTGGGCAGCAGCGATCACCTCTTCCTCTGAAAGTGTTCGGGCGGTCTGCGGCTTGGAGTTGTGGTGCTGGAGTTTGGGAGAATCAGGAGGTCGGAAGGAGGGAGCGGTCTGTACAGCGGTCTGGTGGTGTTCTGTGGTCGGCAGAGAGTTGCGGTCTAGCAACCGGCAGAGATCGCAGGGGAGGTCGCGCGGTTTGAGCGGTCTCCAGTTATCCTCAGTTTTTTCTGTCTTTCTCTTTGGAGTTTTGTGCTGACGAAATCATGTCTCGTCAAGCATGCCTTGCCCTGTATTGTTGAAGATTGTTATCAATAAAGATCAGTTGTTTGCCTCCATTTGTTTCTGGTTGTTTGACTTTTATCTCTAAGTTGTCTAGCTCCTGCTCGCTCCATAAAGATTCAGAAAAATTTCACATGGTATCAGAGGGAGGTTGGAGTGGTTGAGCAGTGAGTAACTTAGAGTAGCCATCGCCTTTGTGAAGAAGGAACCAGTGGAAGAACAATGGAAGGTGAATTTGCAAAGGGTCTTGGGATTGAGGTGCTTACATCGACTAACTTCAAGAAGTGGAAATCGTGTATGCAAAGCTATCTTGTAGGTGAGGACCTCTGGGAAGTTGTTGGAGGAGATCAGACGCAGGAAGTCATCCCGAAAGGGGATAATGGGGCTGAGGTGAGAACTTGGAGGAGGACGAATGCGAAGGCAGAGTTCACTCTGAAGAGGGCAATCTCACCTGACCTATTTGATCACATCTTGGGGTGTGGATCAGCTGCGGAGATCTGGAGAGCCCTGGATGGGCTGTTTAACAAGAAGAATGTAGCGAGGCTGCAGTTCTTGGAGAATGAGCTGGCAAGGTCGGCTCAGGGCGATCTTTCTATTTCCACTTTCTTTCTGAAGCTGAAGAACTTGTGCGCTGAAATCTCAGCATTGGACCCTGATGAGCCTATCTCTGAGGCGAAGCTGAAGAGGCACATCATCCGCGGCCTGCGGAAGGAATATGTTGCCTTTGTGACGTCGGTGCAGGGATGGGCAAATCAGCCGTCTCTGTTGGAGCTGGAGAACTTGCTTGCATCGCAAGAAAGTTTGGCAAGGCAGATGGCGGGGGTGTCAGTGGCTGGGGGAGATGACGAAGTGCTCTTCTCGGGAAAGAAGAAGAAGTGGGATAAGAAGAAGAAGACCGCTGGAGGAGGCTATGGGCCTTCAACTTCTGGGCAGCAGGAAAGGGGGTATGCTCCCAAGGCTGACGGGAAAAAGAAGGGTGAAGGTCCAAAGTGCTTCAAGTGTGGCAAGTATGGCCACATCAGGAAGGATTGCAAGGTGGTCACCCAAGCTGGGCATGCTGCGGAGAAGGAGGAAGCCGAGGCCAGGAACATTCAAGGAGGTTGGGGAGGAGCCTTCTCGGCTTCTGTTGGAGCTTCTGCTCCTATCAACTATCTGGAGGACTGGATTGTGGACTCGGGGTGTGGTCATCACCTCACCGGAGACGAGACCAAGCTTTCTTCTGCACAGCCCTATACAGGTAACAATGCAATCATTACTGCTGATAATACTGTGCATCTAGTAGAGAAGGTGGGGGTTGTTTCCTTAGGCAGTGATAGAGGACCGCTTACCTTGAAGAGTGTCTATCACGTGCCTGGTATGAGGAAAAACCTGTTCTCCGTGACCAACGTTGTAGACGCTGGGTATCACGTTCTGTTCGGTCCAACAGAAGTAAAGTTTCTACGCAATTTTGAGGCTGTAAAGGCCGAGGTCGTCCATGTCGGGAGACGGGCAAAGGACTTGTTTGTTTTATCAACAAGTTCTTACGTCGACAAGATGAAGACGAATGATGGTGCCGTTATATGGCATGAGAGGTTGGGGCACGTAGGGATGGACAAGCTGAAAGCAATGTCGGTGAGAGGTCTGGTCAAGGGCCTGCCAAGTCTATCCTCCTACGGAGAAGGTCATGTTTGCGAGGGATGTCAGTTCGGCAAGTCTCATCGGCTACCGTTTGACAAGTCGCAGACGAGGAGTAGTGTGCCGTTGGAGTGCATCCACGATGACTTGATGGGACCTACTGCTACCCCAAGCCTCGGAGGGAGCAGATATATGTTGGTGTTGATCGATGATTACACCAGATATGTCTGGGTATATTTCCTGAAGGAGAAGGCGGAGGCGTTTGCCAAATTTGTGGAGTTCAAGGAGCTTGTGGAGGGCCGGCTTGGCCTGCGGGTGAAGAAGCTGAGAACTGACAATGGAGGGGAGTTCACCTCTGGTGAGTTCTCTAGTTTTTGCAGGAAGGCAGGTATCCGGAGGGAGCTCACTTGTGCACATACTCCACAACAGAACGGAGTTGCAGAGCGGAAGATCCGTCATCTGACGGTGACCTGCAAGTGTTGGCTGCATGCCAAGAGTATCCCAAAGTCCTTCTGGGCGGAGGGAATGTCTTGTGCTGCCTACGTCATCAACCGGATGCCTTTGAGTCCTATCAACATGTTGACTCCGCATGAGATGATGTTCAAAGAAAAGCCAAGCGTGGCACACCTTAGGGTGTTTGGTTCCACCTGCTACGTGCATGTTCCAGATGCTCTTCGGACGAAGCTAGATGCGAAAGCAAGGAAGCTAGTCTTCGTGGGATACGATGAGCGGAAGAAAGGATGGAAGTGCATGGACCCGGAGACGCGGAGATTTGTGGTATCTCGCGACGTCGTGTTCGATGAGGTGACATCTTACAAGGGGTCCTCTGATGTGGAGCTACCAGAGAGCAGGGTGGAGGTGCCGGAAAAAGCTGTGGAGGATCTTCAGGTGGAGCTACCTGTGTCACCAGGTGGACCATCTCCTTCTAGTTCTGAGACGGAGGCTTCTGGTTCAGGGAGCAGGGGGAGCAATGCTCCTAGCACGTCTGGAAGAGGAGCTAGGGAAGAAGCAGCTGGAGATAATGCGCTTCAGGGGAAGGAGCTGAGGAGGTCGAAGCGAGCAATCGTTGCCCCTGATCGTTATACAGGAGGAAACGCAGTGAGCTTCGTCTCATGTTTCTTCGCTGGTCCCTTGGATGAGAGGGAGCCGTCGAGCTTTGAAAAGGCCAGAGGCGTGAAGGAGTGGGACATTGCTATGCAAGAAGAGATGGCAGCTCTCGAGAAGAATGAGACCTGGTCTCTTATGCCCAAGCCCGAGGGCATCACTCCTGTGACATGCAAGTGGGTCTACAAGCTCAAGAAGAAAGCTGACGGCAGTATCAAGCGATACAAGGCTCGCCTTGTGGCTCGGGGGTTCTCGCAGTAGTACGGTGAAGACTACGAGGAGACTTTCAGTCCGGTGGCAAAAATGACTTCAGTTCGGTTCATCATTGCCTTGGCGGCGTTTAGTGGATGGGAGATTTGGCAGCTCGACGTCAAGAACGCCTTCTTGTACGGCGAGAGACAAGGACATCTTCATGGTCAAGCCACCTGGCTTTGTGTCTGAAGATTTTCCGGAGCATGTCTGCAAGCTGGAGAAGGCCCTGTATGGGTTGAAGCAAGCGGCGAGGGCGTGGTACGGGAAGATCGCAGAATATCTCCTATTATGTGGGTTTTGTGCTTCAGACTCAGACTCAAGCTTGTTCTTCAAGAAGAGCGGGGAGCTTCAAGTCATCGTGCTGCTATACGTCGACGATATGATCGTAACGGAGAACTCGAAGGAGGAAGTAGCACAGCTACGGGCCGAGCTGTCTATCAGGTTCGAGATGAAGGACTTAGGTGAGCTTCACCATTTCCTTGGACTCGAGGTGCAGAGGATGGAAGATGGAGTGCTGGTGACCCAAGCCGGATATGCGGAGCGGGTCGTGGGGAGGTTCGGCATGAAGGAAGGGAAGTGCACTTCCACACCTCTAGAGAAGGCTATGAAGCTTCGGAAAGATGAGGGGAGGATTATGCAAGATCCGTTGGTGTTCCGAGCTCTGGTTGGGAGCTTGATTTATCTGACGATCACGAGGCCGGATATTGCATATGCAGTTGGCAGAGTGAGTCAGTATATGGCGGAGCCACGGGTACCTCATCTGCTAGCAGCCAAGAATATTCTGAAGTATGTCAAGGCGACCTCGGACATGGGTCTCCTATATAGGAGAGATGCGGGCTTCAAAGTGCACGGGTACATGGATGCTGACTACGTGGGAGATTTGGATGATCGGAAGTCGACGTCTGGATTCGTCTTCATGGCGGGCCCTACAGCTATATCATGGTGCAGCAAGAAGCAGGATTCCGTGTCGGTCTCCACCATGGAAGCGAAATACAAGGCTTCGGCCTTGGCAGCTCAGGAAGCCATCTGGCTTAGGAGGTTGGTGGGAGATGTCCACAAGGAGGTTCGGGAGCCGACTCTGCTACGCGGTGACAATGAGAGTGCTCTCAAACTGGTAACCAATCCAGTTTGTCACGCGAAGACCAAGCATATCGAGATCGAGCATCACTTCATACGGGAGAAGGTGCTGGAGGGGTCTCTTTCGGCCGAGCATGTGCGGAGTGCGGACAATGTCGCAGACATCTTCACAAAGGCGCTGGCAAAGGGGCCGTTCACACGGCTAAGGAGCCTATTGGGGCTGGTTTCAACTTCCCACTTCAAGGGGGAGTGTTGAATTTGTTGAAGTGGAAGTTTGGAGGCTTTTGGACCTGGGCGGTCTGGGAGGAGGTCGGGCGGTCTGGCGAGATCGCGCGACTTGGCGGTCTGTCTCTGCGGTTTGGCTTGTCTTAGCCTAGCTGCGGTCTCTGGCTTGATCGCTGGTATTGGTCCAAGTCGGCTGGAGGTGAGGCCGCGCGGTCTGTCTCTGACCGCGTGGCGGGTTGATCATCTCCAGGTTTCTCCAGAATGCGGTCTGGTGGCTGACCAGATTTTCTGGTGGTGTTCGCGGACTAAGGTTCTTAGTCGTGCGGTCTCAGTTCGCGGTCTCAAGAGGAGACTGGTATGCAAGCTGGTTGCTGTTCGCGGTCTCAGGAGGAGATCGGCATGCAGACAGGAGTTCGCGGTCTGATGGCGAACTGACTGTGTTCGCGGTCTCGTGCGAACACAGGTGGTGATTAGCTTCGGGCGGTCTGGCGAGTTCCTTGTGGAGTCGCGGTCTGCTGTGAGAGTGGCGGTCTCTCATGGCGACATTGAAGCTGGCGGGTTCACCAAAATGAAGCAGAAGTAATGTTGCTGATCGCGCAGTGTGACCGGTCAGGTCGCGCGGTCTGGGGGGTGGTGATCCTATCTCATAGGGTGGTGACTGGATCAGGTCCCGCACCTATAAATAGGAGGCCACTGTAGCAGCAAATATATACACCAAGTGTAAACTGAGTTCGCTCTTGTTCTTGCGGTCTGTTTATTTCTGACCGGGCGGTCTCTGATTGAACTCTTATTGTGCAGCTTCTGCGGATAGTGTGGGCAGCAGCGATCACCTCTTCCTCTGAAAGTGTTCGGGCGGTCTGCGGCTTGGAGTTGTGGTGCTGGAGTTCGGGAGAATCAGGAGGTCGGAAGGAGGGAGCGGTCTGTACAGCGGTCTGGTGGTGTTCTGTGGTCGGCAGAGAGTTGCGGTCTAGCAACTGGCAGAGATCGCAGGGGAGGTCGCGCGGTTTGAGCGGTCTCCAGTTATCCTCAGTTTTTTCTGTCTTTCTCTTTGGAGATTTGTGCTGACGAAATCATGTCTCGTCAAGCATGCCTTGCCCTGTATTGTTGAAGATTGTTATCAATAAAGATCAGTTGTTTGCCTCCATTTGTTTCTGATTGTTTGACTTTTATCTCTAAGTTGTCTAGCTCCTGCTCGCTCCATAAAGATTCGGAAAAATTTCACAAGAACCACGATTTCTGCCTCTATATATATATATATGAGAGCTAATGCCGACGTTAGCTTCTTAATGTCGGGCGTTAGCCCAAAGGCGGTACGTCCGATCATATCCACAGCCGCTTACTTCTATTGGTTGGATACATAACGCCCCGCGTTATCTTCGTAACGCCTAGCGTTATCTCAGACCACTCGACGACATCAGGTGTTTCACGGTGATAAGGAATGTTGTTTCGTCGAGATCACTAGCGCCTGACGTTAGCCCTAACACCTGGCGTTAGCCCTTTCGTCAAAACCCCGAGATCCCTCGACGACAAGAAGAATTTCACGACGAAAAAAGAATGTCGTCGAGTCATGACCTAACGCCCAACATTAACACTAACGCCTGGCGTTAGCGCCTGCTAACAACAACCCTCTTTCTTCTGCTGGGGAAATCTGGGGTGTTACAATCCCCCTCCCCTTAAAGAAAGTTCGTCCTGAACTTCCAATAGTAAGAAAAGTATGAAAAGAAAATCATATCCAACATAAGTTGTACCTCAAAGGAACATCTCAGGGAAATCCTCACGCATGGTTTGTTCGTGCTCCCATGTAAGCTCCTCACGACTGCAGTTGTTCCAGCGGACTTTGACCATCTTAATCAGTTTATTCCGCAGTTGCTTGACATCAGTGTCTTCGATGCAAATATGCGTGACCATTGTCTTCAGCCCATCATCGACCGACACTTGATTCGCCATCAACACCTGGCTAGGCTCTGGCACAGCTTTCCGCAGCACATAGATGTGAAACACATCGTGCAAACCGCTCAGCTCCGTCAAAAGAGCGAGCCGATAGGCAGCTTCACCAACACGGTCCAGTATCTTGAACGGTCCAAGGTATCTCGGACTAAGCTTTTTCAAGCGTCGAATCCTTGATACACCTTTGAAAGGCTTGATCTTGAGATACACCCAGTCGCCCATGGCGAATTCAACATTTCTGTGTTTGTCATTATAGTATTTTGCCTGCCTATCTTGCGTCACCAACAATCACTCCCGGATTGTTCGGATAGTCGAATTCGCATCTTCGACTTTCTTTCGCTTAAACAGCTTCATCTCTCCCGTCTCCGCCCAAGCCAAGAGAGTACGATAAGCTCTACCATATAGGTCCTCGAAGAGCGTCATCTTTATACTTGCTTGATAGATGTTATTGTAAGCGAATTCGATCATGAACAAATGATCTTCCCACTTTTTACCGAAGTCCAGGACGCACATGCGGAGCATATCCTCCAAAGTTCTGTTAGTACGTTCAGTCTGTCCATCCGTTTGAGGGTGGAAGGCAGTACTAAACTTCAACTTTGCACCCAACAACTGGTGGATTAGCCTACAATCTTTCAAAGTAAAGCGCCCATCTCGGTCACTTACGATGCTATGGGGCACACAGTGCAATCGTACAATGCTATCAACGTATAGCTTTGCTAATCGTTCCACTGAATCGTCCCGCCGGTTCGGAATAAAGTGGGCTACCTTCGTCAAGCGATCCATGGTCACCCAAACAACATCATTCATACCCTGCGATATCGGCAAACCGTGCATGAAATCCATAGAAATGTCAACAAATTTCCATTCCGGAACAGGCAACGACTTCAGGAACCCACCAGGTTTCTGACATTCAGCCTTCACTAGCGCGCAAGTTTTACACTTTGCCATGTAAAGGGCGATGTCCTTCTTCAAACCTGGCCACCAAAACAACTTTTTCATGTCTTGGTACATTTTTGTGCTCCCCAGGTGAATTGAGTACTTTGTAAAATGTGCTTCGTACATTAATTCTTCCCGCAATTTACCCACATTTGGGACGCACAACCGGCCGTCTTTCCACATAAGATCGTCGTTCAACACAAACTCTGCAGCAGACCCATCCCCAGTCTCTGCCAAGTAGCGATGCATGCTCGAATCAAGCTCCAGGGCATGTCGTATCATGTCTGCGAGGTCGTATTGCACCTCCGTCTAGTTCAAGCACGCACTCGCACTAGAACTCCTCTCCACACAGGAGATCTCTAAGGCTTCCAAGTCACTGATCAGACGCGAATCATACATCTGAATCCAGCTGGCCTGCACAGAAGCTCTCCGGCTCAAATAATCTGCGACAACATTTCCCTTCCGGGGAGTTTAGTGGATCGTGAAAGTATATTCCCCCAGGAACTCCATTCTCCTTTGATGTCGCATATTCAGCTCTTTCTGATCTATTAGGTACTTCGGGATCTTATGGTCTGTGAAGATGTTGATTTTCATGCCATATAAATAATGTCGCCACAGCTTAAGAATGAATATTACGGCCGCTAGCTCCAAATCATGGACCGGATAATTCCTCTCATGTACTTTCAGTTGGCGAGAGCCATAAGCAATAACCTGACCATTCTGAAGAAGAATGCAGCCTAAGCCGCTCCCTGACGCATCGCTGTAGATTTCAAAGCCTTCCGTACCACATGGCGAACATAGATTTAGCTCCGTGGTCAGACGACTTTTCAGCTCTTCAAAAGCTCGCGCGCACGCTGATGACCAAATTAACTTCTGATCTTTCCTAGTCAATGTCGTGAGAGGCAGAGCTATCCTCGAGAAGTTCTCTACGAAGCGCCTGTAATAGCCGACAAGTCCTAAGAAACTTCAGACTTCCGCCACTGTAGTCAACACAGGCCACTCCCGTATTACAACTATCATTGCAGGATCCACTGCAATGCCCTCTCCACTGACCATGTGACCTAGGAATGCCATAGAGGATAGCCAAAACTCACACTCTAAGAACTTGGCATATAACTGACTTCGCCTCAGGGTATCCAATACAATGCGCAAGTGAATCGCATGTTCTTCTTCCGACTGAGAGTATACCAGAATATCATCTATGAAGACAATAACAAATCGGTATAGACACTCTCGAAACGTTCGGTTCATCAGATCCATAAATACCGATGGCGCATTCATCAATCCAAACGGCATAACTGTGAACTTAAAGTGCCCGTAACGGGTACTAAACGCCGTCTTGGGTATGTCACATTTCTGAATCTGCAACTAGTAGTAGCCAGACTTCAAATCCAGCTTTGAGTACACAGTCGATCCAACTAGCTGATCAAACAAGTCATCGATTCGCAGAATCAGATACTTATTTTTTTCTGTCAGCTTGTTCAGTTCACGGTAGTCTATGCACAGACGCAAGATT
The DNA here is from genome assembly GCA_033032865.1 of Dactylorhiza incarnata. Taxonomy (NCBI): domain Eukaryota; kingdom Viridiplantae; phylum Streptophyta; class Magnoliopsida; order Asparagales; family Orchidaceae; genus Dactylorhiza; species Dactylorhiza incarnata. Next base: position 7,397,679 of record JAWHQI010000054.1, read on the forward strand.
CCGTCCTTCTTCTTTACAAAGAGAACCGGTGCACTCCAAGGGGATGAGCTTGGACGTATATAGCCTTGCTCTAGCAATTCCTGCAATTGAACTTTCAACTCCGTCATCCCTTTTGACGCAAATCGGTACGGCGAGCGTGCCACAGGTTTGGCACCTGGTAACAGTTAAATAGTGAAGTTAATCTATCGCTAAGGTGGAGCCCCAGACAGATCTTTTTGGGAAAACATCCGCATACTCTGATATGATCGGGACATCACACAGACTGGTCTTTGGCTCAGAAGTCTTCAATAACGTGAATAACAACTCTGCGCCTTTCCGAACCGCCTTAACTACTTGGAGAGCAGACATGAACATCTTGCTCGATCCTCGCAAACCAGTAAATAGTCTCGTGTTCAGTATTCTGCCCTAGCGTGACCTCCTTCAAGTTATAATCAATGCATGCACGTTGCTTCAAAAGTCAGTCCATTCCAAAGATCACATCGAACTCAGATATCGGCAGCATCAACGCTTCTAAGTCAAACTCATGACTTCATATCTGCACTTGAACAATACAAACTCTGTCCGCATGCATTCGACACCCATTTGTCAGCACGACATCCAATCTGTCCTTTGCCACGAACGAAGGCACTCCAACACGCAGTATGAAGTCCTTTGACAGAAAGGAGTGGGATGCTCCAGTGTCGAATAAAGCTCTCGCCAGATAGTTTTGAATTAGGACAAAACCTAATACGTACAAACAGGGTATACATGCAATCGCACACAAGGTATAAAAGAAAACATAAAGCCATAAATGTTATATACTAAATCATACCTGTCACGACATCGCTTTGCTTAATGGCCTCTTACTGGCCAAGATTATATACCTGCGGTTGAGCTGGAGTGTAGTGGGATGCAGACGACTCCGCTGCTTTCCCTTTCTCCGCCGCATAAGCCGCAACTGCCTTTTTGCCTCCGCGACAGTCACGCGCAAAGTGGCCCACCTTGCCACAATTATAACATGTAACGGAAACTCGTCCAGTAGATGCTCCTGAAGCAGAAGAGGAAGACGGTTCTGAAAACATGGACTTCTTTTTGAATCGTCGAGACCCATACTTTGACGAGCTAAGTACTTTAAACTTCGTTGTTGCCACCGCTTGGTCCTTGTTCGCTTGAATCCGCTTCAGTTCCTTCTCAAGAAATCTGGCGGTATTGACCAATGTCAGAAAGCCCTGCGTCATCGGGCCTGTCAGAAGCACTCGCAAATCATCACGCTGACCTTCATAAAACTGGTTGGTCTTTCGCTCTTCATCATCAAAGGAAGAGCCTGCATACCTTCCCAGTCGCGTAAAATCGTGGAGGTACTCATCCACCATCCTATTCCCTTGAGTCAACCTTTAAAACTGGTTCTCCATTTCGATGCGTTGCGCAGAAGGGAGATACCTTGCTAAGAACACTCTCGAGAACTCTTCCATCGAGATGTCCGTCAGATGCCTACCGACATACTAATGCCTTTCCAAACCTTCCCACCACATCCTAGCCTCTCCATCCAACAAATAAGTAATTAGAGTTACCTTCTGCCTTTCCTCCGTCTCTGTAGCCGTTAGGGTTCGCTTCACCCGAGACAGCCAATCCTCGGCTTGCGTTAGCGTTCCTACCCCTTCAAACGTAGGAGGGTGGAAACTCAGAAACTGCTTCAAGTGAAGTTTTATCGCTCGTGGTGCCTCAACCGGTACCGCTGGTACTTGCCTTTCCACAATGGGCTCAACTGCGATAACCGGCTTTGGGGCCACCCCACGGGAAGGAGGTTATACAGGCCACCCTGGTTGCGCATTGATCATGACGACCACTTCATCAGCAAGCCTTCATATTGTTTCATCACAAGGAGGAGGCGTAGGCATCTCAGCAGATGCACTACTCTCAGCAGTGCGCCGGGGTTGGGACTACCTCGCACCACTTCTAGTCCCCTATAATCATGTCAGACACAATTTAGTGACTAGTAGCACAACAAAAGAGCAAGTAAGGAACACACAGGTTCCACAATCATGCTAAAACATATATATAATGCATTCCTAAGTGGACATTCTGGTTATATTTGTGAGTTAAACGGTGATGCACACACGTTCCCACCACCCCTTAAGGGAATTCGACCACGAATTCAGACAGAAGGGAATGCGAGCCGTAGCTGATACCAAATTGTAACATCCCACCCGTTATACAGTATATAACAGTAGGTCCGGCCGGGACCCCATGCCATATAAGTTGAACAAGTAGAAGGTTACATATTCAGAGACCAAACCAACAACATCTCAGAGTACAAATAAACTGAAGCATAAGTTAATTATCTCTTGAACCAGATTACACATGTCCACAGTAAAGAATATGAATGACTGATATATATATATACTAAGGTCATACAACCAAAGGTGTTTCTCTTATTACATGATTTCCAAACATCGGCACGCAGGTCGGCAATACATGAAGGAAAACACTCAAAAACATTCGGCCGTCGAGGTCCTGCAAAGCTCAACAGCTGGGGTTCCAACCCGTTATTTCCCGCTAGTCTCGCCAGGACCTGTGAAGCACAATCCACTAAGCGGTGGGAAAATAAGTAACCGGTCAGCTTTAGCTGACCCAGATTACAACGACCCCACCCCATGCTCGGGGCGGCGGTACTCCTTCCCTACAGGCAAACAATAGCAATATATATTTCACAGGTGCGTCTAAGCACCGCATAGAAGCATTCATCATATACGTCGACTCAGGGGCGCCGCACATATTGTGCTCTCAAGGCACGACATCCACAAGTCCTTTTCAACTTGGATGATCAAATTGAGCTAGGTCGTACACACTTCAATGTTTTCCGGCTTATCATCCATAGCCCAGTGCACCGATGGGTGACCTCTTCACCACGACTATGGGAGGGTTCAAATTAGCTAGGCCCGGCTCAATCATCACGAATACACGATGCGGGTAAGCTTTCACCTCGGCCCGTTTCTACGGACAACCTCCTCCGGGTTATCATCACAGCCCCCAGGGCCAATCACAATCACACCACGTGATCTCAAGGATCACTGGCGGTAATGCCGGCGTTAGCCCTAACGTCGGGCGTTAGCTAATTGATTAGGTTTCTGTCATCTCTTTTGGGTATTTCCTGGAGGTAACCTCCAGGTCTCCATGCAGCACATCACAACACTCAAAACCCAAAAATAAGCATACATACTCGGAGTTTTCTCCGGAGGGCAATATAGCATATCAACATCACCAATCCAGACCAACCTGTCGAGATGGGCTTCACACAGCATGCCTATGTCCGTACAACGATACAGACTCTATATGCAATTTTCTACGGGGGTAGGATCGACCCGTCGGCAGAAACCTATCCACTAATTAGTGGAAATCTGCTTGCCACTATGCAAATCAAAGGACTAGCATGTCCAGAGATTAAGAAGGAGAATCGTTACCCTCGGTGCTCATTTTGGTGCCATAGAACTGAGAGAGAACCGGTTGGATTTTGTCGAATCAGCTTTCTCTCCACGAAGTCGGCGATGGCACAAGCACGAAAGAATCTCCTTCATAGATTTTCCCTCGGCTCAACGAATGGCTAGCCCACAAAGAACCTTCTTCTTCCTGCCCTCTACTTCTTGGCCTTAGGAGAGAGAGAACCAAAGTAGGAAATGAGAAGAGAACCATGATTTCTGCTTCTATATATATATATATATATAAGAGCTAACGTCGGCGTTAGCTTCTTAACGTCGGGCGTTAGCCCAAAGGCGATACGACCGATCATATCCACAATCGCTTACTTCTATTAGTTGGAGACATAACGCCCCGCGTTATCTTCGTAACGCCCAGCGTTAGCTCAGACCACTCGACGACACCAGGTGTTTCACGACGATAAGGAATGTTGTTTCATCGAGATCACTAGCGCCTGGCGTTAGCCCTGACGCCTGGCGTTAGCCCTTTCGTAGAGATCCTGAGATTCCTCGACGACAAGAAGAATTTCACGACGAAAAGAAAAAGCCGTCGAGTCAAGACCTAACGCCCGACGTTAACACTAACGCCTGGCGTTAGTGCCTGCTAATAACAACCCTCTTTTTTCTGCTAGGGAAATCTGGGGTTTTACACACGGCTCTCTCACACACCTCCGCCCCCAATGTCCCAGAGGGCTGATATTCGTGGGAAGGTGCCCCTGAATCTGCCGCCTGCGCCTCCTTCTCGCCATCCCGAGATGGTGCCGCCGCACCACCATTCTGTTAGCGGGAATGGCCGCGGCGGTCGATCGGTCACTCGGCGGACTTCTCCTTGCCGCCTTTCTATGCCTCGCCGTCGAGATACTCCTCGATAAACATCATCTCCTCGCCACCAGCCCATGATAGCTCTTATGCGCGTAGGTACTTTTTGCATTTGGAGTGATATGCTAAATTGTCTTCGCGGGGTATCATACTAACTTCTATATTTTCCAGGTCGCGCGACATCTCTGGGGTTGACTTTTATCGATGTCATAGGCCTGCCCAAGTGCGAGTTCCAAACAAAGTTGTTCTCCGCCTACCTCAACCTCAAACTCAAGGTCGACAAGTTGATGGTGTATGAGGTGCATCGACGCCTATCTCAGCTGGAGGGTCACGTGTCGAACATCGAGGGGTTCGAGCATCATCCTGAGACCTCAGAGGTCAAATATTTCGCCATTAACGAACTGGAGCGGAGGATGTCGGATGTGAAGCATCGGCAAGAACTACTGAAGGCCAACCTTCGCGGGATGCGGACGAGTATGGGCTCCCTCGGAACCCTTACTCGCATGGAAGAGCACATCCACCTCAGCGAGGAGCACATGATGAGGGCCAGGGAGCAGATGGGCTTTACGTGTCAGCTAGGATTTACCGGGTGACATGACCCTACCTCGGAAAGGCGCAGCGATCCTCCATAGATATAGTTTCGAAGTCGGTAGGCAACTTTTTCCTTTTCCTGTATTTATGGATATTAATCAAGCTGTTTGTAATAATTTTAACTCGATTATGATGAGGTTTGTTTGCTAGTCGCGGGTGCTTTCAATGTCGTTTCTGGCTTTTGCAAGATCTTTATATTTGTTTCTGTTTATTGCGGTGAGTTTTCACATGGTTGTCGCACTCTGTGGGCGATATATGACCTCGTCGTGTTGGAAAGCCTTTTGCTAGGAAGCTGGCTCGACGGGGGGTTTGAGCGAGTTAGGTGTACGTATCGTGCACGACGAACCTCGCGTATCCCCCTGCGATGTCTATAAATAGGGGGAGGGGTCCGAAAACAACACGCTTTTCCGAAACCTGTCGAGAACTCAGGTGTACGAGCGAGATTCTTCCCTTCTCGATGACGCCTTCTGGAGATGTTGATGCTCGCCGATTGACTTTTGCCCAGAACTTCTATGCGAAGAAGTTCAAGAAGTCAATAACTCGCCCGATCGATTTAGAGAGCTTCGTTCACCGCTTCCTTCCTAGGGGCTTTCACTCGTGCTTGCCGACGAAGGAAGAACGAATAAATTCGTTCGCGGAGGGGAAGCTCACCTTTCCCCTTACCCATTTTGAGGCGGGCTTGCGACTTTCCCTCTGGCCGGAGTTCTGTCAGATCCTTCGGTACTTCGGGTTGGTCCATGGGTAGATGAACTCGAACGGCATTGCCATCATCTTGGGCTTCATGCGCTTCCTGTGGTCGGAGAGGATCGTCTTCGATCTCGCCATCTTCGGAAAAATCTTCTATATGATCTACTTCGGTAGTCACCACTGCTCGCTGACGGGAACCTCGAACAAGGTTCATCGCTAGAACGAAAGATTCGTCTTCATCTCCAGCGACTTTGCGGGAATTCCTTCTCGCCCCCAACAACCACCAGCGGGGTTGTTCCTCGCCCCTTCACTGCGAGGTGCCCGCGAGGAGTTCTACCTCGCGATGAAGGGTAGGAAGTTTGATGTCGTCTTCTAGTGACAGAACGTCGATCAACTCGCATATGTCGAGTCTGATGAAGGTAACATCACTGCGGTGCGAGTAACATTTGAGCCGAGTTATTTTTCGTTGTGGCTAACGCTTTTATTCTAGGTGCTCGCCATGTGCCTGCGACCGCTCTTCCCCCAGCGGGTGAGTCTCCTCCCCCACTTCTCCTTTAGGGAGAGCGCAGCCCGGGGATGAGGAAGATGTGTCAAGGTGGAGTACCCTCTTCAGGAAGGGCTCGCTTAGCTCGGTGATCTGGTCGAGATCCTTCGCGCTGTGGGGTTGTCAGAAGAAGGCAAGCCTTCGGCTAAGCAGAGGAAGAGGAAGGAGCTCGCTCCGAAGATAGACGAGGATCGGGCGAGGGAGCAGGAGGACAGCGTCCCTGAGAACCTTCCCAACTTTGGGCAAAGTTCGTGGAATGTCAGTCTGGACGGGGAGCCCCTCCTCACGTGGACTGGAGAAGGAAAGAGGTTCGCCTCAGTTCTCGCCTACCCTCATGGAGCGAGGATAAGGTGTCGAACGATGACGCCTTCTACGTCATGTTCGGGCTTTATAGGCGTGATGATGCGAAGATCCTGAGGAAGGCATCTCCTCGGTTCCTCGCCGATCAGGGGTCACGGGCGATGTTGCGAGCAGCGAAACTCGCTCATCATACCGCCCGCAACATGCTCGATGCCGAGGAGGAGAATGAAATTCTCAAGAATCTCCTCAAGGAGGCGGAGACACGCCAAGCCGAGGCCGAGGCCGAGGCGAGGGCCGTCACGACAGAGGATAAGGCTTCCTTGAGCAAAGACTTCGAGGTGATCTTGGTAGTCTGATATGGTTCTTTTATAACTCGCCCGTCGCCTGACTTTTTCGTCTTTATAACCCGCGGCTTTTCCATTCTGCAGGAGGAGCATCTCGTAGCGGTCGATGCTATTTCCAAGCATGAGAGTGACCTACGAGCTAGCCAAACCTCGCTGGAGGCGGCGCAGGTCCGCATTGCGGAGCTGGAGTCGAAGACCATCGTGCAGCCTTCCTCGGAGGCCGGACCTTCTCGCCGAGCGGAGGAAATCTCCATGTCCTCGCGGGAATGGTCCGCCCTTCGACGAGAGATAGTGATCACCGTCGGCGACCTGGTCTTTGTTAAGCTGCAGGTCATAGGCTTTCTGACGCCGGATGGCGAGGTCTTGACGACGGAAGACTTCCTCTCCGACATTCTCAATGCGAGCAAGGATGATGGGCAGGATGAGGGGGAGTATGACGGGTCATCGAATTCCTTGGACTACGCCCCCATCGCAGAGCTGATCCTTCTGTACTTGGACGATTTTGGTAGCTATTGCGAGAGCGATTTGTAACCTTTTGACAAATATAGTAATACCATTTTTGAGATACTATCACCTGCTCGCCTTGCTTACATTGCTCTGTCGGCACTCACTAGACTCATAGACTTGCCCGCACTTGAGTGCTCGCTAGGCTCGTAGGCACGGTTGCATTGAGTGCTCGCTCGCTAGGCTCATAGGCACGAATGTGTCGAGTGCTCGCTCGCTAGGCTCATAGGCTCGCCCGCGCTTGAGTGCTCACTTGCTAGGCTCATAAGCTCGCCCGCGGTTGAGTGCTCACTACCGTGCCAGGTGCGACTTTGAAAAAGTACTTGCGATGATCAATAAGCTCGCCATGCTCGCACAGATATGCTCGCGCATATCTACTCACACAATATATACTCGCCTTGTCCCAAGCAGGATGTCAACCATAGGCACTCGGGGGGTCCCAGGAGACGCACACTCTCGAGTCTTTTACACCATAATCTCGAGGCCGTCATCCTACCTGGATGTTGGGTGAGGTCGGGTAGGGAATGACGACCGAAGAGGTCCGATGGGACACGCCATCCGGAGGCCTCCTTCCTACTACTTTGTTGGATGACAGATGGGGAGATCCGAGGGGACGCACCATCCCGAGGCATCCACCCTACTTGAATGTCAGATGTTGACGAGTAGGGAATGACAGTCGGGGCGGTCCAAGGAGACACATCATCTCGATGCCTTCATCCTACCGTTGTAAGACGTTGAGAGAGCTGCTAGGTAGGGAATGGCAGTTGGGGGTCCAAGGGGACACACAACCACGAGTCCTCCATCCTACTCCGAGTCTTAAATTTCTGAAGTGTCGTCATCCCGTTACTCAATAATCAAAGGGGGTTAACCACACAAATGTTTATGATGAGAAAAAATGACTATCTGGATTTGATTTTTTGAGCAAGCATTTAGCTCTCTTCGCGACGCCTTTATACAAGGGTCCCTTTGCCAATGAAATCGACCATCTCTTCGTCGAGTTAGGGGATCGACGTCCAGACTTTTTTCTGGTAATCTCTCTAGTCGGATGAGAAGTGTGATCAGGCGGTCATTCGACCAACGTGCAAGGGGGGAGCTGAAATCGGCCGTCACTGCAGAGGCTTGGTCTTAAGAAAGCTCGCTATCCCGACGCACCGTCCCATCATCTACACTGGACCTTACAAGAGTCAGGTCGGAGGCCCATTTCCCAACCCATCGTGGATATCAATTTCACCTACTTTTTCCTCTTTTGCTGTAAATACTTGCTGAGAGAGAAGGACTCCCGTCATCCCTTGTTTCAGGGGGCGGGGAATTCATGTATTCCAAATAAATACATTGAGAGAAAAAGGAGGGGGGATACATTCCTGTCAGGGGTAAAACCTTTTTAGGTCATCACCGCTCCAGCTATTCCCAAGCAGCACTCCTTCGCGATTCTGCAGGAGGTATCCTCCGGCGCTCATCGACTCATGGATAATGAAAGACCCTTCCTGGTTTGGGTTGAGCTTTCCAATAGCGGTTTCTCTTCCTGCCGCATCTACTTTCTTTAGGACGAGATCACCCGCCTGGAATTGCTTGATGCAGATGTGCTTGTCGAAATGTTTGGTCATCTTCCTTTTAATCTCCTCCTGCCTAGCCGTGGAAAGATCTCGAAGTTCTTCAATATAGTAAAGGGAAAGTCTTTGAGCTTCCTCATTCTCGAGTCAATATTCCTTGTCTCCTTCTTCCGCCGCCACCACCCTAGGGCTCCTGACCTCGAACTCTACAAGGATGAGAGCTTCGGACCTGTGAGATAACTTGAAGGGGGTCTCTCCTGTGGCGGAGTTAGGAGTGGTCGTCAGAGCCCATAGGACAGAGGGGAGCTGGTCTGCCCAATTCCCCTTTAGGTTCTCGACTTTCTTCTTTAAGAGGTTGATAATCAGCTTGTCGGCGGCCTCCACTTGCCCATTGCTCCGAGGATGGTACACTGAAGTGAATCGGAGATCAGTTCCCAACTGACGGCAGAAGTTGGTCAGATCCATGCTGGCTAACTGCGGACCGTTGTCCGTAATGATGGCGAGAGGAATCCTGAACCTGCAAGCGATCTCTCCCCAGATAATGTTATTCACGACTTGAGATGTGGTTTTAGCCAGAGCATTGGCCTAAATCCATATGGAGAAGCAGTCGATCATGACGAGAACAAACTTTCTATGGACACTAGCTTGGGGGAAGGGTCCTATCAAATCCATTCCCCAGATGGCGAATGACCAGGGGGTCATGATTGAATGAAGCTGCTGGGCTAACTGGAACTGGAGAGGAGCGAATAACTAGCATTTATGACACTTTTTCGGGAAAGCTTCGGCATCCTTCCGGATGGTTGGCCAGAAGTAACCCTGTCTCAAGATTCTTTGCTCCAGGGTGTGAGTTCACGAATGGCTCCCACATTCTCTAGAATGGATCTCTTCCAACACTCGAGGCACTTTGGCTTCTGAGATACATCTGGCCAGAGGGCCCGAGATGGTCTTACGATATAACTCCCCGTTATGCAGCAAGTAGTAGGCTGCTTTATATCTGAACTTCCTTTGATCTTCGCCATCCGCTGGAAGTTGACCGGTGGCTAGGAATGTTACGAACGGATCCATCCAGGAAGGGCGTTGCTTGAACTCCATCATCTCTCCTTCCTCGATAGATGGCTGAAACAACTTGGTTATCGTTCCCTCGACTCTCAGTGCATACTTGGCCAAACGGTCTGACACCGAGTTCTCCTCCCTTGGCACGTGCTCGACGAAGAAAGACTGGAAGCCTCCAATCATCCTTTTCACCTTGACGAGGTATCTCTGTAGGATGGCGTCACGCACCTCGAACTCTTCTCAAATTTGTGAAGCGGCCACCATCGAATCTGTGAAAGATTGGAAGTCGCGGATTCCTAAATCCTCGGCGAGACGCAAGCCTGCCACTATGGCCTCGTACTCCGCACGATTGTTTGTAACTGGGAAGAGGATCTCGACTGCTTGCTCGATCCTAGTTCCTTGTGGGCTGACCAGCACGATGCCTACTCCCACAGAACTTTTGCCCGAAGCTCTGTCTACAAACATTTTCTAGGAAATCCAACTCGAGGGACCTTCACCTTGGTCTGTCTCCCCTGCGAGGTCGGCTAGGAAGTCTGCCACTGCCTGCGCCTTTATCGCCACCTAGGGTGATAAGGAAATGCCAAACTCACTGAGTTCTACCGACCTTTTCTCCAACCTCCCTGAGTTCTCCACTCCTTCCAGGATATTTCGGAGAGGATGATCGGTGACGAACCGGATGGAGTGGGCTTGAAAATAAGGCTGGAGCTTCCGCGTCGACACCACCAAGGCAAAAGCTAACTTTTCGAGGATGAGATACCGTATATCTGCCTTCTTTAGCACGCAACTCACGTAGTAGATGAGTAGTTGCTTCTTCTCTTCCTTTCTGACAAGCACAGAACTCACCGCCTCCGCCCCTACTCCTAGGTAGAGGAGTAAGTCTTCACCTTCCCTCGGGATTTGAAGGAGAGATGTCTGGGTTAGCTGCTGCTTCAGCTTTTCGAAGACGCTCTCGCACTCTTTAGTCCACTCGAATTGCTGATTGTTCCGATGCATTTTGAAGAATGGAGACCACCTCTCTCCCACCTTTGACAAGAAGATACTAAGGCCGGACAGCCTTCCAGTCAGCCTCTGGACTTCTTTGATGCTCTTCAGCGATGTCATCTCGACGATGGCTTTGACCTTATTAGGGTTAGGCTCCACTCCTTCAGGGGTGAGGAGATGTCCCAAGAACTTCCCTCTCCCTTCCCCAAACACGCATTTTGCGGGATTGAGCCTCATCTTGAATCTTCGGAGAGTTGTGAAAGTCTCCTCCAGATCTGTGATATGCTCCTGGGTGCTCTTGCTTTTGACCAAGAGATCATCCGCATACACCTCCAGGTTCTTCCCCTTTTGCTCTTATAAAACTTGGTCCATCATTCGTTGGTATGTAGCCCCCATGTTCTTCAACCCAAAAGACATCATCTTGTAGCTGTAACAACCATCACCAGTGATGAAGGAGACATTATGGCAATTGGAGGGATGCATCTGGATCTGGCGGTATCCTGAAAAGGCATTAAGGAAGCTCATCACGGAATAACCGATAGCTGAATAAACCAATGCGTCGATTCTGTTGGAGTTTTTGAGGTGATCTCAGCAATCAAGCAGTTAGTTTTATTGACAACGCAATATGAGTCTATAGGGTCGCACATAAACGCGTTTAGAGAAGTTGGAGAAAGGATTGTGTTAACCTTACTCATATTGGATATGAGTGGAGGACCAATCCTATGACTGTTCGGAATTAAATTGAGAATGTCTCAACGGGAAATAAGTACTCTTGATGAATCGTCGAAATAGTTTTGACGAATTCTATATGACTTAGCGAAATCGTCGAAAGTGTTTCGACGAATGGATTTATACTAGAGAAAATTGTTGAAAGTGTTTCAACGAGATGTGTCAATTCGTCGAAAGTATTTAGACGAGTTCGTCGAAATTGTTTCGATGAATAAGATACAAATTCGCTGAAAGTGTTTCGACGAAATTGTATCGACGAAATCGTCGAAAGTGTTTCGACGAAATTATGTCAAATCGTCGAAAGTGTTTAGACGAATTATATTATATTCGACGAATGTATAAATCCTGACAGAATTGTTATGTTTACTATGGTCTGCAGATAACATGTTTTATGCCTTACGTATAAAAGGGGAAGCGATTAGGTCTTCACTAGATCGATCCTTTTAGCGACTTTTAGAAAGCCCGAAGACGGAAGTGTTCCGATAGACCTCGTCCCCGTCCGCCGACCTTGATCTTCGCCGACCGTCGCCGCCTCCCCTTAAACGGACCTAGCAGTTCGTGGGGACGCAGAAGACTGTTCTTCTCTGACCCATCCCTTGTACGACAAGGCATTGGGGTTCTCCCTCACTTATGTGGATCTCTATAGAGGGGCCGATCCATTTCGGTGCTTGGAACTCAAAGTTCGTCTACCAGATTTCTTCTTGGAGCATCTTGGTTGAGTATTGACTCAATCCCCTTCAGGTATTGCAATGTGTTGCTTTCCTTATTTCTTGATTCATGAAATCGCAAGATCCGTAACTCTTTTGCGTTGTTCTTGTTTTTGTTTCTTCCGCTGCGCATATTTGATATGTTATTATTATTTTAAATGGTATATAGAAAACCCAACAGTGGTATCATAGGTAGGTTCACGGTCAAGTGCGTGTAAATCAGGAAATTTAGAAGCGTTCTAAATGCCCAGATTTCTTCTTGGAACATCATTTTTGATGTGTTTTTGTGTGATTTTATGATTACTCGACGAAATCATAATGACTCGACGAATTTATGATTACTCGATGAACTCGAGGAATTCATGACTCGACGAATTTCTTCAAGTGAAAGGTTCACTCGACGAATTAGTTGTTACTCGGCGAATTTCCTAGTGAAAGGTTCACTCGACGAATTCTGTTTTACTCGACGAATTCAGTTTGTTACTCGACGAATTTCTTCAGTGAAAGGTTCACTCGATGAATTTTGTTTACTCCAATGTAAGTCGTGGGTGTGCGGATAGCCTCTATCTCACCTGGGTATAAATACTACACGATTTTATACCCTATGTTAGCGATCTCCTTTTGCGAAAGAACGAGAGAGACGGAAGGGTTCCGATCGGCTGTTCCCGCACCCCGACGCCATCACCGCCTCTCCCTGCGGTCGGACCTAGCAGTTTGTGGGAGACGTAGAGGGCTCTTCTTATCCGACCTAGTTCTTGTGCGACAAGAAGCTACGGTTCTTCATCGGTCGTGTTGACTCCCGTAGAGGCGCTGATCAGTTTCAGCGCTTGGGACTCAGAGGTTGTCTTCGAGATTTCTTCTTGGAGCATCTTGGTTGAGTGTTGACTGAATCCCCTTCAGGTGTTGCAATGTGTTGCTTCTCCTATTTCTTGATTCATGAAATCGCAAGTTCCTTGAACTGTTTAGGGTTGTTCTTGTTCTTTATTTCCGCCGCACATATGTGATATGCTGTCTACATATGATGTTTAGAAAAACCCCGCCAGGAACGTATGTGATTGCGTTGCGATTTCATTGTTTCAGGAATTGTTTCTCCTTTGCAGTAACCGTCCCTCAAAGTGATTTGTGAAATCAAATGTCTTAGATTTTGAATTTGACATTGAGAGACGAGCTTGTCTACTGCATAAGTGGAGTTGTTTTGCCTGTGTTCAATGCATGTAAATCTGGATATTTGGAAGTGTTCTAAGTGTTCAGATTTAGCCCCTCTTATCAAAAGTGCTGATATTTTATTTTGTGCACAAATGGGATGCATTTGGTTTGTGAATGTTGTATTCTATTTTGTGAATGTGCACTGTGATTAAATGCTAAACACGATGAAATGTTCATCGATTATATCCTAAAATCCCTTTTCAATATTAAGTGTACGGATGTATTTCGATGGATGACACTCTTCCTGCCTCGATCGATGAAGTGTGGGCTTGCCAAAGTAAGGTACATTAATCTTGTTGGACATGTGTGTCACATCCCTTTGTTTGAGAATAACAAATCCCATATTGTATTTGATATTGCTTGTAGTGTATTTATAGTGTGCAGGAACTATAGGTACAATACTCCACAGGTATAAAGCAGCTTGGAACAATCTTTTGAAAGGAGCAGCGCTACCGCCAGCACTATCGCTAACGCCAGCACTACCGCCAGCGCTATCGCTACCGCCAGGCGCTATCTCCAATTCGTGCACAGCGATGGTTTCACAACCGCTACCACTACCACTACCGCCAGTGCTACCGCTACCGTCAGCGCTATCGCTACCGCCAGGCGCTATCTCAAAGTTCGTGCACAGCGCCATGTCGCCGACGGTTTCACAACCGCTCCACACGAACGCTACCGCAGGCGCTAGCCACTACCGCAGGCGCTAGCTCCAAGTTCTATAAAATGTTGGGCTCTTTCTCGTTTTGGTTAGAACTTCCAGAGACATTACTTGTGCCCAAACTCTCGTGCTGCTACTCTGTCGAAACATCATCTCCCACTCAAAGCCAAAGAAGAAATTCTGGAGAAGGAAGCCATCACGCTGCATCCGAAGAACGATCGCTTCGACCTCGCTTGTGCTTCAGCGATCCTTCATCCTCATCTCCAGAAATCTCAAGAGGGAGTTTGCTTATTATTTACTTCACTTCTTTATTTGTATCTTGTAGTGAAATCGCCTTGTTTTTGGCGACTAGGTCCTTGCGCGGCTTAGGGGGAATTCGCCGCGTGAGTTGGCGACTAGGTCTTGGGGATTAGATCTAGGGGGTGCTCGGGGCCATATCCGAGTTTGGATTGGCTAGAGCGGCTTGAGGCTTTATCCGGGGAAGGATAGGCTAAAGCCAACCGGTTTGTGGGGATACAAGTCGGTATAGAAAAGGAAAAGAAATTCACTTTTGTACGCCTCCGATTTCTAGCGATATTGAAATCAAATTTTGTAAACACCTTTTTTATATAATGCAATCATGATTAAATTTGTGTTTATTTGATTTCTCTCAATTAGCGTAAAATTTCTTTATTGCAAAATTATTATTACTATATTGTCATCTTATTTCCTATTAATCAAAAACAACTTAGTAATTATCTTGAAAATTATAAAAAGAATTTTATTCCCATATTCATCCTCCTCTAAGGGCGCCGTAAGATCCAACAAGTGGTATCAGAGCGCAGGTTATTCCAAACGGTTTAAAAACCAGGATAATGGCGTCTTATGATCTCGCTTTTTCCGAGGGTCAGGGAATTAGTATACCACCTCTATTTACTGAGTCAGATTATAATTATTGGAAAAATAGGATGCGTTGTTTTCTAATGACCCTAGATATTGAGGTTTGGAACATGGTAGAAGAAGAATACACTCCTCCTACATTTGTAGTTGGAGAGATAACTTTAGACAAACCTAAAGATAAATGGGATGATCGGGATAAACTCAAATGTAAAAATAACGCAAAAGCTATGAATGCTCGATTTTGTGTGTTAGATAGAAATGAATTTAATAGAATTTCTGCATGTACTTCTGCATATGAAATTTGGAATCATTTGGAAGTTACTCATGAAGGTACATCGCAGGTTAAAGATTCCAATCTTCTCCAACTGGAATCGGAATATGAAAAATTCCGAATGGATGAAAGCGAAGATGTTGATGGTATGTACACGCGCTTCACCAAGATCGTCAATGCCTCAAAAGATCTTGGAAAGACCTTCTCAAATGGCGACTTGGTCCGTAAGATCCTTCGTTCTCTTCCTCCAAAATTCAACCCGAAGGTGACGGCTATTTCGGAATCGCACAACTTAAGAACGCTCCAAGTTGAGAGCCTTATTGGGAATCTCAAAACCCATGAGGTAGAACTCAAAATCCAATTTGATGAATACAACAAGGAGCCAAAGAAGAAGGCGTTGGCATTAAAATCAAAGAAGGAGTGCCAAGAGGATGAGGATGAAGATGAAGAGAGTCTTTTGGTGAAGAACTTCCGAAAGTTCATGCGAAATCCGGAAAGGCGAAACACTTTCCGGAAATTTATCCAAAAGGATGGAAGATGGAAAGGGTCATCCTCAAAGAAGGAAAAGGAGAGCGACGATGAAGAAGAAAGACCTCCACCGGAGTGCATTCATTGTAGGAAGATGGGGCACATAAGGAGCCAATGCCCAAAATTATTGAAGGAGAAAAAGGAGAAACGACACAAAGGGAAAGAAAAGAGGAAGGTGCTAAAGGCAAAGACATGGGATGACTCCACTTCCTCCTCCTCCGAAGAATCAAGCGGGTCTTCATCAAGCGAAGATGAGGAAGCAAACATGTGCCTCATGGGACATGAAAACGACGACGACGACAACAGTGTTCCTAGTGACACTAAGGTAATTCCTCCCACTTATGATGAATTATTTAATGAATTTCTTGAAACGTGCAAAGCTTTTGATAAAAATATGAAAGATAGTATTTTATTAAATCGTGAGAATGAATCTCTTATTAAAGAAAATCAAAAGCTTTCCAAAAAGGTAATTATTTTAGAAAAGAGAAAGGTTTCTTGCCAAGAATGTGATCACTCCACAAAATTGGCAAAAGACATTTAAGAGTCACTTTCTAAAGCCCTCTCTTATGTCAAAACTCTTACAAAAGACAAGGGGGAATTAGAAAGGAAATTAGAAGCCTCTCTTTTGTAAATCAAAAATAATAAAAAAGGTTTTGAAAATAGGTGTGTCATGCTTGTGAAAGAAAATTCTTCACTTAAAACACAAGTTCATGATCTCACCATGGCCATTAAAAAATTTGGAATAGGCCAAAAATCACTGGAAATGATTCTAGGGAACCAGTGCCATGGTTCTGGAAAGTTTGGGATCGGATATCGAGGAGAGGGCTACCGCCCGGGGCTAGCCACTAACGCCGACGCTAGCACCTCATACCAGAAACCTGAAATTTCTTTTTCATGCTTTCCTTCTACAAATCAAAATTTTTCCAGCAAGAAAATATACCAGAAAAGGGCATCAACCCCCTTTATTTCGTGTGCAAACTGTTATAGGTTAGGTCACACATCTAGTTCTTGCAGGAAAATAAAACGAAATACTTTAAAGTAAGTCTGGGTACCTAAGGCTTCCACTTACTCTATGGGTGGTTCCACTTGGGTATCCAGATCTTTACTCTCATCTTATTTATATATGTGCAGGCATGCTAAGGACAATGAAGACGTGTGGTACTTGGATTCAGGATGCTCCAAGCACATGACGGGCAATAAAGCAAAGTTCCTTAGCCTAGAAAGGAAGAAGGGAGGGATTGTGACTTTTGGCGACAACGGAAAAGGAAGAATCATGGGAATTGGTACAGTTGGTAACGAATCCTTCACTATATCAAATGTTCTTTATGTAAAAGGGCTAAAACATAATCTTATTTCAATTAGCCAATTATGTGATAAAGGATTAGATGTTTTATTTGAATCTTCTACTAATCTATGCAAAATATCTAATCCTATTACAAACAATATTTTACTAACTGCACCAAGAATACACAATGTTTATATTGTTTCATTTCATGATCTTTCAAAATCATCTTTAAAATGTTTTATTACCAAAAATGATGAACTTGATCTTTGGCATAGAAGGCTAGGACATGCTAGCACAAAGCTTATTGTAAAACTTGCCAAAAGAGATTTAATTAGAGGATTACCTAGATTAAATGGAAATTTACCTTCACTTTGTTCACCATGTCAAAAAGGTAAAATTACTAGATCCTCTTTCAAAAGTAAAAAATGTTATTTCTACTACAAGACCTTTGCAATTAATTCATATGGATCTTTTTGGTCCCGTTAGCACCGCAAGTCTTGGTGGTAGATTATATACATATGTTTTAATAGATGATTTTTCTAGATATTGTTGGACAATATTTCTATCATCCAAATCCGAAGCGTTTTGTGAATTTTCAAAATTATGTACTCGTATTCAAAATGAAAGTGATTTAAAAATTAAATGCATTCGCTTGGATCATGGAGGAGAATTTGAAAATGAAAAATTTACATCTTATTGTGATATGTTAGGCATAAAACATGAGTTCTCCGCACCACGCACACCACAACAAAATGGTGTTGTAGAAAGAAAGAATATGACACTTCAAGAGCTAGCACGCAGTATGTTATGTGAATATAAATTACCTAAGTCCTTTTGGGCCGAAGCCGTAAAGACATCATGTTATGTTATAAATAGAATCATGCTTCGCCCATCTTTAAATCTCACGCCATATGAACTTTATTTTCAAAAGAAGCCTAATGTATCTTACTTCAAAGTTTTTGGTTGTAAATGCTTCATTTTAAATACAAAAGATAGCTTGGGAAAGTTTGATGAAAAATGTGATGAAGGAACATTTCTTGGATACTCTTCAACTTGTAAAGCTTATAGAGTTTTTAATAAAAGAACTAGAAAAGTTGAAGCGTCAATTAATGTGAAATTTGATGAGCTTGTTCCTTGTATAGAAAGACTTTCTGCAGGCAAAGAGGATGATCTATTACCTCCTTTGGAGCATGGTGATGAAGAACCTTCCAAAGAAGAAGAAGAGGAGGCCAAGAAAGATGAATATGTACCTCCAAGCATCTTAAAATTCACAAAGGATCATCCACAGGAGCTTATAATTGGTGAACCATCCATCGGGGTAAGAACTCGCTCTTCACTTCATGAATCTTATTCAAATGTTTGCTTTGTTTCCGAAATAGAACCAAAAAACATTTCTACTGCTTTAAACGATGAATTTTGGTTTTTGGCTATGAATGAAGAGTTAGAACAATTTGAGCGACATAATGCTTGGAAATTAGTAGAAAGACCATCTAATCACCCGGTTGTAGGCGTAAAATGGATTTTCAAAAATAAATTAGATGGTGAGTCTAGAATATCTAGAAATAAAGCACGCTTAGTAGCACAAGGATATTCACAAATCGAGGGGATAGATTTTGATGAATCTTTTGCAGCCGTTGCTAGATTGGAGTCTATAAGAATTTTTCTAGCATTTGCAAGCTTTAAAAGAATAAAACTATTTCAAATGGATGTGAAAAGTGCATTTCTAAACGGGTTTGTAAAAGAAGAAGTTTATGTTGAACAACCCCCCGGTTTTATTAATGAAAAATTTCCAAATCATGTTTATAAACTAGAAAAAGCGCTTTATGGTTTAAAACAAGCGCCCCGTGCATGGTATGACAGACTTACATCATTTTTATTAAAGCACGGTTATATTATGGGAATTGCGGATAATACTCTCTTCATTAAGCACAACAATGATGATATAATTATTTTATAAATATATGTGGATGATATTATTTTTGGATCTACTAATGAAGAGATGTGTAAATAAGTTATTTTAGTGATGAAAAATGAATTGGAAATGAGTCTTGTAGGAGAACTTTCTTATTTCCTTGGTTTTCAAATATCACAAAGAATTGATGGTATTTTTGTATGTCAAACTAAATATGTCCATGATATGCTTAAACGTTTTGGATTTGAAAACCTTAAACATGCTTCTACACCAATGAGTGCGTCACTTAAATTAGGAAAAGATGAATCGGGAATTTCAATTGATCAAACCTTATATAGAGGTATGATAGGATCCCTACTTTATCTTAGTGCAACTAGACCCGATATTATGCTTGTCGTATGCTTATGTGCTCGATTTCAAGCCAATCCAAAAGAATCTCATTTAAAAGCGGTAAAACGAATTTTTAGATATCTCATTGGGTCATCTAGATTAGGATTATGGTACCCACATAATGATTCATTTACATTGCATGGCTATTCCGATTCGGATTATGCCGGTTGCTCACTTGATAGAAAAAGCACTAGTGATACTTGTCATTTTCTAGGACCTTCATTAGTTGCATGGTCTAGTAGGAAACAAAATTCGGTTGCACTCTCCACCACGGAGGCCGAATACATTGCATTAGGAAGTTGTTGTGCACAAGCACTATGGATGAGCCAAACTTTAGAGGACTTTGGTTTTCATCTAAAAAATATTGAACTAAAATGTGACAACAAAAGTGCCATTGATCTCACAAATAATCCGGTACACCACTCTAGATCCAAACATATAGATGTGCGTCATCATTTCATAAGGGATCACATTAAAAAGGAAAATGTAAGGATTAGTTTCATTGGCACGGACTCTCAACTTGCTGATATATTTACTAAACCTCTTTCCGATGCAAGGTTTCAAATGTTAAGATTGGAATTAGGAGTCTTATACATCTTAGGATGAATAACATGTAAAAAGCTAATGTTTTATGCAATTTGAGCAATCAAAACATCTCTGAATATTATACAATTTCTACATAAGACTACACTTAAGACCCCTAATCAATATCAAAAATTTAAAATTCCTAAAAAATCGTGTACTGTTTGCCGCGCTATCACTAGCGCCGGCGCTAGCGTAGGTGTGTGAATTTTTTGATTTTTAAAATTTCTAAAAATCAACAAAAATATGTTAGTTTATTTGTGCAAATTTATTTTTGTGCTTATGTCTATTTTATTTTTGTTTTATTTGAATTATGAAAAATCAACTATAAAAGTTCAAAATTCAAAAATACAAAAATATGTTTTATGGTTTTCTGTTTTATTCATATTATGAAAAATCAACTACAAAAATTCAAAATTCAAAAATACAAAAATATGTTTTTTTTATATTTGTGTTTTATTCATATTATGAAAAATCAACTACAAAAATTCAAAATTTAAAAATGACAAAAATATGTTTTTGTGATTTTCTATTTTTTAATTGATTTAAAAATGATAAAACAAAAAAACTGTACGATCTTTATTGCCAATATCAAGCATGTATGAATTCTATTTAGAATTATTTACAATGTTAAAACATATTCTTTCAAATTACTATGAACATTGTTTTGCTTATCATGCTTTGATATATCTATTTAAAGTGCATCAATTGTATTGAAAAATGTGTAGAACCAAGCTTAGCATGCCTCTAAGTATGGGTAAATGTTTATGATTGATAATGATACATTTCACTCACTTATTTTGGTAATCAACATGTGTGTCTAAATCTAAAAATGCTTGCTTGAGTATTGCATTTGTGCAATGAATTAAAACTTGCATAAGTTTATTGCCTACACTACATTTGAATTGCACTTATGAAATTTAGAAAAGTGGTTAAGTTAAAAATTGGGTTTGCAAAACAAGTGTATTCGGAGAATGTTGTCTCACAAATGTGAACAAAAATTATATATGTAGACAAATACAACTCCACCAAACACTACTTGAACCTCCTGATAAGTCTTCATAAGCATTGTGAGGTTGAGCACCTTGGAAAGAATAGTAAAGTGTCTTGTGCAAACCTTAGTTATTACACCACTTTGTTAAAAAAAATTATGTGCATTAAAAGTGTGTGAAAGTAATTTACTTGTGTTTTATTGTGCACTTTACTATACATATGTCTTGTATTTTGATGATTTAAATCCATTGTTAACATTGCTCAAAATACACTTATGTGCACATCATTATCTTTCATAACACTTCTTCTCATGAGTATTGGATTCTAATGCTTTTTCTATACTACTCTTTATATAAAAATGCACTAGATAAACCTAGCATGATCTCTACAATGTTTTTGGTATTTCTTGAATTTACAATTAAGTAACATTGTAGTATAATCTCTCTTTGATATGTTCATTTCATGCTTGGTATTTTTATGAAAAATTTTGAGATTTCAAAAAGGTTAAAACATCTTTCAATTTTGAACTAAAACTCATATTTCTACTTATGTTTTTCATGCTTACAAAAAGATGTTTATTATAATCTTCCGCTTGCTTACAACTCTTATCTTTATATTTGAAATCTCTTATATATGCTATGCTTAAACTCTTAATCATTATTTATATTTCGAAAAGCTCGATCATGATATATAAATGCCTCCTAACTACCCTCACCCCACCTTCTTTTGATAATACCAAAAGGGGGAGATTAATTGAAGAAATCTATATATGAGAAATATAGATAAATAAGGGGAGACTAATTCATGAAATCTATCATTTAGGGGGAGTAACACATAAATTGCATTTATGTAGGGGAGCATTAAGTTAGGGGCAGTATGCACATTATCATGCATATCATTTACTATAGTTGCACTTTTATCTTGCTTATCTTATCTATAAACACTATTGTTGATTTCTTGCTTAAAGGATTTGTTATTATCAAAAGGGGGAGATTGTTGGACATGTGTGTCACATCTCTTTGTTTGAGAATAACAAATCTCATATTGTATTTGATATTGCTTGTAGTGTGTTTATAGTGTGCAGGAACTATAGGTATATTACTCCACAGGTATAAAGCAGCTTGGAACAATCTGTTGAAAGGAGCAGCGCTACCGCCAGCGTTATCGCTACCGCCAGCACTACTGCCAGCGCTATCGCTACCGCCAGGCGCTATCTCCAGTTCGTGCACAGCGACAGTTTCGCAACCGCTACCGCTACCGCTACCACCAGCGCTATCGCTACCGCCAGCGCTATCGCTACCGCCAGGCGCTATCTCAAGTTCATGCACAGCGCCACGCCGCCGACAGTTTCGCAACCGCTCCACATGAACGCTACCGCAGGCGCTAGCCACTACCGCAGGCGCTAGCTCCAAGTTCTATAAAATGTTTGGCTCTCTCTCGTTTTGGTTAGAACTTCCAGAGACATTACTTGTGCCCAAACTCTCGTGCTGCTACTCTGCCGAAACATCATCTCCCACTCAAAGCCAAAGAAGAAATTCTGGAGAAGGAAGCCATCACGCTGCATCCGAAGAACGATCGCTTCGACCTCGCTTGTGCTTCAGCGATCCTTCATCCTCATCTCCAGAAATCTCAAGAGGGAGTTTGCTTATTATTTACTTCACTTCTTTATTTGTATCTTGTAGTGAAATCGCCTTGTTTTTGGCGACTAGGTCCTTGCGCGGCTTAGGGGGAATTCGCCGCGTGAGTTGGCGACTAGGTCTTGGGGATTAGATCTAGGGGGTGCTCGAGGCCATATCCGAGTTTGGATTGGCTAGAGCGGCTTGAGGCTTTATCCGGGGAAGGATAGGCTAAAGCCAACCGGTTTGTGGGGATACAAGTCGGTATAGAAAAGGAAAAGAAATTCACTTTTGTACGCCTCCGATTTCTAGCGATATTGAAATCAAATTTTGTAAACACCTTTTTTATATAATGCAATCATGATTAAATTTGTGTTTATTTGATTTCTCTCAATTGGCGTAAAATTTCTTTATTGCAAAATTGTTATTACTATATTGTCATCTTATTTCCTATTAATCAAAAACAACTTAGTAATTATCTTGAAAATTATAAAAAGAATTGTATTCCCTTATTCACCCCCCCCCCCCTCTAAGGGCGCCGTAAGATCCAACAAATCTATCTTGGTAAGGGTGTGAGCTGATAATTGTGATATCCCACAGTCGACATCGGGTCCAACTTAACTAAGTGACCTCAAAGGTTAAGTGTCTAGAGGCATAGGGTTGACATGCTCCATATGATGGATGCGAATAAAGAGTTATTCACCAACCATACAAGAGTTGCATAGTGACGTAATTGACAAATGTTGTCTACCTAAATAACCGCATTATGAGAGGAACGCCAAAGCGGACTCGTTGTGTTGGTGAAATACGGATCTTGTCCTCTAAAAGAGTAGTTGGCATAAACTCTCCGAATTGATATTAAGGGTTATCAATTTGAATAAAATAGTGGGAGATTTTAATAAAAGTTCTTATTAAATAAAATGTATTTTGAAATATAGTACTAAAATCTATTTTGCAAAATTCCTTGTAGAACATCCATGGCAAGTGGATCTCACTCCACCTTGTCCCTGAGAGCTATACTTGAGAAGGACAAGCTCAACGTGATGAACTTCCTTGACTGGTACTGAAACCTGAGAATTGTTCTCAGGCAAAAGCGCAAGCTCAATGTCTTGGAAGGTGAAGCCCCTACAGAGCCGACTGGGAATGCTCCACGAGCAGATAAAGATGCTTACAAGAAGTATCAAGATGATACCCTAGATGTGGAATGTCTCATGCTTGCTACCATGTCCTCTGAGCTTTAGAAGCAACACAAGAGCATGTGTGGTTATGAGATAATCGAGAACCTCAAGAAAATGTTCGAGGGGCAAGCTCGACAAGAGAGGTTTGACATATCCAAGGCATTGTTTCAGTGCAAGATGGGAGCTCGAGACTCAGTAGGGACTCACGTACTCAAGATGATTGGGTATATAGAGAACCTTGAAAGACTGGGTTTTCCCTTGGGCCAAGAGTTGGCCACAGATCTGATCCTGCAATCGTTGCCAGACAGTTATGAGCAGTTCGTCTTGAACTATAACATGAATGAAATAGACAAGACACTGCCCAAGCTCTTAGGCATGTTGAGAACTGCCGAAAATAATATGAAGAAGGTCAAGCCTGCTAGCCCCATACTGATGGTGCATAAAGGCAAGGGCAAGGCCAAGAGATTGAAGAAGACAAAGATAGGATCTAAGTCTCATCTTGATCTCAAATCTTCTGCACTGAAAAAGAAAGGTCTGGCGAAGGAAGGAAAGTGCCACCACTGCGGTACGACTGAGCATTGGAGGAGGAACTGTTCCCTCTATATTGAGGATCTGCAAAAGAAGAAGGGAAGTGTGACTTCCACTTCAGGTATTTACGTTATAGAGATAAACCTTTCTGCTCATTCATTTTGGGTATTGGATACCAGATGCGGTTCTCACATTTGTACAAATGTGCAAGAACTGAGAAGGAGAAGAATGCTGGGTACAGGGGAGGTGGACCTGCGCATCAGAAATGGAGCAAGAGTTACTGTCGTTGTCGTTGGTGTCTATCGTCTTTCTTTGCCCATTGGCTTGTAATAGAACTAGATAATTGTTATTTTGTTCCAGCCATAACTAGAAACATTATATCCATTTCATGTCTTGACATGAAAGATTTTTCATTTATAATTAAGAATAATTGTTGTTCGATCTTTATGAATGATGTTTGTTATGGTATAACCCAATTGTTTAATGCTTTATATGTTTTGAACTTAGACCATCCGATCTATAATGCAGAAAATACTAAAAGACTAAAAACAAATGACTCAAATCCTACATATCTCTGGCATTGTCGTATAGGCCATTTAAATGAGAAACGCATATCCAAGCTCCATAAAAATGGACTGTTGGAATCATTTGATTATGAATCATTTGAGAGATGCGAGTCATACTTATTAGGCAAGATGACGAAAGCTCCTTTCACTAGTTGTAGTGAGAGGGCTGATGATCTCTTAGGTATAATACATAGTGATGTATGCAGACCCATGAGTTCTATGGCTAGAGGTGGGTTCTACTACTTCGTTACATTTACTGATGATTTCAGTATATACAGATATGTATATCTTATGAAGTGTAAATCTGAAACCTTTGAAAAGTTCAAAGAGTTTAAGAATGAAGTAGAGAACCAACTGGGAAAAAGGATAAAAGCACTCCGATCTGATCGAGGTGGCGAATATCTTAGTCATGAGTTTCGTGATCATCTGAAAGAGTGTGGTATTGTATCACAGCTCACTCCACCTAGAACACCACAACATAATGGCGTTTCTGAGAGGAGGAATCATACCTTGTTAGACATGGTGCGATCGATGATGAGTCATGCAGATTTACCCATTTCCTTTTGGGGTTTTGCTCTAAAGACTGCTGCTTTCACACTAAATCGAGTTCTGACGAAGACGGTTCAAAAGATACCATATGAGGTATGGACTAGGAAGCGTCCTAGTATGTCATTCATTAAGATTTGGGGCTGTGAGGCATACGTACGACGTCAAATGCCTGACAAGCTGGAACCCAAATCAGATAAGTGTTATCTTGTGGGATATCCTAAGGAAACCAAAGGGTATTACTTCTACCTGCGCTCCGAGGGCAAAGTGTTTGTCGCAAGGAGTGGTGTTTTTCTGGAGAGAGAGTTTTTGTCAAGAGAAAACATTAGGGTAGAACTTGAAGAAGTTCAAGAGCCACAAACAATGAATGAACCAAAATTGGAACCTGAGCAAGGACTACAAGAAGTTGTAGCTAGAGAACCTGCTCAAGAAACACAAGTCCTACGTAGATCTGGTAGACCAAGATTTGAGCCTGAGAGATATGGATTTCTCATGTCTCAAATAGGTAATGTGTTGTTTATGGATCATGATGATGAGCCTGCAACCTACCAAGAGGCTATGAATGGGCCTCACTCTGAGAAGTGGCTTGAGGTCATGAAATCTGAAATGGACTCCATGTATGCAAACCAAGTTTGGACCTTGGTGGAACCACTTGAAGGGGTACGACCCATAGGGTGCAAGTGGGTCTTCAAGAAGAAGACCAACATGGATGGGAATGTACAAACATTCAAAGGCCGGCTGGTGGCTAAAGGTTTCAGGCAAATTTATGGTGTTGACTATGATGAGACCTTTTTCCATGTTGCCATGGTCAAGTCCATCAGAATTCTACTTGCTATTGCTGTGTATTATGACTACGAGATCTGGAAAATGGATGTCAAAATGGCTTTCCTTAATGGAAACCTCCTTGAGGAAGTGTATATGATACAACCCGATTGTTTTGTATTTCCAAGTGAAGCCACTAAAATATGCAAGTTGAATCGACCCATTTAAGGATTGAAACAAGCTTCTCGAAGTTGGAATCTTCATTTTGATGAAAAAATCAAAGAGTTTGGTTTCATCAAGAACGAGGATGAGCCTTGTGTTTACAAGAGGATTAGTGGGAGAATTGTTGTCTTCCTGATATTATATATAGATGACATACTGTTGATCGAGAATGATATTCCAACCATGCAAGTTGTTAAGAACAACCTAGGGAACTGCTTTTCTATGAAAGACTTGGGCGAATCGACGTACATACTTGGTATTAAGATCTATAGAGAAAGATCGAAGAAGTTGCTGGGTTTGACCCAAAGTACATACATTGAGAAGGTGCTGAAGCGGTTCAGCATGCTTGAGTCCAAGAAGGGATTCTTACCCATGTCGCATGGTGTGAGTCTTTCTAAGGACCAGTGTCCTAAATCTTTGGAAGATAAGGACCGCATGAAGTTGATTCCATATGCTTCAGCAATTGGATCAATCATGTATGCAATGTTGTGTACTCGACCTGATGTCTCATATGCTTTGAGCATGACGAGCAGGTATCAGTCTGATCCTGGTGATGGTCACTGGATTGTTGTCAAGACTATCCTAAAGTACTTGAGAAGGACTAAGGATATGTTAGTGGTGTATGGTGTAGAGGAAGAGCTCGTTGTAAATGGTTACACGGATGCTAGCTTCCAGACTGATAGGGATGATTCAAAGTCCCAATCAGGTTTTGTATTTTGCCTTAATGGAGGAGCTGTAAGCTAGAAAAGTTCAAAGTAAGAGACAGTTGCCGATTCTACGACTGAGGCCGAGTATATCGCTGCTACAAATGCGACGAAGGAGGCTGTGTGGATTAGAAAATTCATCAGCGAGCTTGGAGTAGTTCCTAGCATTATTGGTCCCGTAGTTCTCTACTGTGACAACAATGGTGCAATAGCCCAAGCTAAGGAACCTAGATCTCACCAGCGCTCCAAGCACATACTTCGGCAGTTCCATCTTATTTGAGAGATTGTCGATCGAGTAGATGTGAACATTTGTGGAGTACCGACTGAAGAAAACACAGCGGATCCACTGACAAAGCCTCTTGCGCAAAAGAAGCATGATGGTCATGTTAGATCAATGGGTATTAGATACCTGAATGATAATCTTTAGTGGGAGCCTTGTGGATTGTATGTTTGTTGGTTGTTTATTCATTTGATGAATTGTAATATATACTATGTTTTTCATTTTATATTTATGGCAAATTCTTATTGTTATGTCAATAGTTTCTATTTGATAGATTAATTAACATAATAAATGCACTTAGAATGTTTGCTTCCATAGAAATTCAAGTACGTGACTTGAATGTGAGGGCCTATGTATAACAAGAAAGCTTTATTTTTAAATGGCCCATAGCCGGAGTTTCATCATAGAAGTTGAAGGGCAATGATGGTACGTTAAGACTAGCATGTGCGTTGACTGATGACCGGTTCTCACAGGTCATGATATTGTGATATCGAGTCATCACATGGGTACTTGTTAGTGAATAAGTTATACTGGACAGACCCACCTTGAGACTACTTTGTGGATTGTTATATGAACGTGTCACAAGTAGGTCTCAACTGACAATGGTGTTTGTAGTTCTTTGACCTGAAGTCACATCATTCATCAAGTGAGGAAGAGCGTATTTTGATGCCATCTAAAGCCTTCCTTAAGAAAGGTTGATGATAAGGGTGGTTATTGGGTATGTTACGATTCATTTTGGTGTTTGTGTGTGGACATATATGAGATTTGTCCTCCTTTATGACAGGAGTTACATCCATTGCCCCTTTGATGAAATGAGACCGAGAAATGTATGGCCATTCTAGGTTGATCCAATATGTGATATTGAGATTACTACTCTCTTAAGGTCTATTCTAGACCAGGAAACTGGGACTGAATAATTATAAGGGTGACACGGTCCATGCCTCTAGTTCTATCAGGATGTAAGACACAAAGGGACATGACAACATTGACACATTGGTTAAGATAGGCTTATTGAGTTATGAACTCTTATTGCTTGAGTAGCAAAGATGTATTGCTAGGTGCATCTCATTGTTTGTGAGACTTTTATTGATACTTTGTGATCAAGTGGGAGACTGTTGGAGTTTCTGAGGTGATCTCAAAGCAATCAAGCAGTTAGTCTTACTGCCAACGCAATATGAGTCTATAGGGTCGCACATAAAAGCGTTTGGAGAAGTTGAAGAAAGGATTGTGTTGGCCTTACTCATATTGGATATGAGTGGAGGACCAATCATATGACTGTTTGGAATTAAATTGAGAATGTCTCAAGGGAAATAAATACTCTTGATGAATCGTCGAAATGGTTTTGACGAATTCTGTAGGACTTAGCGAAATCGTCGAAAGTGTTTCGACGAATGGATTTATACTAGACAAAATCGTTGAAAGTGTTTCAACGAGATGTGTCAATTCGTCAAAAGTATTTAAACGAGTTCGTCGAAATTGTTTTGATGAATAAGATACAAATTCGTTGAAAGTGTTTCGACGAAATTGTATCGACGAAATCGTCGAAAGTGTTTCGACGAAATCGTCGGAAGTGTTTCGACGAAATCGTCGAAAGTGTTTCGACGAAATTATGTCAAATCGTAGAAAGTGTTTAGACGAATTATACTACATTCGACGAATGTATAAATCCTGACAGAATTGTTCTATTTAATCTGGTCTGCGGATAACATGTTTTATGTCTTGCGTATAAAAGGGGAAGCGATTAGGTCTTCACTAGATCGATCCTTTTCACGACTTTTAGAAAGCCCGAAGACGTAAGTGTTCCGATAGTCCTTGTCCCCGTCCGCCGACCTTGATCTTCGTCAACCGTCGTCGCCTCCCCTTCAATGGACCTAGCAGTTTGTGGGGACGCAGAGGACTGTTCTTCTCCGACCCATCCCTTGTACGACAAGGCATTGGGGTTCTCCCTCACTTGCATGGATCTCTATAGAGGGATGATCCATTTCGGTGCTTGGAACTCAAAGTTCGTCTACCAGATTTCTTCTCGGAGCATCTTGGTTGAGTATTGACTTAATCCCCTTCAGGTATTGCAATGTGATGCTTTCCTTATTTCTTGATTCATGAAATCGCAAGATCCGTAACTCTTTTGGGTTGTTCTTGTTTTTGTTTCTTCCGCTACGCATATTTGATATGCTAGTATCATTTTGAATGGTATATAGAAAACCCAACAGATTCAAGGCAGAGGATAACAATCCTTCGGGCAAGCTTTATTCAGCAAAGAAAAATCAACACACATCCTCCAGCCCCCAGCGACCTTCTTCACTATTACAACATTTGAGACCCAGCCTGGATACTGGATCTCAGACACAAACCCTGCCTTAAGCAGTTTTTTTACTTCATCGCGGATGGGTTTTGATGAGCCCCCTATATATATATTTTTGGACTCATTTGGGCTGATATTCTAGTCTTTGCACCACATATTAGGCACGTTTTCATTCATATGTATTATTCCATGCTAGGTGCACTATTAAGCTCATTTCGGTGTGCAATTGCATTCCTTGTTGTTGGGGGTAAGCACATGGTGCTCCCCTTCCCTTCTTTTATGTTTTTCTGATGCTGGACGTGTATTCTCAACTGTATTATCTTGTATGCATGTGACCTGATCGTCCCATTTTCCCCAGAAGTAATTTCTGTGCATATCGCACGATCGTGCGTTTCCTTGACGCACGGTCGGTTGCGGTCGTGCGTTTGTGTCTGGGCAGAAAATGGAGCGTCAGAGTTTACTCAATTCGCCCGTGCGTGAGTAAAACGCACGGTAGATCTGTGTCTTTGTGATTTCAGAGCGTCGGAGTTTACCCATGCGTTTGAACGCACGGGCGGTATTGGTCGTGCGTGAGCAAATCGCACGGGCGGCGCAGCTTCTTCCCCAAGCCATATTTTATCCGTTAATATCGCACGGTCTGCGCACGGTCGTGTGTTCGACTGTGCGTGACCATTTTTCAGCCTGTTTGCTATAAAAAGCAGGAATCGAGGCAGTCAACGAGGAGGAGAGATTGGAGGCGGACTGGAGCGATTCAGAGAGCGGTAAATCACTTCCTTCCTGCTGCTCTTGAGGGCTAAAGGCTTTCCCTTCATCTCCACCACCATAGAGGCTATTTCCGGTGATTTCTACCTCCATCCTTCCATCCGGGAGCACTAGGAAGCTTTCTCCACATTAGCTCAAGCATTCCTCGCCGAGAGATCAGAGAAGCGCTGAAGATCGTAGGAGCGGTGACAGCCTCCTTCGAGCCAAGCTCACCATCTGAGGGCCGAGTCCGGAGAGAGCCCGACAACCTCTCATTCCGGCCGTGAACCCAAGACGTGACTTCTTCTTTGTGGTCCTCTCTAACCTTTGATGCTTGAACTTCTTTGTAGTTGTTTTATGAATGCTTGTTAAGTTAATCTTAATGGTTATTGCTTGTGTTCATATGCAATGTTGTTGTGATGGCATGAATAACCCTTTTTTCTGGTGATTTCTGAGTTTCGTTGTGTGTGAAGCCACTAGCAATTTCTTATGGTGATGTTTAGAGAAGAGGTGTGTGTGACCCTCAACCGTCATAGTTATATTCCGTCCACGCGCCTTCCGAAGCACGGCATCGCGGCCGTTGCATCCATCTCGCCTTGCGAAGCGGAGTTTTGACCCGCATCTCTCTTTATTCTGCAATAGCATAGGATCCCAAACCAAACCTCCCGTTGTTACTTATTAACCATTTTAACTGATTTCCTAGTTTGAGCAAATCGTACTACCCAACTTGCGGTCCTTTGAGAACGATATTCGGGGAGTTCCTCCCTATTTTATTACTTGAGCGACCGGTGCACTGCCGTCGTATCGCATTTCGTGTCTGCTAATTAGCAGTGCCGAATTTGCGCATCAAGTTTTTGGCGCCGTTGCCGGGGACTGCAAGCGTGTTTGATTTGTTTTTATTTGGAAATTCGTTTTAAGATATTTTGTTTTTCTTCAATATGTTATTTTCTTCTTCTGTATCATGTGGGCGCATTTGAATATTCGATATCGTTGGCGTGGGGACACATCCCACGCTAGTGATAGGTGTCCCAAAGAGTATGGTGTTGTTCAGAAACCATACGGGTCCCATAAATCTTTTGGCTTCTCTACTGCGCCTCCGTTGTCGCACTGTTACGTGGCTACCACACCTTGGCTGCCGGCAAGGCCGGTAAAATAGTGTTTATTTTGCAAAAGTAGAGAGCACGCCTTGAAGGACTGTGCGGATTATCTTCGCCAATTGGCGGATGACGATGAGCCGGATATCCGGATCGTCCCATCCTCAAATTCGGTGAACACAGCTCCTTCCTCTGGTTACGTGTCACTTCTACCTTCACTTTTTGAAGGCTCTGGAATCGACACGTGCATCAGTGTCCCTCATGACCCTGTTTCTGATGCGACCCCCCATACCTCTTCGGTTCACGTACCACTTTGCGTGGATTTATGCCCTTGTGTGGAGAGTGAGCCTGAACTCTTAAGAAGCACATCTTCTCCCACTACACACGAAACCACATCTTTTTCTGATGTTATCATTGAGGCGAACTTGCAGGATGCTACAGACCTGCGCAGTGTCGTGCCAACTCTCATGGAGGAGGACAATCTCGATTGTGCTGAAGCAACCATTTCGGTCCAGTGCGAGAAAGTCCAAGTTATGGAGGAGGTCATTGCGTGCGCTGTTGAGTCTAATGAAGTCGTCGATGATCTCATCAGTTTATCATTGCCGCACCACATGGGGGATGAAGCCGGGATTATCCCCTCAGATGAGATTTCTTTTAGTTTTTTCTTCTAATTTATTTCTTGACCCCCTTTCTTTATGTACAAGGATGCAGGATGCCCCTCCTCCGGTTGATCAGACCTTATGCATGGAGGAGCCGAAAGCCTGGCGGGATAAGGAAGGTACAGTGAAGGAACATTCTGTTTCCTCAACATCGTTGGTGCTTCCCATTGAGGATTGGTTACAAGGGGGCAAGCGATTTTTCTTTGAAGACACAATACTGGAGGAGAAGAAGAGAGCGGAAAAGGAGGAGATTTGGGGTTGGAGGCTGAGCATCCTACTTAATTTCCACCCCTACTACCAGGTCCCTGGACCTTTTTCCTTCATCTGTTGTTACTACTTCAAATCAGCTTATAGCTGATTTGTTTTGAGCTTGTAATAATAATTAGGATTTATTGACTTTTGCTTATTCCTAGACTTTATAAATTGCTTAATACATGTATTTGGTCCACCTTAAAGGACGTTAAACAAAAGGGCTTCTTGGGAGACAACCCATGAGGAACCACCCGGTTCCGTCTTTCTTTTTAATTCCTTTTGTGCACTGTTATTTCTGTTTTGTTAACATTGTAGGAGGATGCTCTCTTGTGGACGATGATGAAGGAGAAATATTTTTAAAAAAAATGGGATTACCGCACTTCTGGCATGCTCTTTTATGAGCATAGGTCAACTCTACCCCTCTCTTATTTATTGCTGAATTGTTTAATTTAGATGGTTTTAATCAAGTCTGGGGGAGAGAGAGCGAGCTGTGCACATGCACACACTTTGCATGACATGCTAGAATGTGCTGGGTTAGGATTTATATTTTGTTGCGCACATTGCATACACTTGCACCTAATTCACGCGCACTTGATCACGCGTGCTTTTTGGGTATCGCTGCGAGGTTTTCCCACTCGTAAGAATTGAATTGTTAGCATGTGAGTGAGGAGTAGAGAAAAATGTTGACTCGAGTAGTGCTCTAGTCAAGTGCTCCCGTCACGCCTAGAAATTCAATTAGAGTAGAATGAAATTCAGAATTATAATTTAGTTATTTCTTTTATAGTAGATGAAATTTATTTTACTTTAGTGGTGAATCCGGTGAATCCAACGGTAGCATAAGGTCGAGTGTAGCAGACTAGTAGTAACTTATTACTAGGGTCGGAAGGAAGGACAACCTTTCTCGGTGGCTAGAACTTGCATTAGGCAACTCTCGACACGATTGTGTTGAAGTACTCATCATAAAATATGATATAGGTCATTTCTTGATCCGGTTGAGCTTTGGAAATCCTTACCTACGTAATCACCGTTGCAAGCCCACTTGAGCCTACCTTTTCTCCTTGTTTAGCTCCACTAAAAATTTAACCAAAGCCATACGACCGAACCTATTTGCGCACCAACCGATGAGCTGAAAGAAATTTCTGTTTCGATCACATTTGGTGTCATCTTTGTTATGCATGGCAGCTTTGATTTAGCTAAAGAAGCCGTTCTATTGTGCTAAAAAAATGTTATTTTGTCGAAAAGAGAAAAGAAAAAATAAATAAATATAAAATAAAAAAGTTGTGTAAAAATAATTTTCTCTCGGCAAATTCTATTTATAGCTGGCTCAGCACGCACCTAGTGTTCAGTTAAAGTCTGGGGGTGTCGTGTAATTACTGAAAATATTGTATTGGTGATTGTTATTACCTTGAGTGCTCAGGTTGTGTAAGTGCGATTCCTATCGTCCTTCTACTTACCTAGCCTATACTCAACCTAAGCCCAATAATTACCTATCAGTCCTATTGATTTTAGACACGAGTCGTCTCATGCAGTAGAGAGAGTGCGGACGTGCAAGCCTATGGACACCGACTTTGATGGATTTCTTAGGAGTTTGTCCCTGGCTCCGATTCGAGTAATACTCTACTCATTAGTCACGCTATTTTCCTTTTTGCGCGACCGAAAGATTCACTAGGATTCACCATCCAAGTAAATTAAATTTCAATTTACTGTTTTAGAAATAATTAGATATAATCTTGAGTTTAATTCTGTTCTAATGCATTTCTATGCGCGAGAGCATGCGACTTCGCATTGTTCTCTACCGCTCAAACTCATGCTAACATTCAATTGTTCCGACAGGAGAGCTGAGTAGTTTGCCCGAGACGTGCAAATGGTTAAGTCTGGGGGTGTGATAAGTCCCATATATATATATATATATTTGGACTCATTTGGGCTGATATTCTAATCTTTGCACCACATATTAGGCACGTTTTCATTCATATGTATTATTCCATGCTAGGTGCACTATTAAGCTCATTTCGGTGTGCAATTGCATTCCTTGTTGTTGGGGGTAAGCACATGGTGCTCCCCTTCCCTTCTTTTATGTTTTTCTGATGCTGGACGTGTATTCTCAGCTGTATTATCTTGTATGCAGGTGACCTGATCGTCCCGTTTTCCCCAGAAGTAATTTCTGTGCATATCGTACGGTCATGCGTTTCCTTGACGCACGGTCGGTTGCGGTCGTGCGTTTGTGTCTGGGCAAAAAATGGAGCGTTGGAGTTTACTCGTGCGTTTTGACGCACGGGCGAATTCGCCCGTGCGTGAGTAAAACTCACGGTCGACCTGTGTCTTTGTGATTTCAGAGCGTCGGAGTTTACCCGTGCGTTTGAACGCACGGGCGGTATTGGTCGTGCGTGAGCAAATCGCACGGGCGGCGCAGCTTCTTCCCCAAGCCATATTTTATCCGTTAATATCGCACGGTCTGCGCACGGTCGTGCGTTCGATCGTGCGTGACCATTTTTCAGCCTGTTTCCTATAAAAAGCAGGAATCGAGGCAGTCAACGAGGACGAGCGATTGGAGGCGGACTGGAGTGATTCAGAGAGCGGGAAATCACTTCCTTCCCGCTGCTCTTGAGGGCTGAAAGCTTCCCCTTCATCTCCACCACCATAGAGGCTATTTCCGGTGATTTCTACCTCCATCCTTCCATCCGGGAGCACTAGGAAGCTTTCTCCACCATTAGCTCAAGCATTCCTCGCCGAGAGATCAAAGAAGCGCTGAAGATCGTAGGAACGGTGACAGCCTCCTTCGAGCCAAGCTCACCTTCTGAGGGCCGAGTCCGGAGAGAGCCCGACAACCTCTCATTCCGGTCGTGAACCCAAGACGTGACTTCTTCTTTGTGGTCCTCTCTAACCTTTGATGCTTGAACTTCTTTGTAGTTGTTTTATGAATGCTTGTTAAGTTAATCTTAATGGTTATTGCTTGTGTTCATATGCATTGTTGTTGTGATGGCATGAATAGCCCTTTTTCCTGGTGATTTCTGAGTTTCGTTGTGTGTGAAGCCACTAGCAATTGCTAGTGGTGATGTTTAGAGAAGCGGTGTGTGCGACCCTCAACCGTCATAGTTATATTCCGTCGACGCGCCTTCCGAAGCACGGCATCGCAGCCGTTGCATCCATCTCGCCTTGCGAAGCGGAGTTTTGACCCGCATCTCTCTTTATTCTGCAATAGCATAGGATCCCAAACCAAACCTCCCATTGTTACTTATTAACCCTTTTAACTGATTTCCTAGTTTGAGCAAATCGTACTACCCAACTTGCGGTCCTTTGAGAACGATATTCGGGGAGTTCCTCCCTATTTTATTACTTGAGCGACCGGTGCACTGCCGTCGTATCGCATTTCGTGCCTGCTAATTAGCAGTGCCGAATTTGCGCATCAGGTTCAACCAATGTAATGACACTCGCCCTCTTCTTTTGTCGGATGGGTTTGACCTCAGGGTCCAGATTGAGACAGTGACATGCAACTTCAACATCGATTCCTGCGGCGCTCCATACGAAGACATCCACATTCTCTTGCAGACATGCCACCATCATTATCTTCTGCTCTGCCTTCAGCGCTCCCCTGATCTTCAGTTGTCCGGGCTTTCCACCTTCCAAGGATACTTCCACTTCCTATACCTCCTTCGCAGCCTCCAACCTAGCCATTCTTTCCAGGAACCGGTCATCTTCCTCTGCCTCCTCCATCCAGCTGATAGTCTTTACTGCGTTTAGATAGCACTCCCGGGCGGCCTTAAGATCGCTCAGGATCCTTATTTGGACGTCCCCTTGGCAGTACTTCAGGCATTGATGATAATAGGACGGAACAGACTTGAAGGTGTTGATGAGCAGCCTGCCAAAGATCGTGCTATAATAGCTTGGCACGTCTATGATGACGAATTGACATTTGGATGAATTGTTGCCGAGGGTCACTAGTAGCTCCACTCCTCCTTCCACCTCCTTCCGCTCACCCGAGAAACAGAAAAGAGGCACATCTGAGGCTATCACCCTGCTTGCCTCCACCACTAGACCGTCAAACGTCTTCTTGAAAATGATGTTCACCGAACTTCCGCTGTTTATCAGGATTCGGGTGACGTTGAAGTCTTTGATGGAGGCCTGAATCACGAGGGCATCGTGAAAAGGGCTTTCATTCCCCATCATGTCCTCCTCGGAGAAGGTGATCTCATCCTGTGGGGGCAGCGCTTGGGAGGTCGAAGCGATACTCCTGCAGTAGATTTGGTGGAGGCTGGATTTGCGGGAAGCTCCGAGTCCTGCTCCTCCATGGATTACCCCTAATCCACCTCCTCCTCCCTGAGCTCCTCAACCTCCCTGGTCAACCCTGTCTTCATTCCTCCTCCGGACGGGTACCGGGCCCGCCACCGGCTCCACTGGGATCTCTTGTCTCTGCTGCTCTCCTCTAGCCCCTTCATCGAGCCTTCTCCCGGCCTCCCAAAAATTGGGGCAGACCATCGTTCTGTGCCCCTCCACCTGGTGCAGCTCGCAGTATAGAGGGATCTCCTTCACCTGATGCCTCCACCAATTATTCTTCCGGTTATGTCTGTTCGCCTGGCGGGCAATAGTCATCGCTTCCCGACATCCTTCCTCATTACGTCTTTCTTGTTGATCACGACTCCTCCTCTCCGAGGAGAACCTCCTTCCCTGGCCTGGTTGTTGGAGCCTTCCCGCTAGTCTCCACGACGGACGCTGCTCTGGTACCTGGTACCTCCTCTCTTCCTCTCGGCGTTCCGGAGCCACAATGGGCATTCTCACTTCCTGTCTCCTCGGCTCCTCCTGCCTTCTTGGCTTTTACCTTCTCCTAGGTTCCTCCTTCTTCCCAGCTAGTTGCCTCCTCTCCTGCTCCTTGGGCTCCACCCTTTTCCCCCGCACAGGGAATTTCTCCTCTTCTTCGCCTTCTACTTGGATCAGCTGGATGGGCCACGCCAGGAACCCTCGGTTCGTCGACTCCCCCTGAAGGAACCTATTAGCTCTCTCAATAAGTTCTTCGTAAGAGAGGGGAGGATCCCTGATTATTTTGAGCTTGAAGAGGCCCTCCCTGAAACCGAAAGTGAGGGCCAACTGAAGAGTGAAGCCATCCACCTCCTGAATACCTAAGACTTCCTCCTAGAAGCGGTCGATTTACTGGCCCAACGTCTCGTGCATTCCTTGCAGCAGATAGAAGAGGGAAATCGCCTCCTTCTTCCTTTTCTTAGACGTGGCGAACCTCATCATCAGACCCCTCAGCAGGTCTTCAAAATAGTAGATGGAACTGGCCGGCAGTTAGTGGAACCAGTCTCTAGCCTTCCCCTGGAAGGTGATCGTAAAGAACCGACATTTGATGGCGCCCGTCATGATCTGGATGGACACCACATCCTCAAACCACTGAAGATGACAGATCAGATCATCCCTCCCGGAGTAGTAGTTGACGACAGGCTCTCGAAACCCTTCTGGGATGGGGG
The DNA here is from genome assembly GCA_033032865.1 of Dactylorhiza incarnata. NCBI lineage: Eukaryota > Viridiplantae > Streptophyta > Magnoliopsida > Asparagales > Orchidaceae > Dactylorhiza > Dactylorhiza incarnata. The sequence continues at coordinate 7,435,556 of JAWHQI010000054.1, forward strand.
CGACCAGTACCTCACAGCTGAAAGGGCTCCTTCCACCCTGGCGAAGATCTCCCAATTGGCGAGTAACAACACTATACTCGCCTCCCACGTAAGTATCTGAGAACCTCGTCGGGTTCTCTACTTCTCATAACTTGATCCCCTGAAAACTCGCTGGGTAATACTGTGATTGCCCTGGTCGCTTTGGCTCCTCCGCTATTGCTTCCTTCCCTACTCGCCTAGATGACGCTCCTTCCTTTGACGGGGTCACACAAAGAGGCAAGGTTGTCGTGACCTCGACGCTAGGAACTAGCACTACTCACAAGGTATCTTCAATTTGTCACACGAACTCCTCAAAGTCGGCCCTCCTTACGAACTCGCTTCTGCTCGCTAAGTCTCCACTTGCCCTTTCTGGCTCACCTCCTTCCACCATCTCGCCTGCAACACCGAGCTTTCTTCCACCGATTACGGTCCACGCTCACCGCACCAAAATGTTGAAGCCAAGAAAATCCTAGCTCCAAATATTCGGACCTAGGTGTAGCCGAAGTTGCTGATTCTGTGCTTCGACGACTTGGATCTGAAGGCTCGCGCGAAGAAGGAAAGGAGAGATCATAAACAGACCCTAGAGAGCTTCAACACGGAGGTACCGCCACGTACCCGGAAGCTCAGTTAGAACTTCCCCTTCACAACCACAGATGGCTGAGCTTAGTACTAGGAAGACACTGGCTTGATAAGAATCTTGCCTATAAGAGGGGATTGAACTGTGATTTTTCAAGTGTCATTCCTGGTACCCCTGGGGGTCTATTTATAGACAAATCTAGAGGGAGGGGAGCATAAGCGACCATACCTCACCCTTGTGAGATTGTCTAGATGGACCTGAAGAACGGGCGACTAGGTAAGGATATCGACAATTTCTGGCGAGTTGTAGTTGATAGTCGCCCGCTTGTGCGAGTAGGCTCGAGGGCTGATGATAGTCAAGCGCTTGCGCGAGTAACTTCGAGGCCTACTCATAGTCACCAATTTGGGGCGAGTAACCTTGATACTCGCACCTGACATTACATGTCTCTGGTGAATTGCTTGTTGTCTTCGATTTGACCATTGACTTTGACTTCTGCCCACGTGGCATGGATGTGTCCTACCCTCGAAGAATATGGGTTGTACACACATAGCTATTTTAAAGATTAGCATATGAAGCATTTTTGTATTTTGAAAGTATTGAAATGATAATGTAAAATACATGATAAGAAAAAAAATGAAAAACCAAAATCCAATCTGTACCACCCGTAATTCGTCGAGATCAGAAAGGTCTAAGGAGACGTCTATTCACAGACCTCGCTAGGCGAGCAGAGCAGAGCATAGGGTGAGCTTGGCGAGCAGAGGGCGAGCTTGGCGAGCAGAGGGCGAGCTTGGCGAGCAGAGGGCGAGCTTGGCGAGCAGAGGGCGAGCTTGGCGAGCAGAGGGCGAGCTTGGCGAGAAGAGGGCGAGCTGGGCAAGCAAGGGGTGAGCTGGGCGAGCAAGGGGCGATCTTGGCGAGCAGAGGGAGAGATGGGCGAGCAAGAGGCGAGCTGGGCGAGCAAGGGGCGAGATGGGGGCGAGCTGGGCGAGCAAGGGGTGAGTTGGGCGAGCAAGGGGCGAGCTGGGCGAGCAGAGGGCGAGGTGGGCGAGCAAGGGGCGAGCTTGGCGAGCAAGGGGAGAGTATGCCAAGCAGAGGCGAGTATGGGCTAGTATGGTCAGGTAACTACCCCCCCCCCCCCCCAGGATTTGTCTATAAATAGACCCCAGGGGTACAAGAAAGAGGACTTTTTGGATGAGGTTGACCCCCTCAGGCAAGATACTCGCCAGGTCCCTGCCTTCCTTGTACCAAGCTCGGCCATTTTTGGTTTTGGAGGGGAAGACTCCCTTGAGCTTCCGGGTACGTGGTGGGACCTCCCTACCGCAGCACCTGGGGTCCTGTTTGTTGCTCCTCTAGCTTCTTCGTCGTTGCCAGCCAAGTCATCTCGTTGGACCGCTGGGCGAGTAGCCTCCGGCTGCATTGATCCGAATTTTGGAGCCTAAGATTTTCTTGGCTTCAACACTGTTGTTCTTTTTCCGAGCCCTCTTCGTCGTTGCCAGTCAGACCTTCTCGTCGGACTGCAGGGCGAGTAGCCTTCGGCTGCATTGATCCGAATTTTGGAGTCGGGATTTTCCAGGCTTCAACGCTTTGGTGCAGTGAGCGTGGATCGTAGTCAGAGGAAGAAAGTCTGGTTGAGAAAGTGAGATGGTTATAGTTAGCGACCACGAGGAAGTGGTAGGTAACCCAGCCAGAGGTGGCGAGTTCGTAACTTTGGCTGTTTTCGAGGAATTCGCGTGGCAGATAGAAGGCTCCATGCGAGCAGCTCTTCAACCTCGTGCGGAGGGAACGACGACCTTGCCTCATCGCCCGGGTCCGTCCGAGGAAGGTGCTCACCTTAAGCGAGCAGGTAAGGATCATATGGAGGAGTTCGAGCGACCAAGGAGGTCGCAGTTCGGTCCACAGCATCGCAAGGAGCTGGCAGAACTCGGTTCTGCGAGGAGGAGGAGGAGGCGAGATACTTCGGTACTCGCCAGGCTAGCAAGTATGGAGGAGATACTCGCCAAGATGAAGGTCGTCGCCAGATTGGGGGGAGGAGCCCATTCTGTGAGGAGATCGTTGATGCGCCAGTGCCGTAGGGGTTTAGAGATCCTGCAATGAATTACTACTCGGGGAGGGATGACCCTATCCGACACATCCAGTGGTTTGAGGATGTAGCCTCCATCTGAACCATGTCCGACGCCTTCAAGTGTAGGCTGTTCGCAATTTCCTTCTGAGGGAAGGCAAGGGACTGGTTCCACCAGTTGCCAGCGGGTTCCATCTACTGCTTCGAGGACTTGTGTCGGGGGCTGACCATGCGGTTCGCCACAGCCAAGAAGCTGAAGAAGGAGGTCACGACCCTTTTCCATTTGGTGCAGGGGCGAAGGAAATGTTGGGGGACTATATCGACCGCTTCAAGGAGGAGGTGTTGGACATCCAGGAGGTGGATGGTCGCACCTTGCAGCTGGACCTGACTTTCGGCCTTCGTGAAGGCCTCTTCAAGTTGGAGCTCGGTAAGATCCCTCCCTACTCCTACGACAATCTCATCAAGAGGGCCAACCAATTCGTCCAGGGTGAGGCTTCCAACCGCGGCTTCCTAGCCAGGCTCACCCGAGTGACTAAGGAAGATGAGGAGGAGGAAGAGGAAAAGACCCCCGAGAAGAGGAAGAAAGAAGAGTCCAGGAGGGCAGAGAAGCGGAAGCCAGAAGGAAGGAGCAGGGAAGAGAGAAGGAGAGAAGAGCCCAGGAAGGAGGAGCCTAGAAGAAACGATGAGAGGAGGCTCATCGTGGCCCCAGAACGTCGGGAAGAAGAGAGGCGCCACCAAGTCCCCATTAACCGGCCACCGTGGAGGCCGGCCAGAGGACCTCATCGTCAAGACCGGGGAAGGAGATCCCCGGAAAGAAGACGCTTCGACCAGCCAGAGAGGCATCAGGGAAGGAGAAGGGAGGAAACGATGGCGGTTGCCCGGCGCGCAATCGGCAAGGCCGAAAAAACCGGAAGCAGAGGAGGCCACAGGTAGAGGAGATCCCCCTCTATTGTGACCTCCATCAGTGGAGTGGCATGGTACCATGGCTTGCCCAGACTTTTGGGAAGCCAGGAGAAGGTTGGCAGCAGGAGAAGTAGAAGGGGAGCAGCGGAGGATTGAAGCGCCTGTCGAGCCGCCGGCAGTTCAAGCCGTCGGGCGAAGGAGGAAGTCGAGCCGTCGGCAGTTCAAGCCGTCGGCCGAAGGAGGAATGAAGATCGCGTCGACCACGGAGGTCGAGGAGACCTCATCCAGGTAGGTAGAGGAGTCGGTGTGATTCACGGGGGAGCAGGGGTGGGAGCTTCCCGCAAGGGGAGTCTTCATCAGATCTATCGAAGGAGCGTCGCTTCAATTTCGTAGGCACCGCCCCCGTTGGAGGAGATCACCTTCTCAGAGGACATGCTAGGGAATGCGAATCCCTTCCATGATGCCCTCGTGATTCAAGCTGCCATGGAGGACTTCACCATTGATCGAATTCTGATCGATGACGGTAGTTCCGTGAACGTCGTTTTCAAGGAGACGTTTGACGGACTGGGCGTCGGAGCAGCAAGAGTCCGGGCGTCGGATGGTCCCCTCTTTGGCTTCTCCGGAGAGAAGAAAGAGGTGGAGGGAGACGTAGATCTCCTTGTAACTCTCGGTGGCACCCCTCTCCAGTGTCGTTTCATCATCGTTGACGCCCCGAGTTGCTACAAGGCCATCTTCGGTAGGCCACTTCTCAACACCTTCAAGGCTGTTCCATCCCCCTCTATTTATAGATTTCTAGGGACCCCCCCCCCCCCCCCCCCCATGACTACCGAGTAAGCTAGTATCCCGCCAGGAGCAACTTGTCGAATACGGGTTGGATGATTCTTTCCAACCAACTACGTTGCTCGCAAAGAGCGGGGATTGTGTACAACCCTCATTCTCCGAGGGTGGGTTCGTCTAAAGGCCACATAAGCAGAAGTCAAAGTCAACGATCATTGTTAATATCAGACAGCGCAACAGGATCAGGAGACTTGGGAGTGCAAGCAGGAACTTGCTCGCCCCCATGACGAGGAGGAAAGGCGCAACCGGAGTTCGCTACCCGGCCGAGCGAGAAGGTCGTAGGCCTGGACATTCTCGCCTATGGACGACTTGCACCAACCAACTCGCCAGTTTAGGCCGAGGTCCCCGCCTACTCGCCTACCTAGACCTTTGCTCAAACCATCTCCTAGGGGATCAGGGATAGTCGTCTGCTTCCTCTCCCTCAAGATTTGTCTATAAATAGACCCCCAGGGGTACCAGGAATGACACTTGTCCAAAATCAGAGCTTCACCCCCCTTATAGGCGAGAATCCTCCCCTAGCCAGTGTCTTCCTAGTACCAAGCTCGGTCATTCGTGGTTTTGGAGGAGAAGACTCCTTTGAGCTTCTAGGTACATGGTGGGACCTCCCTGCCGCAGCAACTGGGGTCCTATTTTTTTTTTCTGAGCCCTCTTCGTCGTTGTCAGCCAGACCTGCTCGTCGGACTGCTGGGCGAGTAGCCTCCGGCTGCATTGATCCGAATTTTGGAGCCGGAATTTTTCAGGCTTCAACACAATCGTACATGGCAGAGGGTTAAGCTCAGGTTGAACATAAATTTTGAAGTTGAATTATTTAACGATGATAAAGTTAATCTAAGGTGGAATATATTAATTAACATTTCACATCAAGATTGCAGTTTAGGAAAGAATTCAAGTTCAAAATTAATATATTACCTGAATCACTGAAGCTAGGACATAATTCAAATTCATTATGAATTCAAAATTAATATATTACATGAACACTACACCTTCCAACTGCCCAGATTACATGACACAACCTGTTGAACTTGAAATTGTAGATAAAAAAACATAGAACAAAAAGGAAAAGATGCATCGCAAACAGTACAAATGCAAGAAGAAGGGTACAATCAGGTAGAGCTTCTTTACCTCTCCTCTTTGAACAATAGTAAAGCAATGTACTGATGCAAATGAGAATTCAATCATTCAGGCAGTTTAGGGCTTAAAAGGATATTCTTCAATTGAAAGGAGAATAAAGCGAAATGAGAAAATAATATACTGGTTCATATGAGCATTGGATCATTATAAAAAGCAATGTACTGATTCATATGAGCATTCGATCATTCAAACAGTTTAGGGCCAGTCATGCAGATGTGCGGATCCGTTCTTATTTGTTGTTGTTTCGTGGATGTACATTGTTGGTGAAGACATGAGCATCACGACCCCCCATGCGTTTTGCGATAGAAAAAAGGAAACAAAGCCACGACCCCGCTCCAGTTTTGCGAGAGAAAGGAGGAAATTGTTAGATGTTAAATGTGGCGCCGACCTCCATTCAAAGAGCGCTACCCGGCCGGCCCACATCCAGGAACTGCAGTACACCGTCCCAACCCTTCTCCGTATGCAAGTCCGCAACCCCATCCATCACAGGATGTTACCAAGTGCTCTACAACGCTACGACGGTTTGTTGAGGTCGGCAAGGCCAATGCCTGACCTCGATCCTCCGACCTCCTTCATAAGAGAGTTTTAACCACACCTCTTATACCCATTCGCGATGATAATCCACCACCTTGGTTCGGGATCCGAATCCACCACCTGCACGAAGCACTCCCTGCACAAAGCACTGACTGCACTAGGCACTATCTGCACATAACATCAACTGCGCAAAACAAGACTACACTAAGCACCACCCCAAACACCTGAGGCGTCAGCCGACCTGCTCCAGTCGACTCATCCTTACTCGGGCTCAACCTCTAAATGCCGACGCAACTAGATTGTTGAATCTGAGTCACCTAGTCAGACTACCAGAAGGACGATACCCGACGCCACCTCGACCATCCAATCTATCGCCTGCAGAAATCATGAGCGCACCACCTTGCATCATTGCCCCCATCATCCGGTACAAACTATCGTGCTGCATAGCTCGCATAAGCATGATGCGCCCTTGCATCATCATCAAAACTCCACCTCTCGATGCAAATTTGCACCCACTAGAGTCCAATCTGCCCAACGATATCAAATTCCTGCGCAACTTGGATACCAGGTGTACCGACTCAAGTCTACGCACAACTCTGTCATGCGTCTGGATGTCCACAGTCCCTGTACCTGTGACCTCATATGATGAGCCGTCACCCAGAAAGACTGACACATCCATCACTTCCAGTGAACTAAACATCGCCCATCTGAGCAAAAGTGATGTGAAGCACCAAAATCTAAAATCCAGTTATCAGAGTCACATAGACTCTCAGTAATGGTAAAAGACACATCACTATCCTCTGCGTGACTATCGCTGCCTTGCATGCACCTTGGACATCCCTAGAACTCTGTGCACGTTGCGGACAATGTCTCCTGATGTGACCGTTCTGCCACATCACTGCCTTCCTCGAAGTGGATCTGGCTCGTGCACTCACAGATCCCATCTCGAGATGCCTCCCTCGTCTATCTACTGTCAATGCACGCTCACCCCCAAGAGTGGGGTCCGATAACATCTGACTGGACAGTAATGTAGATGTGATCTGCTCCACGCATACTGTATCATTCCCATACAACAGAGTGGTCTGCATATGCTTGTACGACACCAGGAGCGAAGTAAAAAAGCAAGAGGGCCTTAACTTCTTCCTCCAACTTCACACCAACCACATGTAGTTGGTTGAGAAGTCCATTGAACACGTTGAAGTGTTCATGGAGGTTACCACCTTGTTGCATCTTCAGTTTGTACAATCGCTCCTTTAACAACATCCTCGTGGTCAATGACTTGCTCATATACAGTCCCTCAAGCTTCTCCTACAACTTGACAACGGACTCATCAAAACCAATATTGAACACCACATTATCGTCGACGCACATCCTGATAGCGCTAGTGGTGTGCTCATCCAACTCAATCCACTCAGAATCCTTCACCAGAGCGAACAAAGACTCACGCCCCATGCATCACTCGCATCAATCCCTGCTCAACCAGCATGTCTTTGACCCGAATCATCCATAGGCAGACATTCCCGCTACCATCAAATATCTCTACAAAATACCTTTCCAACTCAGTGTTCTTCGCCTCCATAGCTACCCACAGTACCTCTAGCCGGTCCAATTAATCCACAGATCTGATCTGGGAAGATAGGGAGTGGACCAATGTCGTCACCTACCGTTGACCCAAACCTAAACTGGAACGTCCAATCAGTCGCCTACCGAAAACCTGGTTCTGATACCACTTGCTGTAAAATCTGATACTGAACAGAGCTATAAAATCACAGGTAATCAAGAAAATACAAACAGGGCACAAATCTGCACACGACAAAAACCTGTCGAGGCACAACCACACAAATATATATATATATATATAATCAAACAATATAAATAACTGAGAACAACGATGAAGAAAAGATTTGATCGTCCGATGAAACGCACGCGGATGCGCTGGACATGCACGATCCGCGGGAGAGTAGTAGATCTGGATTGCAATCCGCCTAGCAGAAGCAAAAGGTTCACCGGAAGCACAAGGTTCACTGGAACCTTCAACGTTGAAGTCCGGCATTCAACCGCGCCGCCACCTGAGACCACGCCACCACCGAAGAGAGAATCTAAGCGCGGATCTAACCATGCTTCTCATCTCCACGACACCACCTCCTTCGCGTCACCTCTCACAACGTCGACGACTATCTAGTTCAAGACCGGTGACAACACCCTCTTAGCTGGAGATACGCCTTGAGGCAGACGGCCTCCCATATCGCATGAGCAAAGAGAAATATGAGAGAGAGAAAGTGGCGGCGACCACATGCATTTCTCCTCCAAAGCCACTGGTCGGCTCCTCCTCTTGGGCGATTACCCTAGACTCACGCAAGAGGGGTGGCAAATTTTCTTGGATCATGGAGAGAGGAAAAAATGCCTGCATGTTTTAAATATAAAACCTAGAGATAGTGGACACTCATCTCAACTTTCGCATCAAAATTATGTAATTTTTTCTCTTCCTGTGTTGTGGGTATATTAGGACCGTTTTTGGTCTAGGGTTTGTAATTTTTCTAGGAAGAAAAATGAGTTTTTGGCCTAGGGTTTGTAATTTTTTTAGGAAGAAAACTGAGAGAAGGGAGAGGCGGCTCTGTGAAGGTGTATTGCTTGTACTCTGGAATTTCTTCTTAGTGTTTGTTTGTGGCGCGGGTGGATCGTGATTTTGTTTTCCTGGATTTGGGGTTTTTTCCACGTTAAAATCTTCTTGTTCTTGTGTCTCTATTTTCTGTGATTCTTGTGTGTATTTTTGTTCATGTTTGCTTCGCGTGTTTTTCCCAACAGAAACGAAGCCACGATGGAGAAGAACCTTGAGGGGGATGTACAATGTCTGCGAAGTTTGAATCTAAAGACGCAGAGAAGTTTGGAAACAATATTGACGGCCAGTTATCTAGGGGGGAAATGGCGTGGATGCTTGGACGATCGATGGATGCAGCGGTGGAAGGCGGTGACGGGTTACGTCGGTGGTTGGAGAGGCCGCGGTGGCTATTCCAGAGGGGAAATGGCGTGGATGCTTGGACGCTGGAGAAATCGAGTGTAGAAAGGAAATGAGTTAGCGAAGAACAGGAGGGAGGAGTGAAGCGGGAATTATTAGGGTTAATGTGAGGCTAATCTGGCGGGGAATGGAAATAAAGAGTGAAGCGGGAATTCTCCCTTATTAAAAGAGAAAAGTTTTCCTTGGTCAAACATTCAAAATTGTCAAATATAACTTATTATTTTAATCTAATGACTTAACATATATTATAATCTATTTCAAAAAATTTAAAATACAATGTCAATTCAAGTAATTACACTCAATCCTCAAATTAAAAATAATAATGAAAATTCATAAAATTGAAAAAGTTTTTAATAAAACTCATATACCTACTATGGTAGACTGTCATTATGCATGTCAGAAGTTAATTTGTCATGCACAACGATATTCGAATTTTTTTAACAAAAATCAAAAAGTGATGTATAGCCACTTTTCACATTAATTAGGGAAATTGTTAAAGGCAAACCAAAAATGGCTATCGGCACACCAACATAAATTAAAATCCTCATCTAAAATTATTTCCTATTTTTTACGGGCAAACCCAAAACGGCTATCCGCACACCAACATAACTTAAAATCCTCATATAAAATTAGTTTCAAAATTTTCTACGGACAAAGCATAAGCCGCACACCAGCGCCAAAAACCCTATCTTATTTCCTCTCGCATTCGGCTGAAACCTTCTCGCATTCTATAATGAATTGTTTATGCAGTATGTGCATGCACAATAAATGTTAATCGGCAAAGAAGTGTAATAAGATGTATATAATCATCTTCTTATCTTCAGAAATTTTTAAAGGGCAGTATAGCATAACAAAAAGCTCTTTAGACTACAAATTAAAGTCAAAAAATAAAAAATAATAACTACGCAGAAAATTTAGTGATCATACTTTACTCATGCATAAACTGAGATTATCAGTTAACTTCTGTGGTTAAAGCATGAATACTGAGATCAGAATTTCCTGGATCAGACCTTGGTTATTCAAAAAGTTGAACTAAGTGAACCAACACTTCAACAACCCATTATGTCTTTATAAAATAAATTTGAGCATACTATTTTTTAGGGTTTTTAAGCATAACAAGTTATTGCAACTTCACATATAGATCATAATTATAACGCACACATATCATAATTTAGAGAAGCAAGAACTCACAATTTACTTTCTTTTTTCTTTTGGGTCACTTTGATTAGCAACAATCCTCAAAACCCTCTCAATGGTGAATACTTAAGCAAATTCACTAAAATCAAGAGAATATAACTAATAATTTTTTTTTATACTAACTAAAGTTTATCATGATCTAAAGTTTAAGAGTGAGTATATCATGGTTAGAAAAAAATGACAAATTTATTGTTTTAGATTTTATTTTTTGTTAACAATATAGGTTTGTCGTTAATAGATTTGTTTGCACCGAGTAATTTCCATAAAGTATGGGTTGTTGTTAATAATGGTGTGCATATTCTCATTTTGGTTTGTCTTTAACAATTACCTTAATTAATTGATAGTGTGTTTATTTTAAACGACAATAATTAATAGATAGGGGCGGAGCCCCGTGCCTGGTGTGTGTGCCTGGTGTGTGTGTGTGTGTGTGTGTGTGTAAATGTGTAATAGTGCATGAGACCCCCCATGCAGCCAACGAAATATGAGTGAAGAGAAGTTGAGAAAAAGAAATGATTGGGGGAGGAGGGTGATCCATAGTTTGGAGAGGGGAGAGGCCTTTTGGCTTCTAACTTTAGGTTAGGAATATATTAACTTATATACATATATATATATATATATATATATATATATAATTCATTTATATTTGATTTAGGAAAAGGGAGGGCGTAGCCCTTCCCTCATTCTAAATTTGTCCTTGTAAACGGCTTCAGGGGACTCGAAATTTGTCTCGAATAAGATCGTTACGAGCATCTCTTCTATACTCACCCACCAGAATAATCTGAGATCAATTTTGAGTTCATTTGCTCATTTTATACTTCCTCGAGTGTTTGCTAACTAATTTGACTTTTGCCACCGAAAACTTCTCTAATAATGTCGAAATCGCATGAGAAAGACTCCATTGGGTTCATTGTTATTACGAGTCTATTGAAGTTTAAGGGTCTATTCCGAGGTCGTTTGCTCAAAGTCGTATATTGAGTAGTCGCACATCTCAACGCGACCCGTTTTGGTCAACTTCTACGATTCTCATCGAAATGGGACGAAGCGAGTATCATTGAGTTCATATATGGGTCATACAAGTTAACGTATCTCAAAGCGACATATTTTAGTCAACTTTGTAAATATGCATCGAAATGAGGAAAAATGAACGGCATTGAGTTTGTATGGTTCATACGAGTTCAATGCAACTGACCGAGATCAAATCTGACTAAGTTTATGCAAAAAGGCATTTTGGGGCCATTGTGTAGCACTAAATGACCTATTCGAAAACTTCCTAAATATGCATCAGAATGAGGTGCAACTGACGTCGTTGAGTTCATATTGATCTCATGTGTGCAATGTCACTAACCAGAATCAATTCTGAATTCATTTGCTTAGAAAGTCTGTTCTAAGTCGATGTAATTCAATAATGGTGTAAACCAAGTTGTAGTCGGGTCAGTTGGCCAATAAGATCTCACTGACCTCAAAAAGCTCATTAAACGGTCAATTGAACCAGCTAGATCGCTTGGTGGATCAATTGATCTGTTCAGAATTTGAGATGTAACATGAGCAATGTACTCTCTTATAACAATAAGTCCTTCGGCCAGTGGTCATTCCATGAATCATAAGTAGACGCTCTCAAGCTAATCATGTTCTACACATCAAGCATTAGTGTTCTCATAGCACCCAATAAACAAGGTGTGCAAACCCCAAAAATACACATGAGCATTTGCTGGTAAGACGATATGTCCAGACCCAAGGCTTCTCCCATGCAAACAACATGCTAAAAGGGCCATACCTATACTGAGCTACATGGTATGGCTGCAGTTCAGCCCATTCTCGTTGCTCAGACACCATGGATACAATTGCATACCAAAAGATTTGTTGTCTTCCGAACTGCATAATGCGGGAGCCATGGGCGGATCCAGAGGGGGGGCCCTAGGGACACTGCCCCCCCCCCCCCCCCCCCCCCCCAATTATTTTTCGAAATTTTGCTATAAGGCCACAAAAATTTGGATATCCGCACACATAATGTTGGCTAATCGCACACCAATCATATCCTAATTTCTTATTTCTCGCATATTTTCCCAGCTCACGCTCACACGCTGTCCCGCAATCCCGAAAGGGCGAAAGGCCAAACCCTAACTCCCGCTCGGCCGCTCTCACCATCTCGCTCCCGACTCCCGCAGGCTGCCGTTGGTTCACGGTTCTCCAGCCTCCAGCCTCCCAGCTCCACCGCTCCAGGCTCTAATCTCCAGCCTCCAAGTGCTGATTCCTCCCGACGGGCGAGGGTCGACGGACGTGCAGTGCTGTCGCCTGCCGGTGTGGATGTGTGGTGTGATTTTCCTCCAAGTGCCGAACCATCCCGGTCGATCCAAGTGTAGTGCTGATTTCTCCACTCTCCAGTTTCCTCGACGTCGACTAGCCATGAAAATGGGGCTTCACCCGTTCACGGGCAGGTAAATGTAAATGATTGGAAACCTCAACTGTTTTTTTGTTCAAAACCTCAAATTATTATAGTGTAATACAGTTTGATATACACAAATTATTCAAATAGAAGGGGCATGATGCACAAATTATTCAAAACCTAAATGGTTTTTTTGTTCCAATTTGAATGATTAGAGTGTGAATGGATATACACTAATTATTCCTTATGTTATTATGTATTTATGCAGTAGAATGAGTCTCAAATCTCAAGAAGGATAATATAGCTGAGATCCAGTTTGTAATTAGAGGGCTTTGAGGTATATTTCTTGGTTTTGTTCTATGCATTTTATTTCCTTTTATACTCATGTATTTAGGCGTGCTTTGAGGTATTAGTCAAATAGTGGCTAAGCAAAGCATAGTAGACTCTGTGATGTATGTTTGTAGGGGTGCTTCGTAGTATTAGTCGGTAGAGGATCAAGCGAAGCACGTAGAACTTTTTGTTGAATTTTTTTCAAATGTTTTTTTGTGATGAATGTTGCGACTTGCGAGTCTTGTGAATCTTTATTTATCTTACATAATTTTAACCTAAATTGATGTAGATTTAGTGAAAATTTAAATATGGACGGACAAAAGAAAAAGTCTAGTCTTATCGCATCCATGTTTCAGAAGAAGTTAAAATCGCAATCACAAGAGTCGTCCTCAACATGTAAAACTCCAACTCAAGAGAGTGAGAATGAGGAGTTTTCCCCTTCTCCACCCGATTATAGTGAAAATGTATTTCCTTCAACCAATGAGGTGTTTTCCCCTTCTCCAACCGATAATATTGTAATGAGGTATGTATTTGATGTGGAGTTGCTTCCACATGATCCTGGAAAGAGAAGAAGTATAGTCACATATCCTTTAAATGAGCAAGATGCAGTGAGGAAAGCTTATATATTAAGAGGTTCGTGTCAGCCTAAATTTCATTCTTTTCCACCAAGAAAAATGGGAGAACGGTATCGTCGGTTTGTAGTCACATGGTTTGATATGTTCGATTGGCTGGAATATAGCATTGAAAAAGATGCTGCATTTTGTTTTGTATGCTACCTGTTCAAGAATGATACTGTAACTAGTGCTCCTGGGGGGGATGCTTTTGTTAGTGGTGGAGGATATAAGTCTTGGAATAAACCTGAAGGGTTCACAAAACATGTCGGAAAGAGTAATAGTGCGCATCAGTTGGCATTGCAAAAATTTGAAGCACTGAAAGAACCTAAAAAATCTATCATTGTTGCTCTTGACAAACAATCAGATAGGACTAAATTTGAACATAAAACACGGTTGCAAGCTTCTCTTAAATGTTTGAGATATCTCTTGCGTCAAAAATTGGCTTTACGTGGTCATGATGAGAGCCAAGATTCACTTAATAAGGGAATTTTTTTGGAACTTCTACAATGGCTTGCTGATATCGATGAAGAAGTTGGCAAGTATGTCTTGAAAAATGCACTGACAACAATCAATTAACTGCTCCTTCAATTCAGAAAGATATAATCAATGCTTGTGCAAAAGAAACTACTAAAACCATTATGCATGAACTTGGTGATGATTACTTTTCTATTCTAGCTGATGAATCCAGTGATGTGTCACATAGAGAACAACTTGCTCTTTGTTTGCGTTACGTTGATAGAAATGGAAGACTAGTAGAGCGGTTTCTTGGAATTGTGCATGTTCTTGAGACTACTGCAGTGTCACTTAAAGCTGCAATTGAATCTTTACTAATAGAGCATTCATTGGATTTGTCTAAAATTCGTGGGCAAGGATATGATGGTGCTAGTAACATGAGTGGAGAGGTAAATGGTCTTAAAAGTTTAATTTTGAAGGTAAATCCAAGTGCTTACTACATTCATTGTTTTGCTCATCAACTTCAGTTAACACAAGTTGCAGTTGCTAAGATAAATGATGATTGTCAGTGGTTTTTTGAAGCAATTTCAACTTTGCTAAATGTGATTGGGGTTTCATGTAAACGAAATGAAATGCTTAGAGAAAGTCAAGTACAAAAGGTTGCCAAGGCACTAGAAGATGGTGAACTGAAAACCGAATTAGGTTTTAATCAGGAGCTTCGTTTGACTCGACCTGGAGATACTCGTTGGGGGTCACATCACAAAACATTGGTGCATATTATTTCATTATATCCTGATATGGTTGATACACTCTTGAAGATTGGGAAGAGTAAAGCAAATGATCGGGTGAAAGCACAAAGTGTGTTGTTTGCATTGGAATCATTTGGTTTTGTTTTAATGGTTCATGTGATGACAACTATATTTGGGTACACACACGAGTTAAATCTCATTTTGCAAAGAAAGGATCAAGATATTGTCAATGTCATGTCTTTTGTTAGCTTGGCAAAAAGACAATTGCAAACTTTAAGAGATGATAGATGGGTCTCTCTTCTAAAAAAGTCTTATTTTTTGTGCAAAATATGGTATTCGTATCCCCAATATGGATGATCGGTATATTCCCCGTGGAAGATCAAGACGGTTTGTCGAAGACTACACAAACTTGCATCATTATCGGGTTGAAATTTTCTTAAATGTCGTCGATCTACAATTACAAGAGCTAAACAACTGGTTTGATGAGGTGAGTATGGAGTTGCTTCATTGTATGGCTTGCTTGAATCCCGCTAACTCATTTGGTTGTTTTGACAAGCAAAAAATGTTGCGACTTGCAGAGTTTTATCCGAATGACTTTTCAAGTTTGGAGTTATTTAAATTTGAATTTCAACTTGACAACTACATTGTCGATATGAAAAGTGATGAGAGATTTTTTAATTTGAAGGACCTTGATCATCTATCTACGAAGCTTGTTGAAACTGGTAAATATGTTGCTTATCAACAAATCTACAAGCTTTTGAAGTTTGTATTGATTCTTCCCGTGGCTACTGCAAGTGTGAAAAGAGTTTTCTCATGCATGAATTATGCGAAGAACAAGTTGCGCAATAGTATGGGCGATCAAATGTTGAATAATTGTCTAGTTACTTTTATTGAGCGAGAGACATTTTTGAAAGTAATTGATGATGATGTTATCGGTCGTTTTCAAAAAATGAGAACTCGTCGTGGACAATTATAATTTTTCATGTAGTTTGTAATTTTCAGTGTTATGTAGTTTTGTACGACTTTATAGTGCAAAAATTTTAATATTTACTTGTCATTTTATTTAAAAAAAAATTTGCGCCCCCCCCCCCCCCCCCCCCCCCATTATCAATTTCCTGGATCCGCCACTGCCGGGAGCGACTTAGCTTGTGCTCATTCTCTTTTTGCCAATAAAATGACTTATCAGTATCATGACCTCTCCCATGCAAACTGTATCTCATACCAAACTACATGGTGCGAGCGTGATTTGACTTGTTCCCGTTATCAATCACTATGGAAATTGCATGTTATACAACTTATTTTTCTGCCAAATTGCATGATGCGGGTGCGACACAATCTATTCCTATTTCTCATCAATCACAAGCATATCCTAAAGCAAACATGATATATGATAGGCAAGTCTACCATACACTCAGGGTGGAGATATTACTTACATAATATCCTACAAGACCATTGTGCATTTAACCCTAACTCACAAGACGCGCGCGTCCACTCTCATCTCCCGACATATCAAGGGGCAGCGTCAAAAAACAAAACATGTCTGCAAATCACTTAATATGCATATTCCACTCTAGGGATTCATTGGATTCATCTCATATTAAAGGTATCCCCGTGATTAGACATCCATAACCATTGTCTCCATACTAGCATTTAACAATGGGGTCGGGAATCTATCTCTTATTACAAAAATACTAGACATCATAAATCCAAATTCGCTAGCCGTGACATCACATTCCATTCGGTGAACCATACAATAAGTAGGATTCACTTCTCACAATCATATTATATATTCAATATCATCCCAATTTCCCATTCCACTATGGGAAACCCGTCACAGATCGGATATACAATTCATAAATCCAATTTACACTTGTTAGTCATTGTAATATCAATTTCCATTTTAGATCCATCTCATATCGGAATCACTACTCACGATCCATTTTCAAATCAGCTATTTTCCTTGTTTTTGCATTTCTCTACGAGTAATTTTTCTTAAAGCGGTGTAATTCCTCAAAAGTCCTAAATCCTACGGTGGATTCTAACGACTACGAAACCATACTCAATTCTTGAGACACAAGCGAATACATTCAACATACGCGAATAATTATACGGTAGAGCGTCTAAGGCAAGATTCTTAAATGCACGTTACAAACAAACATCACCGAATCCGCCAAAAAAGGCTTCCTCAGTTTCACCACAATGCCCTAACGCTTGAAATCAAACATCAAGCTCATGCAACTACTCATGATGAGGACGCAGTCCTATGCCTTATTTCTCCAAAGAGCTAAGACTTATTTATTTCACAAGACGACAAAAACGGGTAAAATAAGAGGGGACCCACTTAGTCATATGCATAGTCAGAGAATGTTAGGAGTTATCAATTCATGAAATAATCCATAAGGCTCCGTTCGTTTGGTAGGTACTGTAGGAAAGAATTGATTTTGAGCAATCCAATTCCATTCACAAACGTTTGCTTGGTCTTTTATTGGAGGAAACTGGTTTTTCTCCGAAACCTACCGGGTTGGATCCATTAAGAAAATAGCCTATGGTGAAAATCTTTCCATTTTGGTCAATTTGAGAGAAAACCCTCTTCTTTTCTCTCTTAAAGTAATGATTACTATTTTATCATCATTATTTGATAATGATTACAATTTTAGTCAATTTAAATATTTTTTTCGATTTAAAGAAGTTAATTATTCATGATTAAAATTCTCGCAAAAATCTGTGCCTGAACCATCCTACAGCCGAACAGAAAAATTATTAATTTTCAATTCCTGTGCCTGAAAATTATCCTGCAAACAACACAAGATTTAAGTTTGCTCAAAACCAAAATCTTTGAGTTTTTTATTTTGGACCAAAACAAATTCTTTTCAATCAAAACTTTCGAAACGAACAGAGCCTGAAGCAGTGTGTTCATATTTCACACATGAACATGAATACATGATGCGTTTTTTTTTACAATCCTTGGTATTTTTGAAATATAAATGGAATAAATATGTACTTTATGACACACTTTTAACATTTCAAATTTTAATTATGCGGCAACATTTTATGTGACTATTAATGAAGAATTATTTTCTATTGTAAAAAAATAAATATTAACATATATATACGAGCATCTTCGCACGGGCTACGCCCGTGCTCGATGCTCTTCGCTTCGACAGTACTCCAGCAGTGACAGTACCTCCGCCCAAACTCGCCCGCTCTAGGACGCTCAGTCAATTGACAGTTCATAGATAGCCCCCGTGCCCCACGCGAGAGTACCCCCGCCTCGACATTGTCCCGGCGCGACGGCGCTCCCGCCTCTCGCGAACCCCCGTGCGTACGACGAAATCGAGATGGGGGACAAAATCGATGGTTCGCGAGCGGCGGGAGCGTCGTCGCGCCGGGACAATGTCGAGGCGGGGGTACTCTCGCGTGGGGCACAGGGGGCTATCTATGAACTATCAATTGACTGAGCGTCCTAGAGCGGGCGAGTTTGGGCGGAGGTACTGTCACTGCTGGAGTACTGTCGAAGCGAAGAGCATCGAGCACGGGCGTAGCCCGTGCGAAGATGCTCGTATTAAAAAAAACTTCTTTTAGACTTCGTGCAACGGTACCTCTGCCTAAACTCATCTGCTCCAAGATGTTTGGTCAATTGACAGTGCATGGGTAGCCCTCGTGCCCCGTGCGACAGTACCCCCGTCTCGACAGTGTCCAGGCGCGACGGCGCTCCCTCTGCTCGCCAACCCCCGTGTGCATGACAAAATGCGGACAACGGAGAGCACCGAGCATGGGGGTTTGCGAGTGCAGGGAGCGTCGGCGCGCCTGGACACTGTCGAGACGGGGGTACTGCCGCGCGGGGCATGGGGGCTACCCATGCACTGTCAATTGACCAGGCATCTTAGAGCAGATGAGTTTAGGCAGAGGTACGTTGTTGTTGGGGTACTGTCGATGCGAAGAGTATCGAGCACGGGTGGTAGCCCGTGCGAAGATGCTCGTATTCATATATATATATATATAAACATGTATCTATACGTAATGCAATGGAAAGCAAAAGCAAGCAGATCAACAATCACATGAAGTATAAAAATCTTAGCATTGCCTCAACTTGATTCACATATTTTTTACATGATAGCCTCAACCTGATGTCTCTAAATAACCTGAATGAATATTTTCAAATAATCCGTCGTTGCTAAGTGTACTTATTTACAAATATGAAGCACAATTATGTTGTCAAGCACAATTATAAATATAAATTTCTTATTTACCATTATGTTGTCTAGCACAATTTATATTTATAATCCGGTCATAAGTACACTTAGCACATCTACTCATCCTGAATAAATGAGTCAATTGACCGAGCGCCCTAGAGCGGGCGAGTTTGGGTGGAGGTACCGTCCTTACTGGGGTACTATCAAAGCGGAGAGCATCGAGCACGTATGGGTGGTAGCCCGTGCAAAAATGCTCATGCAAAGAAAATATTCAAAATAAAGAAAATATTCGCCATGTAAACTTGGGATCTATATACTCAAAAGTCTTTCATGCAGTCATTCACGGAGAAATACTAATAAAATTCAAAACTCTATTGCATTTCAAATTTTAAAAAGTAGGTTGAGAAGCACTTTGGGCAAAAACCAGAGCAATGCAATAACAAATCCATCAGATCCTGCAAATTCACCTGCAGACCAAATACCACAGGGCTTCAGACAACATAGATATTTTATTAATCTGAATGAACTTAAGCATAATATATCAATTAAACATTTCATATAAAATTTAGAATAACTATATCATAAACAATACTTGATCACTATAGGACATGTTTTTATGGTCAAAACTGAGGCACCTTACTGAAACTAAGAAAGCTTCCGCCAAAATTATACAGTACATGGATTTCACATGCATCATCAAAATTCCTCAAATGTTAGAGAGACCCATCAAAAGCATGAGGAAGCACAGTCCCATAGTGAAAAGATATGTTTCGAACCAAGTGACTTAGGGTGAATCCATGTGGAAGAAATAAGTTGATATCATAAATTTTACATAAAACTATCAAAATAAAACTCTCATTCAATTGGCAGATCTCACTTCAATGACATATTAAAAAGAAATGGAAGTGAAATAAAAAAACACCTAAAACAATGACATTCAAATAGAATAACGAAAAATTCAACCTAGATTTTACGATATGACCTGAATGGGAGACATCACATTGATGAGTTGATTGGACATTACGCTTCTAATCTTGTATTCGATGATGCTAAAATGCAATATGGATTTAGGTAATGGAAGAGAACTACATTAACAAAGGAGGGCACATTGACTGGAGCATCTTCTTGTTGAAAGATTATCCGGTGTCTACTTACAAATATTGAGCAGAAAAAGTATGAGAAATATAGATATATATGTTATAAACACTGAAGCAACATCACAGTCAAACGTTTTCATACATTATAATGACAGCTGAATAATAATGTATTATACCTTCCAAGACATGAATATTATGCTGCACCTGAATTGCTTCAATCACCTTATCAATGTCCCCTTTTTGATTAATATGTGTATATATATATGATATCAATCATCTAAAACAACAGCGCGTCCACACGAAGAATCACGACCACCGCCAGCACCACCGCCAAACTCCATATGAAGAATCAAAACGACCGCCAACACCACCGCCTCCATACGAAGAATCGCAACCGTCGCCACCAGCGCCTCCATACGAAGAATCACAACCACCGCCGCCATAACTTCCATAAGAGCAAAGCCCCCCTCCTCCATTGGAGTAGGAGCCATACCGTCCCGCCGTCGGCATCGGGGCATCTTTTCTGAAATCATGCCCTCCAAATGTGCATCCGCCATAGTGCCTGCTCCTTTCTCCACCATTCGAGAAATTCTTTGAATATTCAGATAGCCAGTCAGGAACATCCTGGGATGACTCCATCAACTCTATCAGCGCTATCACCAATTGCTGGTTAGCATCCTTGAAGAAAGCAGTGGCTCTTTGCAGCACGTCCCGTCCGCCCTATCCGATGAACGTAGCCATCTATATCCCGCTTCTCTTTAAGACGCATAAGCCCATAAGAGTGCTAAAAATAATACGGGACATATCTTTTGTACAAATTGATAGGCTTGCTTCCAAAGAAATAAATGACAGGGAAAACATAATGAACACAATGAGTGCATGCTTCCAAACAAACAAAAAAATCTTGAATTGTTTTCATTCTCAAGAGAGCGCAACTAATAAATATAATCAACCGCTACAAATAGTATGGTATGTTTCAACTGCATTCATATTTATGTAAAGCTAATATCCAGTAGAAAGATTCAAGTACGGATGCCGGGACGCTCTCTCCAGCCACTCTACTAAAAATACATTGGAAGGGTTATCCTACTTCTGATAAGATGAGAAAATTAGAGATTTTAAAGAGGCAACTTTCCTTAGTAATGTTACATTTATAAATAAAATGTATAACTGAACACACTAAAATATTCAAGTATATGCTATTAGAAAATATGTATCTACTTTACAACAAATAAGTGATAAGTGGAGGAGCACACTATCTAAATTAAGCGCAAAAGACGCAAGTCTATTAAACCTAATTAATTACCAAGAAACCCTTGACTGACTGGAGCCGAGAAAGCCGTAAATGTCGTTTTGGATTCCTTCTACAATGGCAGAGTATAGAAATTAGACAAATCAAAGAAGATTGGAATGAAATCAAAGAGTAAGTGTAATCTATAGGAACTTGAACAATTCAGAAATCTATAGGAACTTGAACAATTTTTTTGTAATTACTATGGATAATATCATAAAGTTAATGAACACCTTCACCTAACAAATGGAAGCAGAATGGAAGGCCAAATGTTATCAAACAAATAGCAGCCGAGTTGGATGAAATCAGCAGGAGAAATTGGATTGCATAATACAGAAATCAAAACCCGAAAAAAATAGATGTCCACCTCCTCTAAAACAGTATGCAGCCAAGTAAAGAACTCCCCACAATTAATATGGATGATATCATGGACCTAGCAAACAGCTGCTTGCATTTTGATAAAGTGGAAGCAGCAGTTAGTCATGGTAAACCCAAAAATGAAACCATTATTTTATGCCAAAGTAGTTTTAGCATCAGTTTGATTTTTGGGGAATGTGGCATCTTGAGGCTAATGCATAATAGAGTAAATTAGAGAACCAAAAAATGAAAGCTGAAGTAAACACGGAATAGGACAAACCAGAAAATTCAGGAAAGTGCACCACAATACATTAATTTGGTTTCCAGAATGATCTGCTTCAGTTAGCTAGGATATGAAATGAAATAACAACGTGAAGTAAGAAAGATACCTGGAGCAAAGATGACTTTAGAAGCAAATTGATTTTTTTGGTTTTCTAAATTCTATTATGCATTTTGATAAAGTGGAACCCATCCACTTTTATGTTCATAATTAGTTTTTTTTTCTTGATGGCAGTCATATCCATTGTCATGCCAAAACGATATTTTATGAAAGTGGCATCTCTGTGTAAACTGACTGGAGAAAAAACGCAGGCCAAACGGACCTTGAATCTTCTAGGTTATTCAAAATTTAAAATTAGTATAAAGAGGATTGATATTATGAGTGGACAACCAATTATTTTGAACCTTACCTCAATCACATCCTATAATTGAGAATTTTTCTTTCAAACAGGGCATTCATTAGTCACCAACTCCTCTATGGCGTTTTGAGCTCCAAGTGAAAGTTTAAAACAAAACTGAAAAAAAAAACGGAACGGGTAAGCTTGAA
This sequence comes from Dactylorhiza incarnata, assembly GCA_033032865.1. Classification (NCBI taxonomy): domain Eukaryota; kingdom Viridiplantae; phylum Streptophyta; class Magnoliopsida; order Asparagales; family Orchidaceae; genus Dactylorhiza; species Dactylorhiza incarnata. The sequence goes on from JAWHQI010000054.1 coordinate 7,458,118, forward strand.
AGATACAGAATTGTAGGATGAAATGAAGTTAACTTGCCTTAGGAAGCTAGAAGTAAGTGAATGGCCAAGAAAAATGAAAAACCAGATGGATGGTCAAAATCTGAAAGTATCGAAATGTTCAACATCATCTGTTAGGCATTACAACAAATAGCCTGTGAGCAGACACAAACAAAAAAAATTTAGAAACAAAACCGCTAATCCTCCGCTCAACCCTAGAAATTTCACAAATGTCATAAAGCCAATGTTTGCAAATAACTGAAAGAAAACTGCACTCCCCTGGCAGAGCAGCCGAAGCCCAGTTCCAACCTTGTCAGAATCAGGAATATTATTATAGCAGCACAGTTGGCTGGCTATCTCCCAACTGTAGTCTTCCCTCCTAGAAACTGATAAATAATTGCATGTTCAGGCTTCTTCAATTCTCTCACATACCTGAAATATAAATGGTAAATATAAATGCTGTAAGTTGGTATTTTCATATGATGTTGAGTAAATCGATATAGCTTCTTAATTTCGTAATATAAATAATGAAATATACACAGTTTTACATCGAAATCTTGGAGCTGTATATAAAGAGGTGGCATGACAATGCCAATGGAGTGGGTGAGCTGCAATGAAAATGAGAACATAAAAGCAACGGTAAGAAATAACACATTGACGATCACCGGAAGAGGCGGAATAAGTGAGCGATGTATAAGCAGGGAGGGGAAGTGGCATGACAATGCCAATGGAGTGGGTGAGCTGCCATGAAAATGAAACAGGCTGATTAGCATGATATTTATTTTACAAAGGGTAAATGAAACTAATATGCTCAATTGAAATATACACACTTCGGCATAATTTTATACATAACCAATAGAGAATAACACGGAATTGCCGAAGCGGAATTTGAAAGAAGGGAAATAGACCAATTCAAAACAATTTTAAAACATACCGGTCATTTGCAAATGTAGTAGTCTCCCAAGCGAACTCACAGAAGCGAAAGTCCACCAAGAAATCTGCCAAATAATTGCTCCATGGATTAGATTGGGGGACAATATCATAAATTCATTGCAGCATAATATAGACCTTGTCAAATTCAATTTACTCAATCTCGTAATTTATTTGGTGCAAAAGTAATTCTCATGAACAGAGTATTCTGACGAATATGAGCTTACCTTATTCAAATCAAGTATGGAAATGAAAGGAGATAACCTAAGAAATGGAGGGAGAATGGAAGGCAAAATTTTATGATTCCCACTACAATGGCAGAGTGCAGAAAGTAGAGAAACCAAAGCAGTGTGGAACCAAATCAAAGAAGAAGTGCAAATCTGAGGAGGTCGGTAGCATACGGCCTCAGATAACAGAAAGATATAATCGTATTGGAGGAATGCATCGTTAAAAAAAAGTATAATGCAGAGAAATTTCAGTGCAGGTAAATAGTAAAAAACTGATGAGCGAAGCAAAGAAGAATGCGCAAACATAAACAAATCTCCATGGAAGCTCACCGATTATTTTACGGTGGTTGCAGAGTGGAGGATGTGCTCGTTGGTGAGAAGCGGAGGAAGCAGTTGCAGGAGATGTCAAATGCTGAGTCGACGGCGGCGAAGAAGAAACAGGCGACCTACAAATCAGAGAAAAAAACCATATGAGCATAGAAGAAAGGAAATGAGAAAGAAGGGTAAAAGGAACTCAAAAACGAAAGAGGAGGATACCTGCGGAGCAGGAAGCGGCTGAGAAGTGAGCTATCGGCGGTGGATCCTGCGGAAATAAGGAGGAGAAGCGAGGCAGGGGCTCCATTAGTAAGCGGGCAGCGGCGAGAACGGCGGTGGGAAGACACGCGGCGAGAGGAGACGCCGACGCAGCCGCCCTGCCTCGCTGCCAGCGCGTCGCGGCGTGACGGAGGGGGATCGGCAGGACGTAGCGGCGGAAGGGCGAATCGGGGAATACGCACCGTGACCTATGTCGAAGGAGTTGCGTACCTGGCGGTTGTGGGAGGAGGCGAGAATGGAGAGGCGGAGGAGGAGGAGCGGCGCAGAAGTGAGGGCATTGAGAAAATGCGAGGTGGAGCGGACGGAGTAATCGAGAGTGCAGTCGGCGCGTAGAAGAGCGGCGAGAAGCGTGCTGTCGCACTGTGGCAGAGCGCGGCGCCGCTGAAGATGAAGCGGCCCTCTCTCGCTGCCAGCGCGCGGATCCGTGACGGAGGGGGATAGCTGGCGACGCAGAGACGAAAGGGCGAAATCGGCAAACCCCGTGACCCACGACCTGCTACTAAAAGTGAGCAATATCCTTATTAGTAATAGATATTGTTCTAAATAAATATTAAAATTGAAAATTTATATTAGCTAATGCTGGCGGCGGTCAACTATAAAGTAGCGGCCCGTGCGATCCCACCACTTCTTTATTCAATTCGCATGTTTTTTTCTCTGTTCATTTCCTCTCTCTTTCTCTCTCAATTTCATCTTCTCGTCTCTCTCTAGATTCCGATGCCCACCGGCAAGTGGCGAGACCTTGATTTCTCTCTCCTGCTTGCAGATGTTGAGAAGAAGGAAGTCGATCAAGGGACGGCGGGTGAAGAGGTATCAGGTTCGCGTTTTTGGCATCTAGATACTTTATTTTCTTTTGTTTTTTTACACCCTTCTTTTTCAGCGGTTTTGGTGGTCTCTGCGAAGTGGGTTCTCTTTAAATGATCGATTTGCGTTCGATTGGACTCGGTAGGGTTCCTTTTTTCGTAATAAATTTGCTCGCGATTCTGAGTTTGCTGGGATTTTTTTTTTGTTTTATTACGGATTGCGAGAGATGAGCTATTTCATCATCTATTGTTCAGTTGGGACAATTTTAGGGTCTATGATCCATATCTGAGATGAAATTCTTGTACGTAAGTCGATTTTGTGATCGCGGTGTAATTGCTGTATACGATATTTTTGGATATAGCAGGCTGTAAATTACAAGTCAATTACAGATTCGAGCTCTGATTTAGCTGTCCCGCTACTCTCCACGCCTCCTTAGTTGGAATCTTTTCTGATATCTTCTTCTTGAGCTCAAAGGATCTCATATACATCCTTGATCCCATGAATTTGATTAGTTCCGATCTCTGCAGTTGAGGGTGAATCGATTTCCTTTGTTATTTGGGTTTTCTTTCTGTGCGGCATATGCGTTTCACTATGCCTTCTGTTGGAGAGGGGTAAAACTGAAAACGTAGTTGCATTTTGACATGAATGGATAAATTTGTTGGACTCTTTTCAGATTTCTTCTTTGTGAGTTTAGGAGCTTTTTAAACATTCTTGCTTCCATGGATATGATTAATTCCAATCTTTACAGTTGACGGTGAAACAATTATCTTACTGTTTGGTTTTTCTCTCGGTGATTTCCCATAAATCTTGTTGGCGGCAAATGAATATGCATTTTGACATGAACAGATACAAGTTGTTCAGTTATTTTCTTTCTTATTGAATTTGTTAAAAAAAATTCTAGTTGTGGAATGATGTGTCCAATTGTGCTTCTCTTGATTCCCGACACCTCCCATATAGTCCAATTAGTAGATTCTCCTTTAGCTCTATCTTTTCAAAGGAGAAGAATGAAACTCAACCTTTGAAAAGGAGATTTTTTCTGCTCAATTGGATTAGGAGAAGATAACCTATGATATGCTCATTAGAGGGGATTCATGCTGAAGAAAATTGCTACTGTGGTGGAATAATCTCGGAACCACGAAGTTGCAAATTTTCGTGACTCATAATTGTCTCTCTTGTCAACTTCTACACGGATTGTTCCCTTCTAAGATATGATTTCATTTTCAAAATCACTGGAATCAAAACTACAAAGAACATCTATGTTTAAAAGAAAATTAGAGAAAGCATAATTATGTACCAATCGTGGGGATGTTAATCAAGCAAGTCTAAAGCTATACTTCCCTTTGCTTCATATTTATGTTTCTGTGTAAGATTAAGGGGAATCAATCTTGTTTTGTGGACATTAATCTCTTCTCCAGTCCTCTTCCGTTTGCTTCACCTACATTTCTTTTAGCGCCTTACTTTTGCTAGCAAGACTTTTTTTATCAAGTTAGATTTGTTGGATTCTAACCTAGTTAGTCCATAAAATTTCTATTATTCATTGCATGAGTTGTTGGTACAAAGACTATTTCCCGGGCCATCCACGCGTCCCCCTATCTATTTATGCAGCCTCAGAGCATTTCCGTAGTCATATATGCCTCACTCCCGCCTATATAAGAAAGTGATAGTGAGTCTTTTGGGTATCATGGATCATTTAAGTATTTTGTCTTTCTTGGAGAGTAGGCACTTAGATGATCCCTCCCTCAAGGTATTGTTTCGTACTTCTCTCGATATCATGTATTTTTGTTCGTTTTAGTTACTGTTCGATGATAGTTGAAGCTATCAACTGGTCCTACCTGCCTTAACAATTGCGGTTCATTTCGAAGCCCTAATTCCTCCACATTTCAGATTAATCAACATTGGCCCGATACCGCATAGTTCAGATCATCATGCTTCCTTATACTACATGGTTTTGATCGTTTGTTTACGTCGTTTCTCTACCCGCACGCCGTTCGAGTCCTTCGATCGTAGTCATGTATGCCCACTCTCGCCTATATAAGAAAGTGATGGAGAGTCTTTTGGATATCTTGGATCATTAAGTATTTTCTCTCTCTTGGAGAGTAGGCGCTTAAGTGATCCCGCCCTCAAGCGACTATCTCAGTCTTCTCTCGATATCATTTATCTTCGTTCGTTTTAGTCAACATATACTATTCGATGATATATGAAGCTATCAACTGGTCCTATCTGCCCTAGAAATTGTGGTTCATTTCGAAGCCTTACTTTCTCTAGATTTTGGATTAATCAACACTGGCCAGATTCGAGGACACTAACCCCCTCTTGGAGAGTAGGCTCTTAGAAGGATCCTCCCCTCAAGAAATTGTCTCGGTCTTGTCTCGATATCGTGTATCTTTGTTCATATTTATCAACATATATTGTTCAACAATAGTTGAAGCTATCAGTTATGGGTGGACATAACGCAATTTCCTCATATACAAGTGTTTGGCTTTCTTACTCCCTTTCTCATTCAATTGGGAATTGACATTAGTAGTTTTTGACTCAAAGCACCCCATTAGCCAAGGCTTTCATTCTACAACCCGTATTCGGCGAGTAGACCAACAACATCTGGCGAGTAGATCCAAGGGCGGTCTTACTCGCCCAGGGTAGGGTGAAGCGAGTACGCCCCCTCCCCGACATAGTCCTTCTCGACGGCATAGTCTCTTCTCGACGTTATGAGCGTGATTCATCTAAGCGACATGAACAACCCGTCTCGGCGACAAAGCTCCTTCTCATCCAGGGCGAGGCGACTTGACCTGGCCTCAGGCGAGCTCGCTTCAAGAGAACTCGCCCTCGGCGAGTAGGATTTAGCTTAGTCGCCTCAACCGCACTTGCTCAAGGAGGGAGCGAGGCGAGTCCGGGTCAACCCGACCTATCAGTCCTCTCTCGCTATCCGCTGACCAACGGGGGCTGCGGTTAGTATTTACGAAAATACGCGAGGAGCTGTTCACAGACCATTTTGGTCTGCATATAGTAATTTGGTTAAGGCGGAAGAAACTACCTGCATATCTTTTGGACCATTTTGCCCTCAGAAGATTTTGCCTATAAATATGACCCATTAGGTCTCAGATCAGCACAGATCCCCCCAAGGAGAGTCAGAGCTTCCTTCTCTGACCTCGTGCTATCTAAGACAGACAGCCTTTGGTTTTTGGGAGGGGAAATCGAGTCAGATTTCCGGGTTAGTGGCGGGACCTCCTCGCTGCACCCGGTGGGTCTATTTTTGAGCAATTACCTACCAATCCGTGAGGGCCAGTTATCAGCTCGAAATACTTAGACCTAGGGATCTGACGAAGAGAGAAGTAACTCAAGTTACTCCCCAAGTCTCGAACATAGTTGGACCGGTATCCGGGTTCCAACATTCATCATCATCAATTTCTGACGGGTCACCATGTTTATTGGACGTTGTTGTTTAATTTGTTTTATTCTTAGATATGTAATCCAGAATGCCTTATTGAACTTATTTTTTCACAAGTTTCATTTTTATGAAAGATCCAATATTGTTTCTTTTGATTGCTTTTGATTATTTTCTTCCTATGATTTCCCTTTGTTGCTCAAAACCTGTTAGAAACTGAAGAAGTGTAAACCATTTAGTATGGTATTTTTTTCACGAATGCAAATGTTTCAATGCCTCATGGTCATAATAAAGGACAAAGTGAGACCGATGGTAGTAGCGCCAAGTTCCTAAGACTTGTACAACCATGCAAATGTTGCGATCATAGATGGAGGAACATTGTTTAGCCACATTAAGTTTTTGCCATGATAAATTTCCGTGGTATGATGTTAATTTTTATCAGTCAATATTATTAGAGGATAAAATGATATCTAGGTGTGGTAGATTTAAATAAATGTTGGATATAGAGGAAGACTAATTTCTACATGCAAGGTTGGGTGGTTAAAATGCAATAAGAGGATTTCATGGAGCCTTAAGTAAATTTAATACAACTATTATGTTATGGGCTGCGTACCCACCCATCTAGTTGATATTGATTATCTCTATCTGTCATCATTATATGTGTTATCATTATGTAGGGGCATCGAGCACCGGGTCTAGTAATATGTGTTATTATTAATATTTGTCTTTTATTATCTTGTAAGCCTATATAAAGACATATGGTGTATTGTATGGATCATCAATTAATGAAGTTCTAGTTCTTATCCCCTTGTTGTGAGATACTTGGTGGCTCTCTCCTCTAACGAGCAACCCCGCTTAGGCAGCCGCGGTCAAGGCTCCATTGTATCTCCGTCATCTTCCCCGTATCCGACCACTCCTCCGGCGACCTCCGAGTAGGACCATAACATCTGGTATCAGAGCTCTCCTTCCTCGGCTCGACACTTTTCTGTCCTCAGGATTTCAACAAACCAAACGTCCGCCATAGCAGTTGCAGGTTCTGCTTCTTCCACCGGCAGCCATTCAAACCCATCGCATGACAGGCCGCCGTTAACTCCGGCACTAAGCACGGAGCCCAGCCACTGCTGTTCTTCTTCGCTAGCCGACGTGTTCTCCTCCCAGAGCTCGACGCCGATCTTCGACGGCTCCGCTTGAGTCTTCCTCACGGTGACGCAATTTCCCACCACGAATCCACGACGACGCACGTCTCTGTGCTCGGCACCCTGCGTCCACTGTGATCATCGTGCACATCGGCAGAAGCCTTCATTTTGTTTCTTGCGCCGATTCACGTCCTCGTATAGCCGCCTTGGCACAACCCGGTATTTCCAGCGACTTCAGTGTGACGTCCGCCAATACCTCCTGCCGCAGCGGTACAACGCCGAATCTGCAATCTTCCGGCGTTGCTCCCGGCGTTGTCTGCCGCATCGATCAGAGCCGCTTCTTTCGTCTCAAGTCCTAAAACGTCCCACCTGCCGTTCGGCACTATCTAGCCGCCTGCCTCGCCCCCCTCCTCGAGCCCAGCGCCATTTCCCCTCATTATTATTATTATCCTTCTTATTCCTACTGCCTATTCACAGCAAGCCCACCAAACCGTCGGTCATTTAATTGATATTGTTTAAGTTATTAATTCTTAATTGAATTAATTAAGTCATCAATTAATTATGGGAAACATCAAGCTTAGTATCGCCGAGATTGCTGCCCTCCGTTTATTGAGGAAATGATAATCTCGTGGATGCACGCCTTCGGGACGCTGACGCACGTCGTAAGGACGTCATGACGAAGCTCCTCCAGAAGTTTGACAAATTGATAGCCGCTTTTCCGCCGAAGCTTCCACCTTCGCCGCCGCCACCTCCCCTCGTAAAGTCACCACCCCTCGTGGTGCATCCTCCCCACCTGGGGCCATCTTCGTCAGTCACCGTCACCGCTGTTCCGCCGATTCTGCCGGCCCTTACTCCATTGGCCCCGCTCCGCCGACCTCGATGGACCCGTTCCTGCCTCCGGCCACATTGCCGCCTCTTTTGCCGGTCCTTCCTCTGGCCCCGCTCATGCCAACCCCTGCTTTACCGGGTCCCCTGGATCCCCTCCTTCAACCGACCGATCCCAAGTCGGTGCCGCCATTTCTGCCTGATGCTTCTCGCTCTCTGCCCGAGCTACCGTCGTTCCGCTCGTTCATCACCATCGTGTCTACCTCAGTCTCAGCTACAGCAACACGATACCGAGATTATTTTGGCGCGAAATTAAAGAGCCAGACGATCATGCAGTACAAGCCTCGTTCAAGCTTGAGGACAAGCTCGATTTGAAGGCCGGGAGAGATGTTATGGGCTGCGTACCCACCTATCTAGTTGATTATGATTATCCTTATGTGTCATCATTATATATGTGTTATCATTATGTAGGGGCCTCGAGCACCAGGTCTAGTAATATGTGTTATTATTACTATTTATCTTTTATTATCTTGTAAGCCTATATAAAGGCATATGGTGTATTGTTTGGATCATCAATGAATGAAGTTCTAGTTTTTATCCCCTTGCTGTGAGATACTTGGTGGCTCTCTCCTCTAACGAGCAACCCCGCATAGGCAGCCGCGGTCAAGGCTCCATTGTATCTCTGTCATCTTCCCCGTATCCGACCACTCCTCCGGCGACCTCCGAGTAGGACCATAACATATTATTAGATCCAAGTTACGAGTTGGAATATGGGTGTTGAAAATTTAGGAGCAATAGATTAATGAATGATTATCTCAAAGGAAGGGTTGGAGTGATATCTAGGTGCCTGAATATTTGGGGAATGATGAGCTTTTTGTAGAAAACCCAGCCATTTTGGCTTTTTGATACATTGACTTTCGAGTTTATTGCCCGTTGTATAGGAAAATGCTGCACATTTAAAAGATGTTGTAGATATGGTTGTTCTCAAGGTGAAAAATATACTTGAATTTTGTGCGGTTAGTTAATCTTCTTTTTTAGGGTTTAGGGTTGCAAGGTAAGGTTTGCCTACATTTCACCCTTGTGGTGGGACCCTTCCCCGGACCCTCGCTGCGCGGGATGCTTTACGCTCCGGGCTGCCCTTTTTTTTAGTTAATCTTCTTGTTTCTGGAAAATTAATTATTTTTTCAGCTGATATGTATGTATACCTTACTTTTTGAATCCATCATCTCTTTGGCTCCGTTTGGCGCAGCATTTTTTCTCAGGTGAGTTTGGACAAAAACGTCACCGTCATAGAATGTATGTTTGGCATGTCAATGGTTATGACCACCACCAAGAAAATAAAACTACTTTTGAACATAAAAGTAGATGAAGATCCTTGGGTGAGGTCGGGCATTCATGAATGCCGGTTCATAACCACCGCGTTCACGCCGCCACTGCTGTGCCAAACAGAGCCTTCGTTGAGTTATATGATAATATGGAGCTGCATTTTTTCCCCAAAAGTTGAATTATCAAGACAAGTCTAATTAGGCTCATTGTCATTTTTGTTGCAGAAAACTTGATCTTTTTCTAAGCCATCAAGATGCTCTATCTGTCTGAAAATCAGAATATTCGAGATGCCACAAACTGAGAAGATTATCATTGGTGTTACTGTTGGTGTGGCTGTTGGAATCATCTTATCATGTTGTACTTTCTTTGCTGTTAGGTTTTGTGGAAAGCGTGAACCTCGGAGTGAGAGTTCAAGAGAGCTTAGAACAGCATCTCTTCCTATACGTGCAAATGGCATTGATAGTAGTATTGATTCTAGTTCATCATTCTCAACATTTGAAAATGGTCCTGACTTGCAGCATATGCCAAACAGAAGCAATTACCGGGGCTTGCAAAAGCATACAGAAAGGGATTTATTCAGTTCACTATCAGCAATTCCTAGATACTTGTACAAGTATGTCTTCAAACGTGACAATTTTGCTCTGTCAAGTTTATTTTGCTAGATATTTTGGGGGTTGATTTTTTCTCCATCTAGCATGTATGATACAAACTTGGTTTACTTTCGATTTCTTCATGTTCTATCTGATGGATTAATAAACCCTAGTAATGAAAATGGTAGTTTTTAACACTATTTACTAATCCATAGTCCATATCAGACAATGATGGAAAAGGTCAAAAATTGCTAATCATGCACATGTGATTTGTGTTGAGGTTTAAGTTGCTCTTCCATTGATTTCAATAAGACTCTGTAGTGAATTTAACTTTTTACATGGTATGAAGACGTTCCACCTCCTCAATCTCAACACTAAATATTGTGCGAACAATATAAAGTAATTATCATTTGTTTTATTAACCAAGTAAAAGCATGCAAGGAGAAATCTTGCCTCAAACCTTCTTACAGCATTCACTTTGTCACGGACCAGATCCGCTAGGACTCAATTTTTTTATAGACTTCTGCCCATACTTATTAGGTCTCCCGAGCTAAGTTACCCTTGGGATCTTGGCATCAAGACTTATTAACCTGAAATTCAATTCCGAAATTTCTCTCTGGCACTATTATTCTTTCTTTCTTCCTTCACTTCTACCTTAGACATACTGTATTAGATCCATCTCTCTTTTGTTAAGTCTTAAAAATGACTTTTAGGTTCTTTTCTATTCTCCTCACACAAACTATTTTGAAGACATCCATGATTAAGTCAATGCAATGGAGGTCTCCAATTGCCTGATTCTTGCACTCGTCAAATAAAATAAATTGCAACTACAAAATATACAAAAAATATAAAATATGGAAAATATGTTTTGGTCTCATTTGCGGTCTCCGGTCGTCCAGGTGGCAGTTCTATAACCGGTTATGACATTCTTCCCTTAGCAGGTCTCCATGCACTTGCTGCTCTTAGTGGTGTTCCTGATCCCCATCACCTTTTAGTGGAAGTTGCATTGTTTAGTGAACCTCTTAGGGGGTGATGTGGGCGAATGTAAGCTTGATTGAGAAGTGGAAATTCATTATTTGCGATTGCATGATCTTTTGCACTATATCTATGTTTTGATTTGAACATCCTCACATCTCTTAGGGCAGATTATTATCAAACATGTTATTTAACTCTGATTTGATTTCTATCACCAATTCACTGCCCTCTTTGGCGTGCACAAGGGCCAAGAATGTAAGAATTAAATCCAATGTCATAAGTATCTGTGTTTTTAATGCTGATTTTGGTTTTTACAGTGCTTTGGCTATTGGCTTCATAGAATTTTTCCTTATTGTAGATTAGCATCTTTGTTTTCTTTATCATACGTTGTCCTTATTGTACTTTAAAAATTAAAAGTTTCTATGGGAAATAAACTTCATCTTCTAATACTTTTCTATGGAAATTTACTTGTTCTCTCCACTGATTGATTCTGTTTTGTCTCATTTCAAACGTGTCAATAAAATCGTCTCATTTCGAATGTGCCAATAAATCCGCCATGTCATGTAGGGACATTCAGAAAGCCACGCAGAATTTCACAACTGTGCTTGGCCAGGGATCTTTTGGTCCTGTTTATAAAGCTATATTGCCTACAGGTGAGGTGGTTGCTGTGAAGGTGCTTGCAAATAAGTCAAAACAAGGAGAAAAAGAGTTCCAAACAGAGGTGCGCCTCTCAGCTTATATTTCAATATTAATAAATTGAGATGTATTGTTTCATCTGAAGTGCTTATGACGTTATTCTTTCTAAATATATTTTTCAGTTTTTAGAACTTATTCGATTTAAAAGGGCATCAAACTGATTAGCAGTTCAAAGTGATCTTAGACTTCTTAGAACAGGAATATTTTAGCTAATTAGATGCACTTTAAGAGCAATAGTTATTATCATAATCACCTCTATTATCTATCCTGGTTTAAAGTTTTTCTCTTAATAACATGTCGCATGGGCAAAAAAATAGGTTAGTTTTTTCAATAAAAATTTTTTGCATAGGTATATTTTAGGAATATTATTATGAATTTACAGTGAATATGAAGGTGCGGAATATTCTGTGAATTTACAGTGAAAATGATGGTGCAGAATATTCTATGAATTTACAGTGAATATGAAGGTGTGCAAGTTTGTTAACGAGTTGAAAAATCTGTTTTCCTTCTATTTGCTTGTTATTGTCAAGACAACAGAAGGCAAATACTAACGATCCAAGTTGCTGACCCTTATTCCCCTAACACATTTTTGATTGGTGGCCTCGTCATCTGGAAAAAAATTTATTTTTTGTAAAATAATATTTTTTAAACAATAATTGACGGAGATCAATTACATCACTCTGAGCATGCATATCAGGATCCGTTCAGGGTCTACGCTCTATCGAGAGTTGCATGATCATCATCTTGATGATCAGGTGCCTGTGGATGCAATCAACTCATTTTTTTTCATATTTTTATATATTTTTCTTTAAGATTTTGAGATCTCATTATCTTTTTTAAGTACGATGGTGAGCAATTTGACAACCCATCATACTTAACCTAGGATTAGATGCTTTATATAGGAGTAGATGAGTGGATTTAGGGCATTGAGAATTGAAGGTTTAATATTTCACCCTCTCACTTAAAAGGAAACATGGTATCGAATGAAACACCCTGATGCGGAGCATAGACGAGGACTTGGAGTGGATGACGAGCTTTGGGTCCATTCGGGGATGATTTGGCGACTTTCCATATATGGCGTGCCCGGATCGACGTTCGGACTCCGCAGATGTGTTCGGATTCGCGTTGCGAATCAATTTGATATATTAGTTTATTATTTTTGCATTTGTTTTGATGTATTTGGGTGGCCCCACCTCCGGTCAATCATAGTCGTTGAAGGTGGGATGCCCTAGCATTTATTTTATTATAAATAGATAGGTAGTGGGCTGATGGAGGCTATTGCAGAATTTGGAGAAAGCTATTCCCGGATTCCCGCGATCATCCCACGGTGCCGGCTCCGTGGAACCCTAGGTGACGACTCATAGACTTGTATCTTCCCCCCAAGGTATTATCTAACCCTAACCTCCATTTTCCACCCCCTAATCCCTCTACCGCCTCCCCCACACCCTCCCAAACAGCAACCGCCTTTGCTGTCAGCCTACATCCGCTGCACCCCTTGCTGCGATCCTGCAGCCGCTGTCCTCCTCCCCATCCAAACAGCGCCGCCGCCCCCATCTTCTCCCTTCCGCCAGCCCACCAAGCACCCTAACAGCCACCGCCACCTTCCCCTTTCCTCCTCCCTTCAGTCCGACGCCAAGATCTGCCAAGATCTGTCCAGATCTGCCCCCGATCAGTTTTTCTTGGCTGTTTTCCTGCGATTCCAGCAAACCCCAACCCCGATCTCACCCCTCATCCCACAAAGACCACTGCCAACCCTCCCCTCTTAGTTCCCAGCCACCACCACCCCTCTCCTCTACGTGGAACACCTACAACCCCCTCCTTGTCCAGATCAGTCCAGATTTGGACAAATCCATCCCGGATCCGCTCCCAAATCATCGGATCTATCCACCCCCGTCTGGATCTCTACCCACGTGGCCGGATCCATCCATTTCCGGTCCGTTTTCACCTTCCACCGCCAAGGACAGCCACCTACGTCGCTTTCCCGCCTTCGGTTCCACCTCGGATCGTCATCCACGCATCTGCGGCTCCGGATTCTTCAGTGTCTTGGTCAGCCCACTACTTTGTGAGTCTTGTTTGTATTGAGATATTTTATTCAGCATTTTATATTGGATTGGACTCTTGTACTTGTTTGAATATCTTGCATGGTAGTTGTTTGTTAGATTATTATTGTGATTTGCAGAGTTTATTCGCCGTGTGCTCGTGCTTTGGCCCTCCACGCGTAGGAAAACCAAAGCTTGTTTTGCCCTAATAAATTATTCTGCCTTGCATGTGAATTTATTTTGCGTGAGATGTTAATGTTTATTATCTAATTTGTGACTAATCCGTCGGGCTTTGCATATCATGTAGGGTTATGTCGCCGATTCTCTCGCCGCCTATAGATTTGTCCTGCGTCACACCCATACCTAGTTTAACAACAATTCAAAAGCTGGGCCGACACTTGTGATATGAAGTAAACTAAGCAACAATAATAAAATTAGTACATAACAAAAATTAACTCGAGTACACAACGAAAATAAAAGATTGGAATTAGGTTACAAAAATATCTCAAATTCTGATTTACAGAGCCAACTAGAAAGAAAAAATGCAAAGAGTCGGGAAAACTAAAACTTAAAATGAGTCTGATACGTTTGAGTTCATACATAGTGATACATCAACCTAAAATGAAAGTCAAATTAAAATGTAGAAATCCTCGAAAGTTTATCCTAAGAGAATCTCATGACCCGAGCTCCCTGTAAAGAAATGTCCGAAGACAGGGTCAACACATATGGTGAGTAAGAAAAATGCTTCATCTCAGTGACACACAAATATCTGAAAGAAAATATGCTTGCAGACTTAAAATAATATTTTATGCTAAAGAAAAGTATACTATCATTCTATGCATGCTTTTCTATAAATGTACTTTTTGAACATAAATTTCTTTTATATGACTTGATCTCATACTAAATATTCTCTAATTTTGGAATCATTAAAGTGTTTGTATTTTAGGTTCCGACTTGTATTTAGAGTTGAGATGAGTTATATTCTCTTTCTACTTATTCTTAGTTGTATAGGTTATTAAGCACATACTAGAGATTTGAGTCTCTAATGGCGAACATAGTGCTTTGGTGTGTCTTTGTTCGACACGGACTCACATCTAATAACCTACCATGGGGTGTCGACTTCCTCGTTTGAGGCTCATACGGTCTACTGCGCCTTATGAGTATGATGACGTGCCTTCATCAATCACGAGAGAAAACACTCGGTCGTGCTTCATATTTATCTTCTTATAGTGACTGATATGAGCAACATAACTGAACATCCGCTTAAAAGTCACTAAACTTGAATGTTCCATTAATCTTTTATCTTCATAGTAGTGGTCAACATGATTAATCTTAAGAAAACATTTGCATAAGACCACAATCGTAAGTTCGTATTTCATCACCCTTATTTCTTATGGCGTGTCTTAGTATTACTGATGCTAACACGTTGAATCACTTATAATATAATTTTCAACTTTCATTGATATCTAAGTGATACCCTACTTCATATACTTAGAGTATTCGTACATTTTTACATGTGTATGTAGGGGAATTGGATAAAGAATTTCTTACATCTTAACATATATTATTCGTATTATGGTGACAAAATGGTTAATTTATGAATTACTGTTTTCATATACACAAGGCACAATTTTCATAATTTCACGTATTATCATATTTCTTCATAGCAAGATATAATTCATAGGTGAAAGTACATAATTTATCTACATTATATGTCTAACTAAAAGGAATCAAATTTCTTACTTTGGGATTCCGATGTTCATAGATGCGACGCAGAGACATGAATTTTCTATGTTTCTCAACGACAATGGGATTCTTATCCTTCTAAAATTCTCGCCAAAAACTTAATATAATGGTTAATAAATCATAGCATATCCCAAATCTAGTCTATTAGAGTCGGCTGAAATTGAAGGGAAATCTCGTACAAAAGGGAGCAAAAACATTTGAAAGTCAATGGAAACAATAATTAAATGATTAAGCCTTACTTTGGCTATCAACATGGACGGAGGAGGGCGCAAGTTCAGAAAAGACGAAGCACTGGATGGTTGGATGGCTTCAAGGTCGTTGGTGGCGTGCAAAGAGTGACACAGAAGGGCTGATCGACGACAAATTTCTGCCCTAAGGAGTCGACGTGTGAAGCATAGCTCTTATCGTGAACGGAGATCAAGCTCGACGCCGACCACTGATTGGATTCAGAAAGACCGCACTCACCAAAGGCAGAGAACGATGCTTTGGTCGACGATGGCTGTGAGAATGTTGGCCTGTACTGAAGAAGAAATCAGTTTGCCCCCTTGTGAGTCCATTGCAGCGCGCTCCAGCCGTCGAAAGTAAGAGAACCCTAGGAGCGGCGGTTTCAACAGAGAGACGAGCGGAGCAAAATGAAATCACGTGAAAATGAACCTGTGTCGCCTGCTTTTCTAATTAGGGCCGTGAATACATAAGCTCCTCTATTTAAAAAATTGCCATTGTATCTATGCTCCAATTTAAGTAAATGTGAAAATGCTCTCACGAACAAGCCTATGCGACGATATAATTCTCGTAACAAACTCTACTGCATGGAATTATTCAATCTTTTAATTAACGTGTAAAAATTTAACTGTAGCCAGCATAAATACCTCGATCGACGGCTGCAACGTTGGTGCTACCTCAAGTTCGACTATGAATTAAAGATTTAAATTAAAATAATTTTTTTCGGATGTTACAAATCTCCTAATAAAATTTTCGTCCTCGAAAATTACAATCATACTTGGGTCAAAAAGGAAAACATATTCTTTATTGCTCCGTAGTTCATATTCTTTTTTTATGCATACTCTGGTCGACCACAATTCATCCAAATGACCTTCACAAAACAGATCTTTCTATTTCTTACCTTTCAAATCTTTGAGTCCACAATCCTGACTGGCTTAACACTGATACTAAGATTTGATTTGGTTGGGCATTTTAAGTATTGATCATCTGACTATAATCTCTAACTGCTCTCCTCATATAGGAGACATGGAACACGTTATGTAATCCACCCATTTCCTCAGGCAAGGCTAACTTGTATGCAACCTCACTGATGTAATTGAGCACTTCGAATGGACCAACGAACCTTGGACTCAACTTCTTCATCTGCTTAAGTCTAAAGACAGCCTTAACTGGTCTGATTTTAAGATAAACAAAATCTCCAACATTGAATTCTACTATTTTTTGTCTTTGGTCATAATATTTAGCTTGTCTATCATGGGCTATCTTCATACGCTCCTGAATAAGTTTGACACGAGTTGTGGTCTTGTCAATCTATGACTCTTTATTTGAAATTCTCTCTTCGCTTTCTACCCAACATAATGGTGTCCGACATCGTCTGTTATAAAGAGCCTCGAAAGGGGTCATCACAATACTTGTCTGAAAATTGTTATTATAGGAGAATTCTACCAAAGTGACATACTTCTCCCACTTACCTCCAGAGTCTAGAATATACATCTGTAGCATATCTTTCATTGCTCTATTGATGCGCTCTATTTGTCCATCTGTCTGTAGGTAAAATGTTGTGTTAACCTTTAATTTAGTACTCAATCACTCTTGAACATATTTCCCGTTTTTAGAGGTAAATCTACCACCCATATCTGATATGATAAACTTTGGAACACCGTGCATTCGAACTATCTCATCCATATATAATTAAGCTAGTATTGGACCCTGATCAGTCCTCTTATTAGGAATGAAGTGAGCAACTTTGGTAAAATTGTCCACAATAACCCATAGAGATCATTCTTACTTCGAGACCTTGGAAGTCCATGCACAAAATCAATCGACATGCTGCAACTTGCCCCATGGTATTCAGCTTTAACTAACTTGCAAGTCTCATAACTTCCCAACATACCCCGCAATGTCACCTTTCATTCCTTACCACCAAATTGACTTCTTAAGATTTGCATGCATCTTCGTGCTATCAAGATGTATAGAGTACTTGAAGTTATGAGCCTCAACAAGTATGTCTTCGCGAAGGTGACTGATATATAGGATGCAAACTCTCCCTCTATTTAAAAGTAAGCCCTCCTAAATCATAAAATCCTCATTCTTACTTGTCCGAGTTAGCTCCCAAAATTTTGCCATCTTCGAATCTAAAGGTAGAGCATGACTGATTTTATCATTTATGTCACACATGATTCCTATCCAACTCAAGGCAGCAGAACTACTACTGTCATGCGGTAACACACATATCTCAAGTCTCTCCAGAGCATGCATCAAATCCTCAAGTTGAGTAATAAGATAATAACTCAAACTTCTTCTACTAAGAGCATCTGCTACCATATTTACTTTGTCAGGGTGATACTGAATATCCACAATCATAATCTGACAGAAAGTCCAACTATCTATGCTGTCTCATATTGAGTTCCCACTGATCAAAGATATACTTGAGACTCTTATGATTTGTAAAGACATCACAACGCGCTTCATAGTGATAGTGTCTCCAAATCTTCAAAGCATGTATGAATGCCGCTAACTCTGTCATGAACATGATAATTCTTCTCATAATACTTCAATTGTCTTGATGCAAAAGCTATGACTTTCTCATACTGCATAAGCACACAACCCAGACCTTGACCTGAAGCATCACTGTAGATCTGGAAGCCATCAACACTTGAAGGTAGACATAGTATTGGTGCAGTCATCAATCTGGTTTTTTACTCCTCAAAAGTGAATTCACATTCTACTGGCCAATTAAAAGTTTTTCCTTTTTTGGCTAGCGAAGTCATTGGTAAAGCTATCTTTGGGAAGACCTTAATAAATCTCTTGTAATAACCCGCTAAGCCAAGCAAGCTGCGAACTTCAGTAACTACCTTCGGCCTTGACCAATCTCTGATTGTTTCTATTTTCGTTTGATCCACTGCGAGATCTCTCCGACTAATAATATATCCCAAGAAAGCAACCTCTGAAAGCCATAACTCACACTTAGATTTTTTTTACATATAACTGATTCTCCCTGAGAGTACTTAAAATTGTCCTAAGGTGTGCAACATGCTCTGATTTACTCTTTTGAATAAACCAGGATATTGTCAATGAAGACGATAACAATCAGTCCAGAAATTCTCGAAACACTTTGTTCATCATGTCCATAAAGGCCGATGGGGCATTAGTCAAACCAAACAACATGACAACGAACTTGAAGTGCCCGTACCTCGTACCGAATGTTGTCTTATGAACATCTCCGCCACGAATCTTTAACTGGTGACATCTCGATCTCGTCTAATTTGTAGAAGGTGCAAGACCCCCTCGAGATGATCAAACAAATCATTTATCCTCGGGAGATGATATTTATTCTTAATAGTGAGTTTGTTCAACTCACGATAATCTATGCACAGTCTCAAACTGCCATCTTTCTTCTTTAGAAAGAAAACCGGTGCATTTCAAAGCGATGTGTTGGATTTAATTTGGCTAATTATCTGGGAGCCATGCGGTAAGAGGGACATTTGTATGCATCAACACTAGAAAAACTCATCTGGGAAGGGCATCAAGTAACTCATCTGGGAAGACATCTGGAAACTCACGAACTATCGGTATGTCTTGCAAACTACTTTTGGCTTTTGTATGCATCAACACTAGAAAAACAACACAACCGTTATTGATGTTTCTGATAGCCTTGACCGAAGAGATAATTAGCTTGGAAACTCTTTTCATGCTCTGAAAGATGATGATGGATTGGTCGGGTCCTTCTAACCAACGTTTTGAAAATCGGACCGGACGGTTCAACTGGTCGGACCGCCAACCGGTGGACTATACGGTCTGGTCAGGGGTCTGAAACCGCTCCCACCCAGAACCGGTCAAGAACCGGCGAACTAGCCGGTCCACCTGTAAAACCGCGAACCGGAATGGGTTTAGCTCAACCAGACGGGTCTTGGGTGGGGGATTAAAATAATTTTTTTAGTTTAAAACTCTAAAATTAATAGAGGTGGAGAAAGGTACAACTTGCGTGGTGCCGCTCTGTCTTTTATAGGGATGTGGAGACCGCCTATATTCAATCCTGCGATGTGAGACTAATATAAGGATTAGATTTATAAAAAAACATCAATGCTGGGTTTCGAACTTGTAACCTCCAACAAGATACAAAAATCTTAACCACTACACCACCACATTTCATTCGTTTTCTTTGAATTATATTATATATATACAAATAATATTCATATTAATTAACATATAATAATATTATTATTCATATTTGTTAATGTAATAAATTTAGTCTTCTTAGCTTATATATATAAAGGATATACCGAAATTATTTGTAATTAACATATACAATTTTTATTTTTAATTAACATATATCATATTTAGCCAAAAGTTTTCTTTGTATAGTCGAGATGTGTGCGTCTACTTAGTTAAAAGTTTAAAATTTAATTTTCATAATAGATTCGATAACTTATTATAAATGTGATAAAATACTAATATTGAGATTTTAGATGATAGCAAAATATATTACTATTTATGAAAATATTTTATATAATTTTGACTGTGTTTATTCATTTTATTTTTATTAAAAATATATAGACTAAGTTAAATTATAATAGATAATTTTAATATTTATTATATTATCTAACATCACAGTTCAACCCCGGTCCAACCGGTCTGACCTTGAACCTTTGATCTCACCGGTCTGTTCTTCGGTCCGGTTCTCAAAACCTTGCTTCTAACTGTATCTCTTTGCTCCTGCAGTCTATTTTAGCATTTACATCTGACAGCTAGTCCATACCCAGAATTAATTCGAACTCAACAATAGGAAGGAAAGACACTTCTATGATAATTTTAGATTCTCAAAACAACACAGGAACTCTACATTTGTTGTTAGTTTGCATAATCGAGTCGTTAGACATCATGACCTCTAATAGTGTTATGTTTGCAATGTTCTTAAGCCCAGCTTATGCGCAAAAGATTCTGCTATGAATGAGTGTGGAACACACGTGTCAAAAAGAATCTTGGAGGGTACATTTTGAATCATAAGAACACTTACATGCATGAATGTAACATGGGTATGTCACTAGGGAGGAAAGATAATATCTAAATATAACATATCCTTACCTGTAGCCACATCCTCATGCTTCTTGGCCTCCTGCTTCCATAAGCTCTGTGTGTTGTGATTGGAACCACTATAGGTGAGCTATTACGAAATTCCATCAGAACTAGAGTTATAGTCTTAGCAATTGCAGTTGCGATCCCCATTAAGTGTTGGTTCTGCTGGTGCATCAACGACTTCCACAATAATCTCAGGCATTCCATTTTGCTGTGAAGGTTCAGATGTTTCGCTACTACAAGGTGCCTGCAAGGTGTAAAGAGAAATCGTTATCACTGAAAATTCTATGATAAAAGAATAAATAACTCCAAAAAATATCTAACATGGACATGCAAATCATAAGGACAAGATTAAACTTAACGACTCTAACCCTCGATTGAGTGATTCAGATGGAATTCTAAGACTCTGTGAATTACTTAGGTTCAAAGGATCCTAAACCTATCTCTAGTACCAATTGAAACACTTCTACTTAGTTTAACAACAATTCAAAAACCTCACCGACACTCGTGATATGAAGTAAACTAAGCAATAGTAATAAAATTGGCAGTACACATCGGAAATAAAAGACTGGAGTTAAGGTTACATAAATACCTCATTTTCTGATTCACAAAGCTAACTAGAAATGAAAAATGCAAAGAGTCTGAAACCCTGAAACTTAAAATGAGTCTAATACATTTGAGTTCATACATAGTTGATACATCAAACTGAAATGAAAGACATTAAAATATAGAAATCCTCGAAAGCTTATCCTAAGTGAATCTCCCGACCTGAGCTCCCTGTAAAGAAATATCTGAAGACAGGGTCAGCCCATCTAGTGAGTAAGAAAAACATTTTCTCTCAGTGATACTAAAATAGCTTAAAGAAAATATGCATGTAGGTTTAAAATAATATTTTATAGTAAAGAAAATTATACTATTGTTTTATGCATGTTTTCTATAAATGTACTTTTTGAACATAAATGTCTTTTCTATGACTTGATCTTATACTAAATTTCTCTAATTTCGGAATCAATAAAGTGCAGGGATTCTAGGTTGCGACTTGTATTTAGAGTTGAAATGAGTTATATTCTTTCTTCTTATTCTTAGTTGTCTAAATTATTAAACACGTACTAGAAATTCGAGTCCCTAATGACGAACATAATTCCCGAACTAATTGCGAAGATGCTCTCACGAACAAGCCTATGTGACTACATAATTTTCGTAACCAACTCTACTACATAGAATTATTCAATCTATTAATTAACATTTAAAAATTTAACTGTAGCGAGCATAAATACCTCGATCGGTTGATGCAACGTCGGCGCTATCTCTGGTCCGACTTTGAATTAAAGATTTAAATTAAAATTAAAATTGTTTGGATGTTACATCAAAGTCGTGTACTTTCAGTGGTGTTGATGCCACTGCTGCTTGTCCTCCCGCCCCATTACTAAAAGTGCCACTCACCTCCTGTGCCACAGTCATTGCTGCCGCCCTTTCCCTCAGCCGGCGTCACCTTCCCCTGCTCACCCTACTTAGTCTTATCTATCAGGTTCCTCCTAGCTCTGTCGTCAATTCTTGTGTTTCCTACTACTGTCCTTTCATCTCCTTTTTCCAATGCCCCCGCCCATCTTTGCTTCCTCCACC
The DNA here is from genome assembly GCA_033032865.1 of Dactylorhiza incarnata. Taxonomy (NCBI): domain Eukaryota; kingdom Viridiplantae; phylum Streptophyta; class Magnoliopsida; order Asparagales; family Orchidaceae; genus Dactylorhiza; species Dactylorhiza incarnata. Next base: position 7,480,303 of record JAWHQI010000054.1, read on the forward strand.
ACAAACTCAGTCCTAGCCTTCAGTTGCTCCCCTCTTTACTTTTTCCCATCCACTCTACCTACAAACATCTTTAGCCTTCCATGCATCTTCGGGTTCCTAACTCCAAGCCACACACCTTCATCCTCATACTCCCCTCCACAGTCCCAATCACTAGTATCCTTCTCCGGTAGTTAGAAAATCTTTGCCGAAATCTCTCTACCAAAATTCTAAATACTTAAGACCTCATATCATCTTTCCCGCTAACCGCACATTTGAATCTACACATTGTTTCCATCCTACATAAACCAACCTACTGCATTTATGACTCGTACTTGATTGATTAACGAGGCTTTACATTTATTTTCATTTCCTTGCATTGTACAAATTTAGCCATATTATTTAACAATATTTAGTTCATATGTATTTTTTGCATATTATTAGCATTTGGTGTGTGTAGAAAAGAGCAGAAAATGAAGAAATAAAGGAGAATAATTTCATTTCATTTTTTTCATACTATTACGCACAAATAATATTACACTTATATAGGAAGAGGAGGAGAACTAATCTCATTCTAAGATGTGAGACTAAAGACTAAAGGAGGAAGAAGACCCTAGCTGGGCCTTGCTATTGGGCTTTTGTACAAACTTTCTTCAACACTCCCCCGCAAGCTGGAGCATACAGATTGTAGGCACCAAGCTTGGACAAGAACTGATAAAATAGCGGACGTGGTAAGGCCTTAGTGAGAATATCGATCACTTGCCCAGTAGCAGGAATGTTATGCTACCGCTACAACTATTGGAGAAAACTAAGAACTATGAGTAGACTAGTGAGGAAGAAGAAGATGACGGCTAGGGTTAGAGAAGGAAACCTGAATATGATCTTTGATACTCCAAAAGAGGGAGCCCCGGGTTTATTAATACCCGGGGGTCCAAGAGGGGGCCGGCCGGCCCCCATAGGGGTTGAACCGGGCGGTTCAACCCCTCTTCCTTTGCTAATTACTGGATGGGGGCTGAACCGGATACTGGATGGGGGCTGAACCGGATGGTTCAGCCCCGTTGTCTTGCATAGGCTCCTTGCGACGCCGCGTGTAAGTGTGCCCCGAGAACTGTAAAGGGTGCGGCGGCGTAACATTCCCTTCCCCATCAAAAGTCAGCTTGTCCTCAAGCTGGAAATCGGGAAAACGCTCGCGAAACTCCAGCAAGTCCACCCAAGAGTTATGGGTAGCGTCCAATCGGTTCCACTTGACAAGCACCTCTGGCCGATATTCCCTACCGTGCTTCCTCCATTTGATCATCAGAACGGACTCGGGTGATGGCCGTAGTTCGCCACACGTGGTGGCCTCGGGGAGAGTCGGACTAGACTGCACTTTGCTGCCCAACCTCCTCTTCAGCACAGAGACATGAAACGTAGGGTGTATGCGGGAGCCCTCCGGAAGAGCCAAGGTGTACGCCACGGGTCCCACGCGTCGAATGATCCGAAAGGGGCCGTAGTAACGCGGGGCCAACTTCTGATTAGCCCGACGGGCGACTGATAACTGGCGATACGGTTGAAGTCTGAGGAACACTTCATCTCCCACTGCAAATTCCCGCTCAGTGCGGTGTTTGTCGGCCTGAGTTTTCATACGCTCCTGAGCTATCCGAAGATTGTCCCGCAAAAGGGACAAGGTTTGGTCGCGATCGCGAAGAGTCCGATCAACCGCGGGGAGAGCGGTGCTGGCCGGTTCGTAAGAGAGCAGAGTGGGTGGAGGCCGGCCGTAAACCACCTCAAATGGCGTGAGTCGGCTGGCGGTATGGAAGGAGGTGTTGTAACAATACTCAGCCCAATGCAGCCATCGGGTCCATGTGCGTGGCTCATCCATCACAAAACAACGCAAGTATGTCTCGACCCCTCTGTTCAAGACCTCCGTCTGACCGTCGGTCTGTGGATGATTGGCGGTGCTCATGCGGAGAGTAGTACCCTGAAGTCGGAATAGCTCCTGCCAGAAACTGCTGATGAAGACCGGGTCACGATCAGAAATGATGGAACGAGGGATCCCGTGCAACCGAACAATCTCCCGAGCAAACAGGTCAGCGACGGTCTCCCCCGAATAGGGATGACTGAGAGCCAAAAAATGTCCATATTTGGACAGCTTGTCCACGACCACCAGAATGACGGACTTGTCTTGGGACTTGGGCAACCCGTCAATGAAATCCATGGATACCGTATCCCAAACCTGATGAGGGATAGGTAAGGGTGTGAGCAGGCCGGCCGGAGCGGTGGTTTCATACTTCTGACGCTGACAAATATCACACTCCCGAACAAACTGCTGAACATCGCGGCGCATGCCCTTCCAAAAGACGTTCGCGCGCAGCCGCTGCAACGTGCGAAGGAGACCAGTATGTCCGCCGGTCGGTGAAGAATGGAACTCCCTCATCATAGTAGTACGCCACGTCGACGAGGCGGGAATGACGAGGCGACCGTGATAGTACAAGTGGCCCCCCTGGAGGTGGTAGCCGGCCTCAGTAGTCTGTCCTCGCTCCAATGCCTCAACGATGACCCGCAAATCGGGGTCCTGGCTCACCTCTGTCTGTATCTCCGCCAAAGAATCAATCACAGGCCCAGAGATGGCGGCCATAGTCTGCTCTGGAAGGCGAGATAGTGCATCAGCAACAGTATTCTCCCGCCCTTGCTTATACACAATCTCATAGTCATAACCCAATAGCTTTGTCAACCATTTCTGCTGTAAGGGCGATGCCAACCGCTGCTCCAAAAAGTGCTTGAGACTCTGGTGGTCCGTACGGACCTGAAAGTGCCGGCCCAGGAGGTAGGGACGCCACATGGCGACCGCGTGAATGATGGCTAGCATCTCCTTCTCGTATGTCGAGAGCCTCAAGGTCCTGGGAGCGAGAGCCTTGCTGAAATATGCTAACGGCCGGCCCTCCTGCATGAGGACCGCACCAATGCCGACGCCCGATGCGTCCGTCTCTACCACAAAATCCTTGGAGAAATCCGGAAGAGCCAGTACGGGCGTGGTAGTCATAGCCCTTTTGAGGGCCTGAAATGCCTCCTCGGCCTCCGCCTGCCACTGGAAGGAGTCCTTCTGCAACAACTGGGTCAATGGTCGAGCGATCTTTCCATAGTCTTGTACGAACCGGCGATAGTAGCCGGTCAGCCCGAGAAAGCCGCGCAAGGCCCAGATCGTAGTGGGCTGCGGCCAGTTCACCATGCTGTCGATCTTCCCCGGATCCGCCCGAACGCCATGGGCGGAGACCAAGTGTCCCAAGTACTCTACCTCCGCCTGCCCGAAAGAGCATTTGGAGCGCTTGGCGTACAGCTGGTGCTCCCGCAAAATGTGAAGGACATGGAAAACGTGCTCCAGATGCTCATCCCAACTCCTGCTATAGATCAGAATATCATCAAAGAAAACTAACACGTACCGGCGAAGCAGTGGTCGGAAAATCTCGTTCATGACCGCTTGGAAGGTGGACGGAGCGTTGGCCAACCCAAACGGCATCACCAGAAACTCATAGTGACCGTCGTGAGTGCGGAACGCCGTCTTGTGGATGTCCTCCTCCCGCATCCGTATCTGATGGTAACCTGATCGAAGATCCAGCTTGGTGAAGAGGATGGCGCCATGCAGCTCGTCTAGCAGCTCCTCGATCATCGGAATGGGGAATTTGTCTTTAATGGTGGACTGGTTCAGTCCTTGGTAATCGACACAGAACCGCCATGATCCATCCTTCTTTTTGACCAAGATGATCGGAGAGGAGAACGCGTTGGTGCTGTATCTGATGATACCGGAAGATAGCATCTCTCGGACGCTGCGCTCTATCTCCGCCTTCTGAATGTGAGGGTACCGGTACGGACGGATATTCGTCGGGTCTGCTCCTGCCTTCAGCTGAATCTGATGATCTCGAAATCGCGACGGAGGTAGAGCGTGTGGCTCCTGGAAAATATCATCAAACCGGGTTAATAAATCCTGCATCTGGGATGGCTCTGCTGTCGGTCCCCGAGCCTCGACGCCCAACACCATGGCCATCATGCAGCCCTCCTCCTCCATCCGCTGCAGGCTCCGAAGAGAGATCTCCTTCAGCGGCGACGATCGAATCCCATGCAGGCATGCTCCGTCCCCAGGTGCGAAAACTCCAGAGTCATCTTCTCCCAATCAGTAGTGACCCGCTTAAGCTGGCGGAGCCACTGTACGCCCAACACCATATCCGACCCCCGAATCGGCAAGAGGTAGACATCGGTTTGGCACACATAGTCCTGTATGCGCAACTCTACCCCTTTTAGCAGGCCCTCACACCTCAACTTGCTGCCGTCGGCAACCATAACCTGAAATGAAGCCTCCCGGTCAACTGCATGCTCAACCTTCCGTGCCGCTGCCGGAGTAATAAAGTTGTGGGTGCTCCCACTATCTATCAGAATAGTCACCCGCTCCTGGCCGAGCTTCCCCGAAATCCGTAACGTGAGCGGGGCCGAGCATCCTTCCATGGCCTGAAGGGATACTCCAAACTCCGACAGATCCCAGCTATCCATCTCCTCACCACTGATAGGCTCCTCCTCGTCATCCTCCTCCCTTAGCATAAAAACTTGCACCTTCTGACACTTATGTCCCGGCGTGTACTTGTCATCGCAGTTGAAGCACAACTCTTTGTCCTTCCTAGCCTGCAGCTCTGGCCACGTCAGTCATGTCACCGTCGGCCGTCCTGCCTGTGGCGGCTCACGTCGCCCCACAACTGGGGCTGCTGGTACTGCTGGTGCTCGCAATGCCCCTCGGGTCCGTTGGCGGTTGAACCGCTCCTCCTGTATCCTGGCTAGACTGATGGCATGGCTCAGACTGGAAGGCATATAGGCGTGGACTTCATCTCTTAAGTGATCCTTCAGCCCCGAAACAAAACAGCTGAGGAGGGTCTTCTCTCCCCAATTGACCCTGTTGGCCAGGCGCTCAAACTCCGCGCGATACTCCATCACTGTTCCCTTCTGTCGGAGTTTCTGTAGCGTGACCTCCACATCTTCGTACTCCAAGGGCCCGAAGCGGGCCGAGAAGCCCTCAACAAAGTACTCCCATGGTGCATGGCCATGGTTCCGAACGAACCATTGAGCCCACTGGTACGCGTCCTCCTCCAGGTGAAACGACGCCAACTGTACCCATTGATCCTTGGGTATCTCCTGATATGTGAAGAACAACTCGGCCTTCTGGACCCACTCCAGCGCGTCGCCGCCTCGGAATTTCGGAAAATGCATCCGAGTTGGTTTGGGTTGCATGTATGCCCGCTGGTTTGCTCCCCCATTCCTCCCGAACTCCGGATCGTGCCATGCTGGTCTGACTGGTTCCGCCGCGAAGTTCGGGTGTCCATAATACTCCTGCTGGAGTCCCCCACCATAGCCCCCTCCGATCGGAGGGCCATCCTCCTCAAAAAAATGTCTGTGCGGTTGTCCCCTCCACTGTTCGCCTTGTCCACCCCTCGGTTGAGCCCCTAGTGCTGGAGGCCTAGGCAGGACCCCATTTCCGACTCCATTCGGACCCCCCATGTGCAGCGGGGGTCGAAAAAGCTGCTCCGGAACTCCCAAAGGACGGCCGGCGGCCATTCCGGCGACCCCACCGCCGGCAACCACCCTCCCTGGGCCGGACCACCCCCCGGTGGGCTGTTGATGGGGGTGTGGTCCCTGGCCAAGCCCCTGCCAGGCGGCAGGAGGCCCCGCTCCCAATCCAGGCGGAAACGGGCCGATCGGCCCTGTAGGGCTCGGCGGAGTTGCTGCCGGACCCAGGCCGGTGGGTCGTCCCGTCTCTGGTCCCAGGCCACCGTAGGGCATCGTCCCCGGTCCTCCCGTGGTACCTCCGGCGGCCGACGGCGAAGCGTGCGATGATTCCCCCGTGAACTCTCTTTGTTCCGCCGATTTTCCACGTAGGGTTTGCGTGATCAGTGCTTTGAGTTCGTCCATGCGCCCCTCCATACGTTCTTCCAGATTTTTTGTTGAGTTTCTCACTTGTTCCTCGATTCCGGCCACCGAATCCGTCAATGCGGCGTAGTTCTCCTCGATGGTGGCCAAGTGTGCCATCTCCGCTTCCGTGCGAGTGACCATGGTCGCAGGAAAGGTGCTCTGATACCAAATGTTATGCTACCGCTACAACTATTGGAGAAAACTAAGAACTATGAGTAGACTAGTGAGGAAGAAGAAGATGACGGCTAGGGTTAGAGAAGAAGGAAACCTGAATATGATCTTTGATACTCCAAAAGAGGGAGCCCCGGGTTTATTAATACCCGGGGGTCCAAGAGGGGGCCGGCCGGCCCCCATAGGGGTTGAACCGGGCGATTCAACCCCTCTTCCTTTGCTAATTACTGGATGGGGGCTGAACCGGATGGTTCAGCCCCGTTGTCTTGCATAGGCTCCTTGCGACGCCGCGCGTAAGTGTGCCCCGAGAACTGTAAAGGGTGCGGCGGCGCAACAAGGAACATGTTTTAATTCCAGTTTCTTCAGTTGAACCTTCTCCCGCTTGAAGTGACAATCGACTTCGATGTGTTTGGTACGTTCATGAAATACGGGATTCTTGGCAAATATGAATAGCAGCTTGACTGTCGCAATAAAGAGTAGACGGTGAGGGAAGTTTCACACCAATGTCACTTAGAAGGCTTTCCAACCAGGTGAGCTCGAACACAACAACGACCATTGAACGATACTCAACTTCGACTAATGAGCGAGCAACCACAAACTGCTTCTTGCTGCGCCAAGTGATAAGGTGTCCACCGAAGTATATACACAATCCACTTGTAGAACGACAATCATCCAGGGAGCCAGCATAGTCAGCATCAAAGTAGGTAATAAGAGATAAGGGAGATGACGAAGGCTTGTATACAAGTCCTTGACCAAGAGCAATCTTTAAGTATCGAAGGATGCACTCAACTGCCTGGAGATGAGAGGTTCAAGGAGCATGCATGAATTGATTGACAACTCCAACAACAAAGAATATGTCAGGTCTTATAACTGTCAGATAGATCAACTTCCTACAAGATGTCGATAATACTCTGAGTTTGGTAGAAGTAGATCGGAGTCTAAGGAATGAGTGCAGAGCTTGTGATTGACATCCATAGGAATGTCAGCAGGCTTACATCCAGATTAGCTAGCATCATGATGCAAGTCAAGACAATATTCATGTTGAGAAAGAACAAGTCCATCAGGACGCCGAGCTATCTCGAGACCGAGGAAATACCGAAGATTGCCCAAATCTTTAGTTTGAAAAACAGACGCCAAGTGCTGTTTGATCATGTTTATTCTTGTGACATCATCACTTGTAATCAAGATATCATTGTCATAGACCGATAGAATTACTGTGCCAGTCGGACGATGTCGGGTAAATAGAGAGAAGACGGCTGAACTTCGAGTGAACCCAACACCACAAACAACCTGACAAAATTTGTCGAACCAAGCACGAGGAGACTGTTTGAGACCATAGAGATATTTTTTGAGATGACACACAAGGGACCCCCGTGATCTCAAACACGGGAGGTTGTTTCATGTAGACAGTCTCCAGAAGATCGCCATTGAGAAAAGCATTTTTTACATCAAATTGATGCAATTGCCAATGTCGATGAACAGTGAGGGAGATCAGGACACAAACATAATTCAATTTGGCGACAGGTGAGAAGGTTTCGTCATAATCAAGGCCTTGTTGTGTGAAGCCACGAGCCACAAAGCGAGCCTTGAGTCGTTGAATTGCCCCATCCGGAGCATGTTTGTCGGTAAACACCCACTTGCACCCTACACGAGGTTGGTCGGGTGGAAGGGGAACAAGGTCCCAAGTCTGATTCGCCCGAAGAGCATTCATTTCCTCATCCATGGCCGCCTGCCACCCCGGATGTTGGAGAGACTCTTGTAAAGTGTTAGGGGTGGAGATAGACATCAAAGAAGATGAAAAGTTATGAAGCACCGGAGAGAGGCGATTGAAGGACACATAGTTCTCCATATGATGGGCGGTTGATGCTGTTGTCGGATCTTCAAGCCGCGGGATAGTAGTTGGAGATGGTAATTTTCGGAGGGCATCGGAACGAGGAGGACGACGAGTGTACGCACGAAGAAGAGGCGGTTTGGAGGGTGCAAGGTTTGGCGGTGGGGTTATGGGTGGTATAGGAGAAGTAACAGGGATGGTCGGGCGGGGTAGAGTTATAGTTGGTGGAGAGGTGGGGTGATTTGAGTGAAAAGTTTGATCTTCAAGAAAGGTCACATCTGTAGATGTAACAACCAACAAACTTGTGATCATTAGGGGAGTAGCAAGCATATCCTTTTTGAGTGCAAGAGTAAGTAACAAACATATATTTTTTCGCACGAGAAACAAGCTTGTCGGTGGAGGGGCCAAGGGAGTGGACTGGAAAGAGGGGTGTAGAGGGAAATAAAAGGCAAAAGGGTGTCTCAAAGTTGAGAATGGTGGAGGGCATGCGATTGATGAGGTAGCAAGCTGTAGAAACCGTGAAATGCCAATATCGCTTAGGGACCTGCATTTGAAACATAAGTGAGCGAGCGACCTCTAGAAGGTGATGGTTTTTGCGTTCAGCTACACCATTTTGTTGGGGTGTATAAGCGCATGAGGTTTGATGGATGATGCCGAACTCAGTACATAGATTATTAAACTCATGACTCGTGTATTCACGCGCATTGTCAGTGCGTTTCAGCGCCTGTTTGTGTGATCAAATGGACTCGGAATCGCGAGGATGAGTCTGCTGAAACTGTATTGGCTAGCCGGACGGGGTTACGGATTCCGGCTTGATTACATGGATTTTAGGGGAACCCTATTAAGTATAGATGTATACATAAATCGGTTTGCTTCTTAACGAAGGAACCTTAAAAGAATAATTGTCGAACTAATATGAAGGTTTTTTTGACACCCTTACCTTCTCATGCAAAATGATTGACCGGGCTAATGACCATGGAAATAAAGCCTTTAGTTTGTTTTAAACATTGTTTTATATTTTATATTTATCACATTCAATTTCTCAGATATCCATTGTCTCGTGCAGGTAGTTTTACTTAGTCGACTGCATCACAGGAATCTTGTGAACTTACTTGGATACTGTGTGGACCAACAGCTTATGCTTGTCTATGAATTCATGAGTAATGGGAGTTTGGCTAGCCTGTTGTATGGTATGGCCATCTCTTAGAACTTGTTGCTACCAGATTGAGTTTTTTCTAACAATATCTATATCCTCACATACACACACATACACATGTGTGACATTTGGAGGGGTTGTTACAAACGAAACATGATGGATAAATGAATTGGATATGATGGGTTTTATGTATTTTATTTCTTTTGCTTTTACTTAATGTACTTTTTAGGGTTGGGACTTGGGAGAGATTTTTACATCCGGGTCCCTTTCCGAAATCAGAGTCCGGGACCCGTGACATATTGCCACGTGAAAAAAGCAATGGTTGAGATCTAAAATAAAAAACCGTAAAGGAAAAGTGATCCCATTTCTATCTCCATGGATCTCCATTCGATCTCTATAGAGATCATCCCGGAGTCCGGGACGCGGATATAAAATTTTTGTTGGGACTTGGGAGGAGATAGACTATAACTAGTTCTCCTAGCCCCTTCGTACATTTATCTTGGACACACTTAATTGGCATCGGAAGTTCTCCATTATGTTTTCTCCTCCCTCCCTCTCCTCATTTCTTTCACCACCAAACTCCCCCAGCTGATGTTTTAGTCTGATCCGCCGCCCTTTCTTCCGTTGCACATGCAGCCGCCAGACATCCATTCACCACGAAGCCCTTTCCTCTGAGATTTTGCATAATTACCGGAACCTCCTCCCCTATACTCTTTGAAATTACAAAAATCTCCCTTCTGAATTTACTACACTATAAGACACCCGCTCCTAATTAGCATACATTACAAATGCATCATTCCCGGAGGCAGGTTTATTTTACTAAAAATAACAATATAAAACTTAGATGAGAGGTTTTTGTAATTTCAAAATGTAGAGGGGAGGTATCTATAATTATGTAAAGCCCTAAGGGAAGTCCCACTAATTAACCCTATATACTAATACTATATTCTTCATTATAGCCTACTATGTCATTATTGTGACAGTTATCCATTAAGAGAAGAATTTCATTTTTTTAGCATTTTTATCTTTCTTGTTTTCTTATATGTACACTTCTTGTTCTTGTTTGTATGATCATGAATTCAGTATGCATAAAATCTTCATGCAATCTCTTCTTTTCCAATTGAAACATGAAGAAAATGAAAATTGCTATTTCCAGTTTCATTTTGCAAACAATGTTTTATTTTTTGTGTAAAAAGAATCTCAACTTATTATTATCTTCTTCAGATAAAATATGAAACTTAAAACTATTGACTTATCATTAAGTTCCTGACTAATTCTGCAGGTTCTGGTCCTCGCATTCTTAACTGGGAGGAAAGGCTACAAATTGCATTAGATGTGTCGCATGGCATCGAGTATCTCCATGACGGGGTTTGTCGAGCTACTATGCTTTTACCTTAAGAAAAAAAGATTTATCAAAATATTTTCTTTCATTTTTCTATCAACCTAAGAAACAATAATATAGAGGACAAAATAACTCCATTTCACTTCTATTTTTAATCAATGTGTTCTATATCTTGTTTTCTATTACTGTCTCACATTTTACCCAAAAATGTATGAGGATAACTAATACAATTTTTTCTTTAACCTTATTTCCTGATACTTCAATGACTTCCAGAGATTTACTCCTATAACAGGCATCACCTTCAGTTGTTCATAGAGACCTTAAATCTGCTAATATACTCCTGGACAGTATGATGAGGGCTAAGGTAAGAGGCTATATCTTGATGACTGTATTTTTTCTTTGTAAAACTTGATTGTTTGCTTTTGCTGCTGCCTTAGCATGATTTGTTGACTAGTATGTTTTATGATGATCTGATTAGGAATGTTATGACTGATTGAACATTTTTCCCAAGCTTAAGTGCATTTCAGATGCTCTAATGATGGAGAAATTATTGGTTCCGGGGCGGGGGTACATAGAGCTATTTGTGTTGCAGTCTAATTTTTATGATTTGATCTCTCTCCTATCTGCCGACCCCACTATGGTGGGATAAAGGCTTGAGTGTAGAGTGTTGTTGATCTCTTTCCTATCTGCTGATTGTCAATCAAATCCATTGGCTGCAACTTGTGCAACAATATAAACAACTCTAGGTCACGTTTGGCGGGGAGGATCCCGCGTGGTCGCTTGGATAGATCAGCGTGGTTGCGGCCGCGGCCCCGCAACAGGATTTCTGCAGAAATTCCCCGCCGAGGCCAGTGGTCACGCTGGCCTCCGTGCGGATTTGCTCCGCGGGGCTTCCACCCCCGCCTCAGCGTCCCCCCAAACGCGACCCTAGTCCCCATTTGGCTGTGTGAAACTCAAAGTTATGTTTTTAAAAAACACTTCACTTTTGGCATTGCATCACTAACAATGCAACCCCTAATATTTGAGGTATTGCCTATTTTGGTTCATCCTAGCCCATATACTAATTTAAACCGCAAGATTTTTATCATTTTTCGTAAGTGGTCTACGAGTACTTCCTAGGAGGTCCTCCATCCCAACACCCCTCGTCAATATGTCGTAATAGCAAAATAAAATGATTACTTTGTAAACAATTTTTTGTTATTTTCAATGCAACCCAATGAGCCCTAATATGCAATCAGGTGGCTGATTTTGGGCTGTCCAAAGAAGAGATTTATGATGGAAGAAAATCTGGTCTCAAGGGAACTTATGGCTACATGGATCCCAGTTATGTGTCAACAAACAAGTTCACAAAACAAAGCGATGTATATAGTTTTGGCATAATATTGTTCGAGCTCATAACGGCCATCAACCCGCAACAGGGCTTGATCGAATACATAAATCTGGTATGTTCTCATCATTCAATTTTCAGGAATCATTTATTCATCTTTTACTTCTTGAAGAGCTAAATTTGTACAAAATATCTTCCTTACATTTTCATTTTCATCCAAATTCCATCCCCTTAGGCTCCGTTTTGTGTGGCGTTTTTGCTCCGATGAGTTTGGATAAAAACGCCACCATCATAGAATGTATGTTTGACATGAAACCGGTTATGACCGCCGCCAAGAAAAGAAAACTATTTTTGAACATAAAATTGGATGAAGTTCCTTAGGTGAGGTCGGACGTTCATGAACGAAGGTTCATAACCACCACGTTCACGACCGCCACCGCCGCGCCAAACGGAGCCTTAGTTTTAGAAAGATATTTTGGTCCTTTGAAATTATGATAGGAAGGATATATGATGTTTTATCAAATAAAAATCCCAAGAAAAACTATGATTCCCAAGTGGTGTTCTTGAGACACTATGTGCTCTCATATATTGTAAATAGGGTTTGCTCAAACATTAATTACATGTTTAGACTTTTTATGTGATTTTTATTTGGTAAAATATCAGGTATGCCTTCTATCCTATTTTCAAGGGCATAATAGTCATTGCAATTTTATAACTCATATTATTGCTTTTCCACATAGGAGTGTATTAGTTTTTATGATTTGTAAAGAAGCATTCAAACCTGGAGAGGATAAATAATAGTCAGCTAATCTCAGGAGTCGTATAGGAAAATTATTTTATTTTAGGAGAGGCAAATGATTATATTTAGCTAATCTCAGGTGACCTAAGTGATAATTACACACACACGAGTGACAGGCACGGGGCTCCGCCCCTATGGCCAACCGCGACAGTGCATGGGGGCCCCCGTACACCACGCGACAGTACCATGACCACGACATTGCCCCAGCGCGACGGTGCTCCCGCCACTCGCAAACCCGCGAGTGTTATTTTACGCCTATCACTCATTTTTGCCGTGTGCACGGGGGTTTATGAGCGGTGAAAAGAGCACATTTTTTATTGTAGGTAGGGGACTTTGCCTATATGAGAGCACATTTTCTAAAATAAAAGAAAAACCACATAAATTTAAATTATTTGGAAATTTTGTAATAAAGGGGAGTAAAATTGGAAAGTTGAATGTTTCACCAAAGAGTTTTTTTAAATAAAAGAAAATTCACATAAATTAAATTTTTTGGGAAATTTTGTAATAAAGATGGATAAGTTAGGAAAGTTGAATGTTTCACCAAAGGGTGTTTTTCCCTTTTAATATATTATAGATATATATAGGAATAATTAATTACCTCAAGGGGGTATTTTTGTCCATGGATGTTATGAAATGTAAACTTCCAAGGGAGGTTTTATAATTTCAAAAGTAAGAGGGGGTGCAACCTGTAATTATGTTAACTGTCAGGGAAGTTTTGGTAATTATTTCTCTCTCTATATATATAGGGCCATTTACCGGGACCTCCCCTCTAACTTTGCTAAATTACTGAGAGCACCCCTCTTATTTTTGAAATTACAAAAAACTCCCCTATAAGTTAGCATAATTACAAAAACTTCCCTTGAAGTTTTAATTTCATTACAAAAACCCCATCCGTGATACAATTTCATTACAAAAAAACCCAGAATTTTTGTTCATGATGTTATGAAATTAAAAGTTCAGGGGAGGTTTTTGTAATTTCGAAAATAAGAGGGGTGCTCTCAGTAATTATGCTAACTCACAGTGGAGGTACGGGTAATTATTTCTATATATATATATATTGATTTATATCCTGTTAAATAAGTGGAAGCTATAATTTTCAGGCAGTGATTGGAGGTGGGGATGGGAGAGCAGACTGGGATGAGATAGTTGATAAGAGGCTGATGGGCAGCAACACGGCCAAGGAAATTCGGCTTCTCGCAAACATAGCTCAACGTTGTCTTCACAAAAACCCAAGCAGGCGGCCGGCAATATCGGACGTCACTCAGGCCATCTCCAGGATCGGGCACCGGCACTCCAGTAGAGAGCACACCGTGTCCATCTCCGAGAACGATCCTTCTGGCGTCTTCAATAGAATAGCGCTACAGCAAGTCGAACTCAGCAGTTTAGCGAGTATAAAAGAACGTCCACCGCATCTAGAGTAAGAATGCGTTTAGGGCTCGCTCGGTTGAGCAAAATCGCATTTTTGGAATATAACATAGCTCTTGATATTCGTCGCTCAGTTTGACGTGGTTAAATCAACATCAAATATCTCGAATTTTCCCAGAAGCGATGGCTTAATTTTTCCCATCGGAGAAGATTGAAATTGCCACACCGAGGAAGAAAGAAAAGAAAAGAGAAGTGAAAAAAAAATACGAAAAATGATTTCTTTTACTTTTCATTTTTTCTGAGTGTTGCATATTTTTGCATGTTTATAGCAACACAATTATTCGGCTTTTTAGGGCTAATCAAATAGCTAGTTTGGTTGATTGTAAATATATGAAACATATTAAGAAAATCATAGATTTGCTTTCATTTCCTTGGCTTTGGATGGAATTGTAGCATAGGAGGAATTTGTGGATTGCAACCTTGTGGCTATTTGTAGCTTCTGTCTAATCACTTGATTATGAATTTGTTTGGGACGATCGTGGCCCTAGGAGAAGCCGTGATGAGCAACTATCGGTGGGATTAGAGCTGTCATGAAAAAATAGTGGCAGGAAAAACAACACGCGAAGAAACGAGAGATCTATCTATGGGAACAGAAGAAGCGTGAAAACGCAGAAAGTTCTTTTTTGCTTTTCAAGATGTGGGTGGGTTCACTAACACAAGCGCGGAAATCCGATGCCTCCAAATCAGCGGTGGTGGAGGAAATTACTTTTTTCCCACCACCATCCTAAACATAGCATGAATCTAATTAATGTAATTAGTTTAAAAAGTTGTTTTATCTCATAATTTACAAAGATGATGGTCAATAATTTGTATGAGATTATGACTTTTGAGCAGTGGAACAATGTTCACTCGGATGGAAAGACGAGTTTGGCCCTAAACTGACTAATAAGTTGAACAATGTTCGGCGGTGTAGAAAGAAGATTGATACAAAATTACGTATGAATATAATTTAGGTCTTGTTTGGGACTCTAGCCGCACTCCGGTGTGATACATGTCAACGCAATGCCTGCTCATCCCCTTGTTTGTTTTTTGCTTTCATTTCGATGCGGCAGCCCAGTGATTGGAGGTGTGCCACCGTTCGCGAACTCGCCCTCTCCCTCCTGTCTGGATCTTTGGAGCGATCGTCTCCCTTCCCAGCCGCCGCCGGAGTTTCAAACAGAGCCTTAATGAAGATTGGCACAACTAGATTGGCTTGGAGGCGGGCCCATGCCCGATGTTGAATCTTTACAGCTCTGCATGGCCCGGCGGAGGCAGTCGTGAACGTGGTGGTTACGAACGATCGACCTCACATAATGAACTTCATTCATTTTTAGGTATAAACTAGTATTTTTTTCTTGGTGATAGTCATAACTGTTGGCACGCCAAACACATTAATAGGTGATCTCAAACTAATATTAGAGGTAGGATGAAAAGGAACAATAACAGTCTTTATAGTTAACCTTCTATACATTGGTGTCTCTAACATTAATAGGTGTTATTTTTTATTAAAAAAAAGCATTGTTTTTTTTTTTTTATATAAAAATCTTACATGCAATAGTTGTGTGAATAAGAAAAGAAAAAGATGATGATTCTTGAAAAATCATTTGAGGATTATAAGAATTTTCAAATGTATTAATAATAATAAGGCTAACTAATTAGCCAATGATAGGGCTCATGGCAAGTCGATAATGCAAATAAAAGGGCTCGTGGTAAGCCGCTGTGAAATTAAGCGTCTCTAAAATAGTGGTGGCAATAGGAATATAACATTTTTTTACCGCCGCTACCATCCCAAGCAAGCCTAAAATAATTAATGTCATACAAACTCATAAATTTAAAGTTAAATAAAGAGGTATGAGACAATGATAAAATGAAGAAAAAAAATTAGTAGAATTTTTCCCAACACTTTTAATTCTTCTTCTCCTTCTTCTTTGTCCAATCCCTTTTTTTTTGGTGTTGTCTCAATGTTTTTTCATCACCAAATCATTAATCTCCAAATAATCATTCTTCAAATCACATGCAAATGGAGGAGAAAAACTAGAAAAGGTAGCTCAAATGGATGCTCAAAATCATTCTTCAACAACACTTGCACTGTCAACTAATATTTTCTTAACTACTGGAGTGGATGGCAACAGCCATTTCATCCGTCTAAATTCAGCCATTTCGCCATTCAAGAATCCGTGTGTGATCAATTAATATTCTCCGCATGTAGCGATCCGCAATCCCAAGATATTGATGATCACGATGATGCCAATGATATTACTATGAAGCTACTAATTTGAAGAAGCAAATGGAGATCCCTTTTGGATCATAGCAATGCAAGAAGAACTAAACTAGTTCAAAAGATGTAAAGTGTGGAGCGAATAATGGGCAGAATCCGTGTGTGATCAATTAATATTCTCCGCACGTAGCGATCCGCAATCCCAAGATATTGATGTTCACGATGAAGCCATTGATATAACTACGAAGCTACAAATTGCGTCAAATGTTCTACGTACATAACGCCAAGAACACGGCGATTTGATATCGGTCTCCAACTCGAATTAGCAAAAACAAATGCCTCCGGGATTTAATACCTAAGATTAGGTGCCCGTCTTCACGAAAAACTTAATTTCTCACAAGAAATTAATGAACTTTAACAACCACTCCTCTTGTTCAATAAATTTCCCAACTCTTACATATGATAATTGCTAATGAAGAAATAACAACCAACTAAAACTAAAAAGATTTCTCAGAGCTGTGCCAGGTGGTAAGCGCTGATTGGGTGGCAGTCAATTCCTGAGGGAGTGTAGCAGCGCTCTGCAACAATCTTGTTTGCAGCCTGTGTTGGGTGAAATGAATCCCAAAATATGAACTGATCCCTTTTCAGGCATGGAGTCTGAAGAGGCAGGCAGCTCAGCTGCCCCCCATACCTTCCATTCCCACAGCAAGCCTGATTCCTCTCCCTAAATCCTGCACAAATTCCAATAATCGTTCAGCCGCAGGCGTGCGAAAAACACCGGAGGACCGAGAACCGACACGGAATCGAGCGGATCGGATCAATGTGGGTCGATTCCGGCAGCTCTCGGTTCAGTTCCGGTTCTAAGCAAACCCGGGATCGATCCTTCGTGTCAGTTCTTCCTTAAATATGTACGAATGAACGACAGGGAACCGAACCGAAAATTTTGGTTCGGGCATGGCTCTAGGACTCGGGGACATGAGTAGGTTCAGAATTGTGAAAATTTGAAACCGAACCTAGACTCCGAATCATGTCCACGAGAACCGAACCGAAATTTTTGGTTCGGGCACAGCTCCACGCTTCAAAATTGTGAAATTTTGGTTCTTGGTTTGGAGTGGAACGGATCCGAACCGACCCGAGCTGCAACCCTTCTTTCAGCATTTGCCATTACATGAGCAAGAACCGACCGGGAGCTCGTACCGTAGCGCGCAGGCTTCTGAATCATATCCATGAAGGTCCCGTAGATATTCTCGTAGACGAAGAACGATCCCGGGAGCGTCGAGTTGAGCCTTCTGAGGAGCGGCTCGAGGCGCTCGTTGAACATAGAGACCTGCTTGTTGACGCTGTCGACGCAGCGGCCGTCGGTGCTGTTGTGCTGAAAAAGCTGGCTCGGGATGCACCCTAGCGGCCCGATTCCGACCAGCACCATCTTTCTGGCTCCCAGCCTGTACAAGCTCTGCGTTCACAGAATTTTGAACATGATGATGGGTTTCTTTTTGTTTTCTGCATAAAGGCAGCATCTTTTCTTTTATTAAGGCATTTAATGGAGTATTTTTATGTTTGGTGGAATCCCAGTTAATAATGCAGTTAATACTGTAGATGTTATCAGAGTCTTGTCTCCATCCTCCTCTTCTCACTTGAGTTTGAAATCTTAAAGCTGGAAATAGCAAAAGGAGTTTCTCAGCTCTGTTTGTAGTGATCAAACACATTGCTTCCACTCTGAAGACAATAATATGGGTCTGTTTGGGGCGAAATTTTTGGAAACGGCCCGTCGTCCAAATCTGAACACGGGTCCGTTTGGACGTTGTTGCGGTTTTGTCCGCCCGCTCAACCATTGGGTGAGCATAAGCGCTCCAAAATTTGGCGTAAAAACGACAGTTATAAAGCTAGGAATGGGGGTACCATTAATTGGCGCTCCAAGTTGTTGATGAGAAGATCGGCGAAGGCATCGTCGGCGTACTCGATGCTGCTGGCATAGAGACCGGGAAGGAGATAGTTGTTGATGTAGTCGTTGCTGCCGATGTTGACGATGAACATCGAGCTGGTAATGTGATCCAGCAGCTTCATGAGGTTCGGCATCAGAGATGCAAACTGCGTGTTGAGAGTCTTCTCAAACAATGCGATTTGACCGTTGAATGTGATTCTTGCTCCCTGCCAATCCACAATTCAAATTTTAGCATTTGTTCCACACAATTATAAGTTTATAACTGAGGCTCTGTTTGGGGCGGCGGTGACAGTCGGTGACTTAATGGTTGTGAACTGTAGTTCGTGAACACCCGACCTCACCCTTGCCCGCATTCACGTTTAGATTTATGGAGTGAGGGTTTTCTGCAGCAGCGATCGCACGACCGTTGCCATGTCAAACAAATATCAAGTTGTGGTTGTAGATCTCTCTTTCTCAAATCACTAAATCCATAAGATCGAATGGGTCACATGAGTTTAAGCAAGATAAGACAGATCTAGTCGTCTACTCACAACAGCCCATTCTACATAATCCAATGGCAAGGGTTCAACCGGGCTCAAAAGAGCAACCCGAGACCCGCCCGATCACATGATTTCGTGATTTACTGAGCCCGGTTCACGTCAAGCTCGTAAATGAACCCAAAAGGGATGTTAAATCAAATGTAAAATCCCTCATCTTCACAAATTAACCACTAGCAATGGCGTTCTTGGGTTATTGAAGTTCAAACATTAAACATCAAGCATAATAAGCAGACAGTCATTGTTAATGGCAGACCAAAATAAAAAACTAAAGAGCCATTGTTCTGCCGATAGTCATTTTTCAATAGCGTGGGCTACCCGCAGCAACATGTGGTTGCCATTAAATTTTTCCTAAATCAAAATCTAAAAAACCCCTCATTTTCTCACAAAAATCCCTCATTTTCTCACAAAAATCCCTCATTTTCTGCGCTCTTCTTCGTCTTCACAAACTAAGCACTAACAATGGCGTTTTTGCGATGTTGAAGTTCAAACACTAAACAACAAGCTAAACAAGCGGTGCCGCAAGTGAAAAGAAATGAGATTTACATAATGCCTGCCGGTAGCATCGAGAATGCCGGCGGCGGCGGAGGCGTAGTTAACCCCCTGCATTATCTCCGGCGACTTCGACTGGAGGCTCAAATACGGAATCGGAAACGGGAGGCCCAACAGCTTCGCTGCGGCAAGAAAAAAACATAATCAGATTTCGGCATTTTTAAGCATTACCAAACGGCAACGGCGGGGAGTGGAGTACGGAACCCCCATAGTCGGTGACGGTGAGGCCGTTGCAGAACCGGCCGGTGGGAAAGCCGTAATCGATGCCGTAAGGCAAATAGTTCGCCCTGGCGATCGTCGGAATGAAGTTGTTGTTTCCATTGTCGATGAGGGAGTCGCCGAAGATGAACATCGCCGGCGAGCGGCCGCATTCTGAGATGGGGAGGAGGAGGAGGGCGAAGAGGAATGGGGAGAAGATGAAGAAACCTGCTCCAGATTTTTCCTCCATTCTCTGATTCATTCAAAGTTTCGAGGGGAAGAAGAAGAAGTATTTGTGGGGAAGAAGGTTTGCATCAAAGTTGTGAAAGTCATGAATTTTAAGTGACTCTCTTCTCATTTAAATCATGAGTTATATTATTCTGTATATTTACTCATCATTATGGTATGATTTAGTACTAAACTTTGTCCTTTAAAACAAATACATTTACCCACATTTAAGACTTATACACTCAAATACATTAAAATAGCTCTTAAATTTTTATGCCCATTAAAATGCTTAAAAATTTTCATTAAATTGCATAAAATGTTAAAAATACGGGACTATATATAAATTTGTAAGGGTAAAGTATATGTGACACTCCTATATTGTAGAGAAAAGATATTAGACCACATCTAAGTTTCAAAAGGATTGTTGTAATCTTTAATTTTTTATAACCGAGACATTTGACCTCATACAAATTCTTTTGATAGACGGTCAAATGTCTCGGTTATGAAAAATTAGAGGTTATAACAATTCTTTTAAAACTTATAGTGCGTCAAATATTTTTCCTCTACACTATAGGGGCGGTATCAATACTTTACCCAATTTTAAAAGGTGATTTATATAAGCAGCCCTTGTTTGGCTGTTGGCAGCCCCCATTTCTATTAGTTATAACGCGCCTTTTGAAAATATGCATTATACATGCATTTTTAGGAAAATTGTTCAACATAAAAGTTGTAGATCTCGATGAGATCTACAATATTAAATATTAATTTAATATTTTTCGGGGTCCAAATCGAGGGCCTAAACGACTTCATATCAAAAAATGTTCAACGTGAAAGTTATTCGTCTCGGGAAGATCTACAACTTTCGTGTTAACCATTTTTTACGATTCAACACGAATCGGGCTCGAATCACGAACTCCACCCCTGGAGTTCCCCTAAGAACTCCAGGGGATCCGGATCCTTAGCTTGTAGCTTTCAGCATTGAGATATACTGTATTAGAATATTTATTACAGTTGTACTTTTGCATTGAATACAAAAGGACAGCTTTTTTCTTTATTAATTTTCAGAGCAAAGAGATTCGGATACTGGCGTTAGCATAAATCATAAATATTTGTATAGTTAAAATGAGAAATTATTATTGAGCACGCATACCATTATGGCTCCCTTTGGCGCCGAATTTTGCTCCGGTGAGTTTGGACAAAAACGTCACTATCATAAAATGCATATATGTTTGGCATGACAATGGTTATGACCGTCATCAAGAAAAGAAAATTAGTTTTGAACATATAAGTGGGTGAAGTTCCTTAGGTGAGGTCGCGCGTAAATGAATGACGGTTTATAACCACCACGTTCATGTTTCGGTACGACGATTTTGCTCCGGTGAGTTTGGACAAAATTATCATCGTCATAGAATGTATGTTTTGCATGACAAAGGTTATGACCGCCACCAAGAAAAGGAAACTACTTTTGATCATAAAAGTGAATGAAGTTGCTTAGGTGAGGTCAGGCGTTCACGAACGATGATTCATAACCACCGCTTTCACGATCGCTAAAGCCCAAACGGAGCCTAAATCTCAAATAAAAAATGAAGGAAATATTGATGGTCACTATAAGTAAATAGGCGGCAAGTTTTTTTAGGGAGTGCGGTGGAATTTAGTTATGAACTTTAATTAATCGCACTCAGTTCGAGCCAAATTGAACGATACATCTAATATTGTGGGTCAGGTCATTAGACTAACAATTATTGTTGCGGTCAACTCGAGACTCCTGTAGACCGGTCTAAATTGCACCGTCTTAGCCAGGGAGCGGTCGAGCGCGCGCGAGAGACTTTTTAACGTGGAAAACCTCGGAAAGAGGTGAAAAACCCAGAGCAGGCGCACTTTCCCTTGCACCGCCGCCACTTCCACGTACCTCCTTCTGCGCCCCTTCGTTTGCCTCCGTCATTGCCGCCACAAACCGCTCACACACAGAGAGCCCCCGCTCTCCTTTCGCTCCGACTTCAGATTCCGAGGGCACATATCATGGGCATGATTGCCTTCTTTTGGGAGCATGACTCAAGGTTCACTTTGGATCTCTTCAAAGAATGGTGCGAGGTGTGCACTGATGGAGGTGGCAGTGTAGAGGTGTATAGCAACAAGCGTTGGATCGAGTTCGATGATCGGGCGGACCGCCGACACGGAAACACTTTGTATGGGTATGTCAAGAATGTATGGGTATGTCAAGAACTTCTTGGGCTTGCCAGAGCTGTGGAGGTCGCTTTCAGGACGTTGTCGTCGTGTGATCGGACGCGAGCGAGAGTTCACACCGGTGCTGGGGTTTACCGATCCTCGCACGCTGGCAAATCCCTTCTTTCACATTTCTTTATTCATAAAGGAGAAGCGCATGCTGCTGTGCGGTCTTTCCAATGACGTTGAGCGCTCTGCGGCTGTTCCTTTAGGTCTTGATTCGAAGCGCAAGTTGGTTTTCCATTGTGGCAGTCCGGAGCCCTCATCTCATTCTTCTTCTCGTCCGAAGGAGCGTGCTGACGATGTGTCGCCCCGCAACTCTTGGGCAGATGTCGCACCCGCTGATCCAGATGTAGAGGTCTTAGGTTCTATTGCCCCCCCTAGCTCCCGATGGTGCTTCTGTGGTGCTGCCAGTGAAGGCGGGGCGAGTCTCTTCTTCACTTGAAGCAATGAATTATGCGGTAAGTGTAGTGTTTTAATTTGATGTGCTTGTTGTATTGCAAGGAATCTGACTTCTTCCTTCTTTTTGCAGATCAGAGTTCAGACCATCATCGCTATTACGTGGAATGAAGGCTACGTGGGCCTGAAGGATGGGTACCTTACGCTTCAGGAGGAGCTTCGGGTAGTGAAGATCTCCCTTTCTGACTGGAGGGGAAGGCAGGAACGTGACGTGTCTCGTTTCCACTAGATCGAGTCCGAGTTTCGGGTAGAGCTGGAGCAGTTGCGGGCGGAGCTTCGGATGGAGAAGGCCCTCGTGGAGAAGATTGTGCAGCTGCTAGAGGATTCGCATGCCGTGCTGGTTCTCAGGATGTGGAGCTTGAGTCTTTGAAGAATCGGGTGGAGAGGCTCACCTCACTAGAGCGGACTGCTGAGGAGCTGAAGGCCGCTGGAGTCGCTGAGTATAAGGACTCCATAGATTATATGTTTAACTGTTCTCTACTCTCAGAGGAGGTCCGTGAGGAGGTCTAGAGCAAGGAGGTGGAGCCTCAACTTGAAGACGAGCGCGGATGGCCTTTAAGCGTGGGATGGCGAAGACCCCCCCACCTGGTTGCGCGAGCGCGTAGTTGTGATGTGTCTGGACTTGGTGTCGGAGATCTCTCCGAGGACGAGCACTTTGTATCTGATGATGAGGGCGAGGAGTAGCTCGTTTGTATTTGTATCTTGTACTTTGTATGTATCCCCCTTTGGTGGCGTACTTGTTTTGGTGTTAATACCTTTGTACTTTGCATTTGCATTGTGTGCAGTTGTAGCGTTTTGAACGCCTTTTGCTGATTGTGTAGCCGCTTATGGATTGTTCCATCTTGTGACATTACCTGAGTAATGATTTGTACTTGTGTCGACACTGTTATTTTATGCGCGACTTAGTTTCGATTGTTCCTGCATACGGGGCTGCTCTTCGTCCGGGTTGCATCTGCCGCAGATAGCATGCACGTGCTACTTCCTGGTTCCTTCAGACAACTCTGGCCCGAGCTAGAGTGATAAACTTCATCACGAGGTGCAGGATGGAAGGGATAACTCTGAAGGCTGCCTGGAGCGGTCGGTCAAAGATAGCGTTGTAAGGCGATTCTGATTCAACTGCCACGAACTGTACGTTATGAGTTGCCTGATTCGGGAACTCCCCCAGGGTTACTGGGAGAGTGATGGTTACTAATAGCCTCCCTCTTTCTGATCACAGCATGCTTCTTCCCTTTTGGAGGCGTCAACAGTAGCCCTTAGAACTCTATTTGTCGTGCCCTTGTTGGTCGGCAGAGCTATGCATGTGATGTGCCAGACTGTTTCATCAGACGTCCTCCTGTGAGTATCTGAACGTTTCCTCCTTATCTCAGCCGTTGTTGGGAGTGGGTTTTTGATATTGTCGTTTCCCCCTCCCCAAATCACAGTTGCCCAATAGCTTGAAGTTTTTCTTTTTCTCCAAATTGAAGGGAACTCTCTGATCCTATAAGGTTTACCCCTTGTTTTGGTAAGTTGATTTCAGATTTAAGTCTTTCCATTAATTCCGTTTAGTTGTAGCGATGAGTTGTCCTTCATCATATAATTCTTTGTCGCATTTAGGTTCACTTGAAATATTTTAGTGTTGCAATGAAAATCATAGAAGATGGGAAATAATTTAATTATGGGTTACGTTTCCTTCAAATTTTAGGGTTGATTCCTCGTAGATCGGAGAAGGAATCAAGCGTTGCAAAGTAATCTAAAAAGAACCATGCCGCCGCATCTTGTGTAAGAAATTCTAATTGTTTTTGGTTAAAGATATCACTTAGTATATTGCCTGATATATACATTTATAATTAGTGGGTATATGTAATGATCAGAAATCATATGTGACAAAATTCAATATTAGTTGAATATAAGAAATTGTAAACCCATCAAAGCATCCAATTACTATTAGTAGAATTGTTTAAGCGTATGCAAAATACTTTACTTTCAATTAGACCCTCACAAATTTTATGAGAATAAAACAGAATGTGAATTCACCCAAATTTTTAGGCATGCGAACAAATCCTAAACCATATATGTAAGTAAGGTGGTTAACAAACAAGTGACACGGTCTAGATATTTAGATGTTTAATTATGCAACCTGACATTTAACAAAAAATGATTAGGAGGCACGATCGAGACGTTCTCTCGTGGGAGATAGATGCACACTATCTCACTCATAGGGCGTAGTAGACCGTATGAGCCTCAAGTTTGCGGAAATGTCACCCCAGTTAGAAAATTAGCAGATGTGAGTCCGTGTCCATGAGGCACTAGAACATCTTCGTTCATTAGTAGGGACTCAGATCGTTAGAATGTGCTTACGAAGTTATTCAACCTAAAATATAAGGAAGGGAAATTATAAGATATCTAGAATTCAAGTACATGCCAAAGATTAGAAATCATCATAGTTAACCATTATTCGAAACTTGAATGAACATGCATAATGTAATTACCTAGAATAGACGTTTATGTTCCCAATATTATTTTAGAAAAACATGCATAGTATAACAACATATATTTTTCTATAGCATGAAATTATTGTTTCAAAAAGCATGCACACATGTTTCTTCAAAATATTTTAGTGTCACAAAGAAGAATGGTCTTTCTTACTCTCCAGTTGGGCTGACTCATTTTTGGGCTTATTATTACAGGGGGTCACAAGTGGGGTGTTGCGACTAGGATACGAGTTTACAGACATCCGTATTTATAGTTTGTTTCTTGTTCAATTATCTTTCTTTTCAGTATTGTATTATTCCCCTTTTATGAACATGATGTAAGCTAAATGTTTAAGATTATCAATGTATCAGACATTATGTTGTATTTCAGATATTCAGATGTTTGGTTCATGTTATCCATTATAGTGGCTATGTGAAGTCAAAATTGATGAGGTACACCTTTACCCCTAGCTGCATTTTCTACTTCCGATGTAAGTCTTCATTAAGTGCTTTCATATTTACTTGCTATGTATAAATTTAAATATTATTACTTAGTTTACTTCTTATCATGGGGCCCGGTCGGACTGCTGTTTTGTGGTAAAACTAAATTGGGGTGTTACAATTAGTATCAGAGCTAAATTTAGGATCTCATGACCCATAAAATTCACAGAGCCTTGGGATTTCATCTGAATCACTCTTTTGACGATAGAGCCATCAAGTTTTATCTAACTCTCAGTTGTGCATAAGTTTAGAAATATCTTCCATAATAAATCCTTCATTTTTGTCACGTATATCGATAACCCTTTTTCTTCCATCTTATATACACCACACACTAGTGAGGCAGGCGAGCCTTTGCGTCAAAATACAACTCATGAAAAAGTAATGGATGACGCCAGCAGCACCCGCAACACCAGCAGCACCAGCGGTGCGAGAACCTATCGACATGGCAGTTATTATTGCCATGGCAGTTGCCTCAGCTATGTTGGAATTCAGGAATGGACTGTCTGCAACAGATCCAACAGCAGTCCATATACCAGCTGTCAGGGACTGAGGGATGGAGCGCTATCTGAGAAACTTTCGTGATCTCCACCCCTCCCATTTCAATGGAGAAGAAACGCCGATGGAAACAGACGACTGACTGATAAAGACTCGTGACTTGCTCGAAGTGATGCAGTGCCCAGAAAACAAGAAGGTTCCTTTAGCTGCCTTCCTCCTGAAAGGCGAGGCAAATCTGTGGTGGACCAGACATTTGGTGGACGATCCCGCTGGTAAGTACTTTGGTTCAAATTTTCCTTGCCCTAAAATACATTATCCTTTTTGCATAATGATAATGCGAACTTCAATTATGTCAGGTCGTACATCATATATGTTCACGTGGAATGACTTATCGATGATGCTAGCTAGTTGGCCCCAGGAAAAGTACGCCAGGCTAATTCAGGGGGACAAATCTGTCATAACCTATGAGCGAGAGCTGACCCACTTATCTCGTTATGTGGGCACTATGCAAGGGGACAAGAACAGGAAGTGTATCCGATTTGTGGACAGACTGCGTGACTCTCTGAGGCATCTACTTATGACGATGGCCAATGTTGATTACATGAGCTTAGTTGACACTGCGAGAAAGTTGGAAACTAATCAGTAGAAGGTGCAAAAGTGTAACAACTTCTGTTCGAAGCGGCCTCAGGATGCATCACAACAGCAACATCAGAACAAGAATAGCCAAGGAAAGAACTGGAACAAGAAGCAGAGGACTGGTGATAAGAGAGGTGGTCAGACCGGGGCCAAGGTCAAGGATTACACACTCTGTTCTAAATGCTACTGCCACCATCTAGGTAAGTGTTTAGCTACTGCAGGAGTTTGTTATGAGTGCTAACAACCAGGACACATAGCCCGTTGCTGCCAGGGAACTCATGTGAATCAAGTAACAAAAGTTCGCTCATGTAATCATTTTAATTTATACCATTTCCACATTAGTCTTATATCGTGACTCTTTATGTAGTTGAAATTTGAGGTTGCTGGTCCTAGCAGAACCGACAAGGGAACTGCACATGTAGGATCCGAGGTGAAGCCAGCTCCAGGACGTGGTCCGGTGCAACCCAGAGCTTATGGGTTAGGCCAGCAGGAAGCCAAGGAGCAGGAGGAAGCTGTGACAAGTATGTGCATGTCCTAGATGATTTTCTTCTTTCCTCCTTAGTGACACTAAAATATACTCATGTTACATTTATGCATGTAGGAATACTTATGATTCGAAACATACCCTCAAAGATTCTCTTTGACACGGGTGCCTCACACTCGTTCAAAGAAAAATCTCTTGTGCATAGGATAGACTTAGGAATCCTCCCACATTCAACATCATTAGCGTTCATGAGACCTAATGGATCCCTTTTGTAGACTAGACATAAGTGTAGAGTTCTAGTGCGGTTTGGAGAAACTGAAATCCTTATAGAAGCTTCACTCCTTCTTATAGCAGGATTTGATCTGATTGTGGAATGGATTGGCTATCCAATGTAAATGCTAAGATACACTGACTGCAGGATCAAGGTGATACGGTTCGAAGGACCCAACCAAATTGCCTTTATCTTCCAGGGCAGGAATGAAGTCTCCAAATTAATTATTTCCTCAATTAAGGCTGTTAGATGCATCAGGAAGGGTTGTGTAACCTTCTTAGTGTTGATGAATACTGAAGTTAAGGTTAATTTGCTAGAAGTACATGTAGTTCAAGAGTTTGCAGATGTCTTTCCAGAGGAGTTACATTGTGCACCTCCTACTAGAGAGATTGACTTTCAATCGATCTTATACCTGGAGCTATGCTAGTGGCCAAAACCCCTTACAACATGGATCCCAGAGAACTTGCCGAGTTGAAAATCCAGTTGGTGGAATTGGTCCCCACTCTGGTTTTATTCGCCCCATCACTTCACCTTAATTGGAGTGCGCCAGTATTATTTGTTAAAAAGAAGGAAGACAGTCTGAGACTGTGCATAGACTACCGCGAGCTGAACAAGCTGACAGTTAAGAATAAGTATCATATCCCTAGGATATATATTTTTTTATCATCTTGAGAGATTTTGCACGTTCTCCAAGTTAGATTTGAGGTCGGGCTACCACCAGCTGAAAATTTGAGATGGCGACATTCAGAAGACGACATTCATCACTAGATACGGACACCATGAGTTTGTGTTCATGCCGTTTGGGCTGACTAATGCTCGTCCGCCTTTATGGATCTGATGCATATAGTGCTTAATTTGGGAATTACTAGATCGATTCGTTATCGTCTTTATAAACGACATTCTGGTGTATTCAAATAGTCAAGAAGATCATGTTGAGCACCTCAGGACAATTTTGAGCACTCTCAGGGAGAATCAATTGTACGCTAAATTTTCAAAGTGCGAGTTCTAGCTTTCTGAGATTGCATTCTTGGGTCACGTTATCAGCTAGAAAACCCTCATTGTGGATCCGAAGAAGATAGAGGCACTAAAGGATTGTCCAAGGCCAAAGGTAGTTACTAAAGTTCGCAATTTTCTCGGTTTAACAGAATACTACTAGAGATTCATTAAAGACTTCTCAAAAATAGCTTTACCGATGACTACGCTTACCAGGAAAGGAAAACCCTTCGATTGGACAGTTGAGTGTGAGCTTGCTTTTGAGGAGTTGAAAACCAAATTGATGACCGCACCAATTTTGAGTTTACCATCCGGTTCAGATGACTTTCAGATTTATAGAGATGCCTCGGGTCAAGGTTTGGGTTGTGTACTTATGTAGCATGGTAAGGTTATAGCTTTCTCCTCCAGACAGTTAAAGGTTCACGAGAAAAATTATCATGTGCACGATTTGGAGCTAGCAACCATCATCCTTGCATTGAAGATTTGGATACACTACCTCTATGGAGTTCGTTGTAAAATCTTTACGGATCACAAAAACCTTAAGTTTATATTTGATCAGCAAGAGCTTAATATGAGGCAGCGTTGATGGGTTGAATTCCTTTCAGATTATGATTGTTGAAACCAGTAACCTGGTTTCAGCGTTCGAAAGGGGGTTGCGACTAACCCTTACTTGACCTAAGCCTAGACCCTTGACCGGTTACTAGGAACTAGGAGACTTGACCTTGATGACAACCGGAGTCTAGAGACAGACCCCTTAAGCTTCAGCGTGGAGGTCCCACCGCACACCCGAAAGCCCACTCGGAACTTCCCCTCCCAAGCCAATGCTGAGCCTGGGCACCTTGGAGGGCACTAAGAACCACCTCACTGTCAGCTGAAGGATGACAAGGGAGGGGTGCTCGCTCATAAGACACACGCAAGGGGGGGTTGTGACCAACCCTTCCCAAGGTGCCCATGGGGGTCTATTTATAGATTTCCCAAAATTGGGCTGCGGATAGCCGAAATTTCTCTATCCGCAGCTCGATCATGACCCTGAATGATCAACGCAGGGGGGGCGAGTGGGGCTCGAGGCGCCCACTCCCCCCCCCCCCCCCTCACGGGAGGTCCTACCTTCCTCCCCAAGGATGCCGGGCGAGTGGGAGGGTCCCTCCCACTCGCCCAAAGGGGGCGGCGAGTGGGAGAGCCTCTCCCACTCGCCCCCAAGGGGGGCCGGCGAGTGGGAGTGCCCCTCCCACTCACCCGGGTGAGTGGGAGAGTTACTCCCACTCCCCCCACAAAGGGCCGGCGAGTGGGAGGTCCCCTCCCACTCGCCCAAAGGTGGTTGGCGAGTGGGAGGTTCCTCCCACTCGCCCAAAGAGTGTCGGGCGAGTGGGAGGGTTCCTCCCACTCGCCCGAAGGGAGTCGGGGGAGCGGATGCTCCCCCCCGCTTCTCCCGCTGCCTCTTTTTGCCTTGATCGGCTTCGATCGTTTCCGCGCGGTCGTTTGGCTCGTTTCGGTCACCTTCACTGTCTCGACCTCATCCGGGTCGGGTCACACCGACTCGGAAAATATGAGGGTTGTACACAATCCCCGCTCTTTTCGAGCTTGTCTCAAGCTCGGAAAGAAAGTCCAACCCACCTATTTGACGAGTAGGTGGGACCTGAGAGGGATCCGCGAAGGGACCTGCCAACGGGATACCCCTGCCGAGTCCTTCGGCTGAACCTGACTTGAGGCGGAAGGCGAACCTTTCTCCACTAGATACCCCTCCTGTGAGCCAAGCTCAGCAGGAGGTGGAGAAAGCTCAACACCTTTAGGTCGAGCTAAACTCGACCGAAGGTGGAGGGAGGCTTAACACCTCTAGTCGAGCTGATCTTGACATGAGGTGAGGAACGGACCTTTCTCCACTAGACACCCCTCCTGTGAGCCGAGCTCAACAGGAGGTGGAGAAAGCTCAACACCTTTAGGTCGAATTGATCTTAACCTTGGGTGGAGAAAAACTCAACACCTCTAGTCGAGCTGAACTCGACCTGAGGTGGGAGGCGGGAACTCCATACCTACCAGGGAGCCGAGTTCACCTGGTGGGGGAGGGACTCAACACCTAACAGGGAGCCGAGCTCACCTGGAGGTGGAGGAACTCAACACCTAACAGGGAGCCGAGCTCACCTGGAGGTGGAGGGACTCAACACCTAACAGGGAGCCAAGCTCACCTGGAGGTGGAGGAACTCAACGCCTACCAGGGAGCTGAGCTCACCTGGAGGTGGAGGAACTCAACACCTAACAGGGAGCCGAGCTCACCTGGAGGTGGAGGAACTCAACACCTTACAAGGAGCCGAGCTCACCTGGAGGTGGGGGGACTCAACACCTAACAGGGAGCCGAGCTCACCTGGAGATGGAGGAACTCAACGCCTAACGGGGAGCCGAGCTCACCTGGAGGTGGAGGAACTCAACGCCTAACAGGGAGCCGAGCTCACCTGGAGGTGGAGGAACTCAACCCCTAACAGGGAGCCGAGCTCACCTAGAGGTGGAGGGACTCAACACCTAACAGGGAGCCGAGCTCACCTGGAGGTGGAGGGACTCAACACCTAACAGGGAGCCGAGCTCACCTGGAGGTGGAGGAACTCAACACCTAACAGGGAGCCGAGCTCACCTGGAGGTGGAGGGACTCAACACCTAACAGGGAGTCGACCTCACCTGGAGGTGGAGGAACTCAACACCTAACAGGGAGCCGAGCTCACCTCGAGGTGGAGGAACTCAACACCTAACAGGGAGCCGAGCTCACCTGGAGGTGGAGGAACTCAACGCCTAACAGGGAGCCGAGCTCACCTGGAGGTGGAGAAACTCAACACCTAACAGGGAGCCGAGCTCACCTGGAGGTGGAGGAACTGAACACCTAACAGGGAGCCGAGCTCACCTGGAGGTGGAGGGACTCAACACCTAACAGGGAGCCAAGCTCACCTGGAGGTGAAGGGACTCAACACCTAACAGGGAGCCGAGCTCACCTGGAGGTGGAGGAACTCAACACCTAACAGGGAGCCGAGCTCACCTGGAGGTGGAGGGACTCAACACCTAACAGGGAGCCGAGCTCACCTAGAGGTGGAGGAACTCAACACCTAACAGGGAGCCGAGCTCACCTGGAGGTGGAGGGACTCAACACCTAACAGGGAGCCGAGCTCACCTGGAGGTGGGAGGACTCAACACCTAACAAGGAGCCGAGCTCACCTGGAGGTGGAGGAACTCAACGCCTAACGGGGAGCCGAGCTCACCTGGAGGTGGAGGAACTCAACGCCTAAGAGGGAGCCGAGCTCACCTGGAGGTGGAGGAACTCAATACCTAACAGGGAGCCGAGCTCACCTGGAGGTGGAGGGACTCAACACCTAACAGGGAGCCGAGCTCACCTGGAGGTGGAGGGACTCAACACCTAACAGGGAGCCGAGCTCATCTAGAGGTGGAGGAACTCAACACCTAACAGGGAGCCGAGCTCACATCGAGGTGGAGGAACTCAACGCCTAACAGGGAGCCGAGCTCACCTGGAGGTGGAGGAACTCAACACCTAATAGGGAGCCGAGCTCACCTGGAGGTGGAGGAACTCAACACCTAACAGGGAGCCAAGCTCACCTGGAGGTGGAGGGACTCAACACCTAACAGGGAGCCGATCTCACCTAGAGGTGGAGGAACTCAACACCTAACAGGGAGCCGAGCTCACCTGGAGGTGGAGGGACTCAACACCTAACAGGGAGCCGAGCTCACCTGGAGGTGGAGGGACTCAACACCTAACAGGGAGCCGAGCTCATCTGGAGGTGGGGGAACTCAACACCTAACAGGGAGCCGAGCTCACCTGTAGGTGGAGGAACTCAACACATCCTCAGACCGGCTTCTCTTCTTGGAGCCTTATCAACCCAAACGAATCTACCAGGCGAGCCACCCAGCGACCGACATCAACAAGCCCGGGCGAGTGGTCTCCAGTCGAGGACTCGACTTAAAACGAATCTACCCGACGAGCCACCCAGCGACCGGCATCAACAAGCGCGGGCGAGTGGTCTCCAGTCGAGGACTCGACTTAAAACGAATCTACCCGACGAGCCACCCAGCGACCGGCATCAACAAGCCCGGGCGAGTGGTCTCCAGTCGAGGACTCGACTTAAAACGAATCTACCCAGCGAGCCACCCAGCGACCGACATCAACAAGCCCGGGCGAGTGGTCTCCAGTCGAGGACTCGACTTAAAACGAATCTACCCGACGAGCCACCCAGCGACCGGCATCAACAAGCCCGGGCGAGTGGTCTCCAGTCGAGGACTCGACTTAAAATGAATCTACCCGACGAGCCACCCAGCGACCGACATCAACAAGCCCGGGCGAGTGGTCTCCAGTCGAGGACTCGACTTAAAACGAATCTACCCGACGAGCCACCCAGCGACCGACATCAACAAGCCCGGGCGAGTGGTCTCCAGTGTGAAAGTTTCTCGGACCTTGTGAGAGCAAGCAGGAATAACAACTAGAGATACAAGCCAAAGCAACCAGAAACAATCTTAGGCAAACAAACGATCTTTATTGATAGCAACCTTCAATTACAGGGCAAGACATGCTTGACGAGACATGATTTCGTCAGCACAAAACTCCAAAGAGAAATACAAAAAACTGAGGATAACTGGAGACCGCCCAGACTGCGCGACCTCCCCTGCGATCTCTGCCAGTTGCAAGACCGCAACTCTCTGCCGACCACAGAACACCACCAGGCCGCTGCACAGACCGCTCCCTTCTTTCGACCTCCTGATTCTCCCGAACTCCAGCACCACAACTCCAAGCCGCAGACCGCCCGAACACTTTCAGAGGAAGAGGTGATCGCTGCTGCCCACACTATCCGCAGAAGCTGCACAAGAAGAGTTCAATCAGAGACCGCCCGGTCAGAAATAAATAGACCGCAAGAACAAGAGCGAACTTAGCTTACACTTGGTGTGTCTGTGTTTGCTGCAACAGTGGCTCCTATTTATAGGCGTGAGACCTGATCTGGTCACCACCCTAGAGATAGGATCACCACCCCTCAGACCGCGTGACCTGACCGGTCACACTGCGCGATCAGCAACATTACTTCTGCTTCATTTTTGGTGAACCCGTCAGCTTCAATGTCGCCATGAGAGACCTCCACTCTCACAGCAGACCGCGACTCCACAAAGAGCTCGCCAGACCGCCCGAAGCTATTCACCACCTGTGTTCGCACGAGACTGCGAACACAGTCAGTTCGCCATCAGATCGCGAACTCCTGTTCGCATGCCGATCTCCTTCTGAGACCGCGAACAGCAACCAGCTCGCATACCAGTCTCCTCCTGAGACCGCGAACTGAGACCGCGCGACTAAGACCCTTAGTCCGCGAATACCCCCAGAAAGCCCGGTCAGCTACCAGACCGCATTCCAGAGAGAACCTGGATCAAACTGTGCGGTCACACCAGACCGCCACAGCCTTGAAGAGGACAACACGCCATGCGATCACGCACAGACCGCGCGGCTCCTTCAGCAGACTTTGGACAAGACCAGCGGTCAACCCGGGAGACCGCAACTAGGCTAAGATCAGCCAGACCGCGGATGCAGACCGCCAGGTCGTGCGGTCACGTCAGACCGCCCGACCTCCTCCCAGACCGCCCAGGTCCAAAAGCCTCCTTCACTTCCACTTCAACAACTTCAACATCCAGTCGAGGACTCGACTTAGAACAAATCTACCCGACGAGCCACCCAGTGACCGGCATCAACAAGCCCGGGCGAGTGGTCTCCAGTCGAGGACTCGACCTAGATGCTATCTTTAACTACTTTTGATATATTATAAATTGATTACTTACCATTACAATGCGCTTCCTTGCGCTTACTCGGCCACATGCACCTTGGCCTTCTCATTCATCACTTCCTCCATCTCCTCAGCTTCCTTCTGGTCCTTTCGGGTATAGCTGTCTCCTCTCTGTCGAGGTTCTTATTCCTTTCCTTATCTCCAGAAACTCTGGGCATGTGGCTGACGCGTGGCCCTCTTGCTGATGGAAGTCACAGTACGACAATGCCATCATCCTTGCTTCCTTCCCTGCGCAACCCCTCTTCTTATTTCCTCTTTTTCGGCCAATCGTCATGGTTTGCAGGGGGTGAGGTTGCAATGGCCTTGTGTCCGGCTGCCTCCCCGCTGGGTTGAGCCGTCCCTCCTCCCCCTGAAAGTTTTCTCTCCCTTGGAAATGGCCTCTTCCTTGGCCTCGAGGGGGTCCTCCTCGCGGCCTCCAGGTCAGTAGGGCGACTGGTGGTTGAAACTTCCAGCCTTGCTCCTGCCCGACGGGGGGTCCTTGGTCCCCCTGACTCCTCATCTCCTCCTTCCTTCTTCCTCCATGCTCTTTCCTTTCTTCCTCTGCTACCTGGGCTAACCTCTCCACGAACTCCTGGTTGGTGGCCTCGCACTCAATTTCCCTATCAGCGCGCTCCATCAGCTCCTCGAAAGACGGGGGGGGGGGGGGGGGGGATTTTGAGTTAGACTCATCCTGAACAACCCCTGCTGCAGCCCAAGGGTGAAGGCTAGTTGAAGGGTGTGCCCGGGCACCTCGACGACGAGGAGGACCTCCGCCTGGAACCTATCCATGTAGCTAGCCAGCGTCTCCCCTGACTTTTGTCGGACCAAGAACAAGGCCTCCACCCCTTTCCTCCTCTTCTTCGAGGTAGAGAACCTCAACAAGAAATTTCAGCGTAAGTCCTCGAAGCTATAAATGGTACCCACCGGGAGCTGGTGGAACCAATCACTTGCCTTTCCCTGGAACGTGACGACGAAGAGCTTACATTTAAAGGCATCTGATATCTGCCTGATCGAGGTCATGTCCTCAAACCATTGAAGATGCTGGAGAGGATCATTGCTTCCTTCATAGTAGGACATGGCGGGGTCGCGGAACCCATCTGGAACGGGGGCTGACACGATCAGCTCGCAGAAAGGACTTCTCCACCCTCCCTGGTTGGACGGAGGCGTTCCTATCATCTCCCTACCGGGGCAGCTGTTCCCGGGCGAGCTGTTGAAGAGCACTCGCGCTTGGAGGATCAAACCCTCCTCCGAGGCCGGCTCTCTTCCTTGCTGATGGGTTCTCCCCACTTCCATCGAGGGTGGTGTGGCGATCTTAGGTGCAGGTGGTGTCGAGCACTCGCCACGAGTGGGAGGTGCGACCTGCAGGAGCTCCAAGATCCTCTTACTGAACTCATTGAAGTCACTCTTCTTTACATACTCACAAGTAGGAGGTGTGTCCCCCAACTCGTCGTTTCCAGCCATGAGGCTCGGCTCAGAGCTTTTCCGAACTAGCCTCTTCCACGCTCACCGCACCATAATGTTGAAACCAGTAACCCGGTTTCAGCGTTCGAAAGGGGGTTGCGACTTACCCTTACTTGACCTAAGTCTAGACCCTTGACCGGTTACTAGGAACTAGGAGACTTGACCTTGATGACAACCGGAGTCTAGAGACAGACCCCTTAAGCTTCAGCGTGGAGGTCCCACCGCACACCCGAAAGCCCACTCGGAACTTCCCCTCCCAAGCCAATGCTGAGCCTGGGCACCTTGGAGGGCACTAAGAACCACCTCACTGTCAGCTGAAGGATGACAAGGGAGGGGTGCTCGCTCACAAGACACACGCAAGGGGGGGTTGTGACCAACCCTTCCCAAGGTGCCCATGGGGGTCTATTTATAGATTTCCCAAAATTGGGCTGCGGATAGCCGAAATTTCTCTATCCGCAGCTCGATCATGACCCTGAATGATCAACGCAGGGGGGGGCGAGTGGGGCTTGAGGCGCCCACTCCCCCCCCCCCCCCTCACGGGAGGTCCTACCTTCCTCCCCAAGGATGCCGGGCGAGTGGGAGGGTCCTTCCCACTCGCCCAAAGGGGGCGGCGAGTGGGAGAGCCTCTCCCACTCGCCCCCAAGGGGGGCCGGCGAGTGGGAGTGCCCCTCCCACTCACCCGGGTGAGTGGGAGAGTTACTCCCACTCCCCCCACAAAGGGCCGGCGAGTGGGAGGTCCCCTCCCACTCGCCCAAAGGTGGTTGGCGAGTGGGAGGTTCTTCCCACTCGCCCAAAGAGTGCCGGGCGAGTGGGAGGGTTCCTCCCACTCGCCCGAAGGGAGTCGGGGGAGCGGATTCTCCCCCTGCTTCTCCCGCTGCCTCTTTTTGCCTTGATCGACTTCGATCGTTTCCGCGCGGTCGTTTGGCTCGTTTCGGTCACCTTCACTGTCTCGACCTCATCCGGGTCGGGTCACACCGACTCGGAAAATATGAGGGTTGTACAATGATATATGTATTTAGTACCACCCGGGGAAAGCAAACATGGTAGTTGATGCTCTCAGCAGAAGAGGTTCGAGCAACTCCATCATTACTCAGCAGGAGGACTTAGTGCGAGCTCTAGAGAGACTAGAGATCAGTGTGATACCACACGTCAGTTTTAGCTCTGCAAGGTTAAACTGGATAAAAAAGTCACGTATGATATTAAGGACAGAATCAGAACAGATCTACCTTTAGATCCGAAGATAGCATAATTTTGGGAGTTGACTCAAGCAAGTCAGAAGGAGAAGTTCAGCATTTAGGAGGGTTTACTGCTGCATGATAGTAGAGTGTGCATTCCAGATGTTAGTCACTTTTGAGAGGACATACTATTTGAGGCCCATAATTCAAGATATTCAATACATCCGGGTAGCACAAAGATGTATGCAGACCTTAAGAAGTTGGTTTGGTGGCTAAGTTTGAATAATGATGTGACAGAGTATGTTGGTGAGTGTGAAACTTGCAAAATCTAGATGTTAGTCACCTTCGAGAGGACATTTCGATTTTTGTTAAAAAAAATATAATATTATTGTGCATGTCAAATCAACTTTAATAAAATCGATGGTTTAATGGTAGCTCCTCAAAAGTACCGCTGGCATGTCTAATGACAGTCTTCCTAAAAAATATTGTTGACATGCATAATGAAAGTCTATCATAGTAGGTATATGAGCTTTACTAAAAACTTTTTCGATTTAATAAATTTTCATAATTATTTTTAATTTGGGGATAGAGTGTAATTGCTTGAATTGGATTGTATTTTAAATTTTTTGAAATAGATTATAATATATGAACTGAACTTGGAAGAGTTAAGTAAATCGGAGGAGTATAGAGACATAACTTTTTATCGTAAAATTCAAGCATCAGAGATAGATGACGCTTTGAAGAAGATGAAAAATGGAAAGGCGGTTGGACCAGACGATATACCCATTGAAGTATGGAAATGCTTAGGGAGGGAAAGAATTTTATGGCTTACAAGTTTCTTCAATAAGATACTGAAGACAAAAATGATGCCAGACCAATGGAGAGAAAGTATTTTGGTACCTTTGTATAAGAACAAAGGAGATATACAAAATTGTGTCAATTACAGGGGAATTAAATTAATGAGTCATACTATGAAACTATGGGAACGAGTAATAGAGAGACGAGTTAGACGAGAGACTAGCATCTCAGAGAATCAATTTGGATTCATGCCAGGGAGGTCAACCATGGAAGCTATACATCTCTTGAGGAGACTCATTGACAACTATCGGGAAAGACAAAAAGATTTGCATATGTTGTTTATCGATCTGGAGAAGGCGTATGATAGGGTTCCAAGAGAGGTCTTGTGGAGAGTCTTAGAAAAGAAAGGTGTAAATGTATCATACATTGACGTAATCAAAGATATGTATACAAATTCAGTGACCAGGGTGAGGACATCTGGAGGATTAACACAGGAATTCCCTATCGCTGTTGGCTTACATCAAGGGTCAGCTTTAAGCCCTTACCTCTTTACCCTTATCTTAGATGAGCTCACCGGACATATCCAGCAAGCAATACCTTGGTGTTTATTATTTGCAGATGATATTGTTTTGGTCGATGAGACGCGCGAGGGTGTAAACGCGAAACTGGAATCTTGGCGAGACACTTTAGAAAAGAAGGGTTTTAGGTTGAGCAGGACAAAGACAGAGTATATAGAGCTTAAATTTAGTAGTGCAAGAAGTTCAGATGACTCCGTCATTAAATTGGGTGACCAAGATATTTCCCGCAGTGAGTGCTTTAAATATATGGGATCGATAATTCAAAAAGATGGAGGTGTAGATAAAGATGTGATTCATAGAATCCAAGCAGGTTGGTTGAAGTGGAGAGGCGCGTCTGGGATCCTATGTGATCGTAAAGTACCACTAAAACTTAAAGGCAAGTTTTACCGTACTGCAATTAGGCCTGCAATGCTCTACGGTTCTGAGTGTTGGGCAGTGAATGGTGTACACGAGCAAAAAATGGGAGTCGCGGAGATGAGAATGCTTAGGTGGATGTGTGGTCACACGAGACTGGATAAAATTAGGAATGAATGTATCAGGGATAAGATAGGAGTGGCGCCAATTGTAGAGAAGATGCGAGAAGCTCGTTTAAGATGGTTTGGACATGTACATAGGAGACCATTAGAGGCACCTGTTAGGCGTTGTGAGAGTTTAGTCACTAGACATGTTAAACGGGGGAGGGGTAGACCAAAAAAGACTTGGAATGAAACTATAAAGAAAGACATGATGTACTTAGGCATTAATGAGACTATGCTTAAAGATAGGGCGCAATGGCGACAGAGGATCCATATAGCCGACCCCACTATGGTGGGATAAAGGCTTGAGTGTTGTTGTTGTTGTTGTTGTAGATTATAATATATGCTAAGTCATTAGATTAAACTAATAAAGCTATATTTGACAATTTAGAATGTTTCACCGTGGAAAACTTTTCTCTTTTAATATTATATAAATAAACTAATAAACTAATATATATATATATACTATATTAAAAAGAACTATCATTCTTAGGTATTTGGCAAGGTATATGAGACATTCAATCAATCTCAGTTGTACATCATAGCAAAATAAATCTCACTCCCCTCTTTATTTCTATTCCCCACCAGATTAGCCTCACACTAACCCTAATAATTCCCGCTGGATGCTCCTCCCTCCTGCTCTTCGCTAACCCATTTCCTTGTTGCGCACGATTTCTCCAGCGTCCAAGCAGCCACGCCATTTCCCCTCTGGAATAGCCACCGCGGCCTCTCCAGCCACAGTTGTAACCCGTCACCGCCTTCCTCCGCTACATCCATCGGTCGTCCAAGCATCCACGCCATTTTCCCTCTGGATAACTGACGCCGTCAATATTTGTTTCCAAACTTCTCTGCATCTCCAGATTCAAACTTCGCGGACACCATACATATATTCCCCTCAAGGTTCTTCTCCGTCGCGGCTTCATTTCTGTTGGGAAAACACGCGGAAAAAACACGAACAAAAACACACACAAGAATCGCAGAAAATAGAGAGACAGGAACAAGAACATTTTAACGTGGAAAAAACCCAAATCCGGGAAAACAAAACCGCGATCCACCCGCGCCACAAAAAAAACACTATGAAGAAATTTCATAGTACAAACAATACACCTTCACAGAGCCGCCTCTCCCTTCTCTTGTTTTTCTTCCCAGAAAAATTACAAACCCTAGGCAGAAAATTGGCCTAATATACCACACCACAGAAAGAAAAAAAATTACATAAATTTGATGTGAAATTTGAGACGAATGTCCAGTACTTCCAAGTCAGGCAGTGACCCAGGCTACACAGTCTAATGTTGATTCTGGTTGGTTCGGATCCGGATCCGACCCGGATCTGATCAACTATCTCTAGGTTTTATATTTAAAACCTGCAAATATTTTTTCCTCTCTCCATGATCCAAGAAAAGTAGCCGCCCCTCTTGCATGAGTCTAGGGTAATCGCCCAAGAGGAGGAGACGACCAGTGACTTTGGAAGAGAAACGCATGTGGTCGCCACCTCTCTCTCTCTCTCTCTCTCTCTCTCTCTCTCTCTCTCTTGCTTCTCTTTGCTCGTGTGATCG
The DNA here is from genome assembly GCA_033032865.1 of Dactylorhiza incarnata. NCBI lineage: Eukaryota > Viridiplantae > Streptophyta > Magnoliopsida > Asparagales > Orchidaceae > Dactylorhiza > Dactylorhiza incarnata. The sequence goes on from JAWHQI010000054.1 coordinate 7,520,295, forward strand.
GGGGAGGTTGTCAGCCACAAGGCGGATCGCTGGTCTAGGAGGGTGTTGTCACAGATCTTGGAGGAGATAGCCGCCGACATTGGGAGAGGTGAAGCGAAGAAGGACGTGGTGTCGTGGAGAGGAGAAACATTGTTAGATCCGCGCTTGGATTCTCTCTCCGACGGTGGTGTGGTCTCCGGTGGTGGTGCGGTTGAACGCCAGACTTCTACGTTGAAGGTTCCGGTAAACTTTGTGCGCCTGCTAGGCGGATTGCAGTCAAGATCTACTACTATCCCGCGGATCATGCATGTCTGGCGCATCCGCGTGCATTTTATCGGACGGTCAAATCTTTTCTTCATCCTTGTTCTCAGTTATTTAAATTGTTTGATTATATGTGTGTGTGTGTGTGTGTGTGTGTGTGTGTGTGCGTGTGTGTGTGTGTGTGTGTTTGTGTGTGTATGTGTGTCTCGACATGTTTTTGCAGAGTGCAAATTTGTGCACTGTTTGTGTTTTCTTGATTGCCTATGATTTTATAGTTGTGCATGTTACGTATCGGATTTTACAACAAGTGGCATCAGAACCAGGTTCTCGATAGACGACTAATGAACAACGTTCCGGTTTAGGTTTTAGTCAATGGTAGGTGATAACATTGGTCTGCTCCCTATCTTCCCAGATCTGATCCGTGAATTAATCAGACCGCATAGAGGTACTGTGGGTAGCTTTGGCAGCGAAAAACACTGTGTTGGCCAGATATTATGTGGAGAAATTTGACGGTAGCGGGAATTTCTGTCCATGGCAGATTCGGGTCAAAGACATGCTGGTTGAGTAGGGATTGCTGTGAGTGATGTGGGGTCATGAGTCATTGCATGCTCCGGTGATGGATTCTAAGTGGACTGAGTTGGATGAGCGCTCCACTAGCACTATCAGGATGTGCGTCGACGATAAGGTGTTGTTCAATATTGGTGTTGAAGAGTTCGTTGTCAAGTTGTGAGAGAAGCTTAGGGGACTGTATATGAGCAAGTTGTTGACCACGAGGCTGTTGTTAAAGTAGCGAGTGTACTGACTAAGATGCAGGAGGGTGGTAACCAGCGTGAACACTTCAACGTGTTCAATGGATTTCTCAACCAACTACATGTGGTTGGTGTGAAGTTGAAGGAATAAGACAAGGCCCTCTTGCTTCTTACCTCGCTCCCGGCGTCGTACAAACATATGCAGACCACTCTGTTGTATGGGAAGGATATAGTAGGCGTGGAGCAGATCACATCTGAATTACTGTCCAGTCAGATGTTATCGGACCCCACTCCTGGGGTTGAGCATGCGTTGACAGTAGATTGACGAAGGAGGCATTGAGAAGGGATCTGCGAGTGCACGAGCCATATCCTCTTCGAGGAAGTCAGTGACGTGCTACCACTACAGACAGAGCGACCATATCAAGAGACATTGTCCGCAGCATGCGCAGAGTTCTGAGGACGTCCAAGTGCGTGTAAGGCGGCGGTAGTCACGCCAGAGGATAGTGACATGTCTCTTACCATCACTGAGAGTTTATTGGACTCTGATAGTTGGATTTTGGATTCTGGTGTTTCGCAGCACCTATGCTCAAATGCGACGATGTTTAGTTCACTGGAGGTGACAGCTGGGTCAGTCTTTCTGGGTGATGGCTCAGCATGTGAGGTCACGGGGATAGGGAATGTGGACATCCGAACGCATGACGGAGTTGTGCGTAGACTTGAGTGGGTACACTTGGTAACCAAGTTGCGCAGGAATTTGATATCGTTGGACATATTGAATTCAAGTGGGTGCAGTTTTGCATCGAGAGGTGGAGTTCTGACGATGATGCAAGGGCGCATCATGCTTATGCGAGCTATGCAGCACGATAGTTTGTACCGGATGATGGGGGCAATGATGCAAGGTGGTGCGCCCATGATTTCTGCAGGCGGCAGATTGGATGGTCGAGGTGCTGTCGGGTATCGTCCTTCTGGTAGTCTGACTAGGCGAGTCAGATTCAACAATCTAGTTGCGTCGGCATTTAGAGGTTGAGCCCGAGTAGGGATGAGTCGACTGGAGCAGGTCGGCTGACGCCTCAGGTGTTTGGGGTGGTGCTTAGTGTAGTCTTGCTTTGCGCAGTTGATGTTATGTGCAGATAGTGCCTAGTGCAGTCAGTGCTTTGTGCAGGGAGTGCTTCGTGCAGGTGGTGGATTCGGATCCCGAACCAAGGTGGTGGATTATCATCGTGAATGTGTATAAGAGGTGTGGTTAAAACTCTCTTATGAAGGAGGTCGGAGGATCGAGGTCAGGCATTGGCCTTACCGACCTCAACAACCCGTCGTAGCATTGTAGTGCACCTGGTAACATCCTGTGATGGATGGGGTTGCGGACCTGCGGACGGAGAAGGGTTGGGACGGTGGACTGCAGTTCCTGGATGTGGGCCGGCCGGGTAGCGCTCTTTGATTGGAGGCCGGCACCGCCTTTAACATCTAACAATTTCCTCCTTTCTCTCGCAAAACTGAAGCGGGGTCGTGGCTTTGTTTCCTTTTTCTATCGCAAAACGCACGGGGGTCGTGATGCTCATGTCTTCACCAACAATGTACATCCACGAGACAGCATCAAATAAGAACGGATCCGCACATCTGCGTGACTGACCCTAAACTGTTTGAATGATCGAATGCTCATATGAATCAGTACATTGCTTTTTTTTAATGATCGAATGCTCATATGATCGAATCAGTATATTATTTTCTCATTTCGCTTTAATCTCTTTTCAATTGAAGAATCTCCTTTTAAGCCCTAAACTGCCTGAATGATTGAATGCTCATATGCATCAGTACATTGCTTTTACTATTGTTCAAAGAGGAGAGGTAAAGAAGCTCTACATGATTGTACCCTTCTTCTTGCATTTGTAATGTTTGTGATGCATCTTTTCCTTTTTGTTCTCTGTTTTTATCTATAATTTCAAGTTCAACAGGTTGTGTCATGTAATCTAGGCAGTTGGAAGGTGTAGTGTTCATGTAATATATTATTTTTGAATTCATAATGAATTTGAATTATGTCCCGGATTCAGTGATTCATGTAATATATTAATTTTGAACTTGAATTCTTTCCTAACTTGCAATCTTGATGTGAAATGTTAATTAATATATTCCACCAGAGCTTAACCCTCTCTCATGTACGATTGGACTTTGGTTTTTCATTTTTCTTTTCAAAATACTAAAATGCTTCCTATGCTAATTAACCTTTGAAATAGCTATGCGGTTCTTGTTAACATTGCCTAGATTGTTGAAGTCTGATCTAATATATAGGTTCCCCCCTAGATTTGAACCATCTCTGAAACAAGTTCTATTAATAGAAGAAACTTTTGGGTCCATCTGAATGTTGAAGGTATTCCAGATACTGCATTTTCTCCAATATTGCCGAATGTCGCCGCCCCCACCAAATATTGCCGGTCTCTATTGCCGAATGTCGCCGCCCCCTCCAAATGCCCCCCCCCCCGTGCCTATCACTCATGTGTTATCACACACACACAAACACTTTTTTTTTCACAACTCCATCTCCAACCACCACCACCCGGCACCCACTCATACAAACCCTAAGGGTTTGTTTAGGGCGGTGGTTTTAGTGTGGTGGCGCTTAAAAAAAACGTCACAGCTAAAAATTGCTCATTTGGCTCAGCAATTAGGAAACTCAATTTCATAAAAAACTCAGAAATAGAGTGTATACGGGCCGCGCCTCCCCCCATCTGCCGCGGATTGTAAAATGCGCAAACAGAAATATAATCGCGGCTCCCCCAGCTCTCACGTGACTCTTCTCTCTCGCGATTAGCCTGATACCCTAGCATCCCCGCTCGAGTTTCTTCCCTCTCGTCGTTCATCTCGAGCATCGCGTATCTTCTTCCGCAATCCCCAGCCGAATCCCCATCTTGTTACCCTAGCTACACCCGACGTAGGCTTCGTAGAGCTCCGAACATTCTGCCCGATTCCTCATACAAACAAGAGAGTAGCTACGAACTATGACATTTTTGTTGTGCAAGCAGTTTTGTTCATTTCAGGTTTCTTGATCATTTCTCAAAAAGCATTTTTGCTCTGCATTGCTTATTTCCGTTTGAAATCCCTTAGGGCCTGTTCATTTGGAAGGAATTGAGATACTGGAATTGGAACTGAATGTCTCATTTTTCAACAAGCATTTTTCACCCGGTAGAAAATGTTAGGTTATTATTGAATGCATTATGTTATAATTAATATCAATATATGTGAGAGAATATTAGGTTCTTCATAATATATGTGAGTGAATGTAAGGTTTTTCATAAATATTTTTGGGAGAAAATGTTTGTTTCTATATCGCAAATGGTAAAAATAATAATTTTTAAATTAATCTTTATCTAACAAGCAAACAACAAAACTGATTAATTCCACAACATTCTTTAATTATATTTATTAGGTGAACACTAGAATTGAAATTGGGCCAATTCCAATTCTCAGAAGAATTGATATTCATCACAATTCCAATATCCAATTTCAATATAATCCAAATGAACGAACGGGCCCTTAATAATTTTTAAAATGAAAAGAGAAACCCCTTAATAATTTTCTCCGAGAATTCCAAAGTAGCTAAGAACTCTTCTTTCTTGTCCATTTTATGAGTTGATCCATCTTGTGTAATATTTTTCATGGGTAATTTATAGAAGGAGCATGTTACTAGTGTTCACTTTAGCAATAATTCTTCTTGTATCTCCATCTTGGCACAAAAAAAGCCGTTATTTTTCTCAAAGAATTCCAAAAAGCCGTCAAAGTGAGAGTTCAACCGCTATCACAGTTTCTTACCACCAAACAGATAAAATTGCTTTCGCATTCGTGACAACATCAAAAACACAGTTTCACCAAATGGTGCAACTACGTTCGTGATCGCAGCTTTCAACCACTATGTTCATGATCACCACCGCCGGCCGCTGAATTTCCAACCGCAACCGCGGCGCCAAACATACCCTAAATCACAAGCTTTTTTAGCCCCAGAAAAGGTGTATTGTAAATAATTTTTTACCAGTCATAAAGAATATATATGATTCTCCAATATACTCAAACAATATTAACCCTAAATTAAGTTTTAGACCTATAACCGAAAAATTAATGATCCAGTCCACTCAATTAAAGTTGGATTCTGATATCATTATAAGTTTTAGACCTATAACAGCATGCATGAATATAATTAGATATGCTAATAATGAACTTAATAATCATCATTAATTATGACCAACCAAAAATAAAATAATTTGTGCATGAAAAAACACTATAAATATTCCTAAATGTAGTAATCAAGAATGACAAACACTTGCAGTGCAAGAAGAAGCAAATTAAATTTCATCAGGAGATAGAAGAAGTTTTAGTCTTAATTTGTTGTCATGGATGGAAATTGAATTTCATCCTTGTAACATGCATTCTCGCAAGCGCTAGTACGGCTATTCGTCTTCTTCTTCTTCTTCTTCTTCTTTTCGTGTTATATATATGATGAGGGAGCAGGGCTGTCTGGCTTGAAGATAACCTAAACTTCTGGGCCGGGCGAACACCAAAAGGATAACCATGCATCTGGGCCAGAAGGAGAAGACTAGCTGGTTTGCCAATACCAGGAGAGTCCAAGCAGACACCCAAATATTGTCTGCATATGAACTCTCTTGTGGTTGCAAGATTTCGATAAACATTCGACGTTATGTTGAACATATAAATTAGTTTCTTAACTTTATGAACTATTTGAAATAAGACCATAAAATTTGATGTGTTTGAAATAAGTCCCTCAACTTATGCTTTAAATGCAAGCAAAATTTTAAAGTAATTTCCGTTTAATATTTAACAGAATTAGATGACGAGACGATGATGAGACTTTGACGAGGTGTTCATGTGAGTTTTTATTATAATTATTTATTGAAAAAATTATTTAAATTACATTTTAAACTATTTTTGAATAATTGTAGTTTTTTATTTCTTAATATTTTTTTAATTATGACCATTAAATTAATTTAAACTTTGTAAAGTTTATTAATTTACAATTTTTTTTTTACTACATATAGATATTAATAACTATTACATATAATGTCTCATAATTATTAAATGCATCTCCAATGATCAATTAATAAATTAAAATTGCACATATGTTGTTGAACTGATTCATATCAAAATGGATTTAATTTTATTACACACAGTTTGCAAAGAACTTACCAAAGAAGCTGGCTTACACGAATAAATAATTAAATATTCAAAAAAAAAAATATTATATGAATTTAAGTTTTAATTTAAATTAAATAATTATAATAAAATTCATTTCGGCGCCTCGTCAAAGTCTCGTTTAGATGATGAGACGACGACGAGACTTTGACGAGGCGCCGAAAACTTGGCTAACAAAGTTCGGATTGAAAAAATGATCGAAAGTTATTGACCTTAGAATTACCAAACACAAACACGGCACACAAACATAAACTCAAATAAATGAAAAAAAATTTGATTTGCCAATAGAAAAATATGATCTGCCAATAACAATTGCCTTTCAGAAAATACTAATTATATCATAGCTGCCCATATCACATCAATTGAAATTCTTTATTATATAATAATATATATTAATAATTAGTATTTTTTAAAATATACTAATTAATACAAAGCATTAATGATAACATAATACATCATAAGAGCTTAAGTAAGCTTTTTTTTTGAAAAGGTTTATTTTTTATTTCATAGGAAAAAAGATACAATTCACTCCATAGGACCAACGGCCGGTCTACGCGTAAAATAAAGGCTACCCAAAATACATTTCGCTAACCTCACCAAATCAACTTAAACTTGCCCACCTACATCAGCTTAAGCAAGCTTTATTCATATTAATCTCATTCAATTTAACAATAACAATGACAGACTTGTCTGTGGTTGCGAATTTTGCACTCTCCTCCCCTACAATTTGCAGAGCACCATTCGTTGCATGCGGAAGCAGAGTAGTCGTCGCAGCCGACTCTCCCACCCCACCAATGATTATCGGTACAACAATTCTGAGCTACTACAATATCTGCATATATTGAAAAAAAATTAGCACACTATAATATTGATGTATTTAGACGAGGGTAAATAGTTTTTATATTTGATCGCGAAGAAAAATAAATATTTATTTAGATTTTAATTTACCTATAGCACCTAACAAATTATATATAAATCAAAGGTTATCGATTATACGATTATTTAATCATTATATCATGCATATATACATCAGGTTTTTATATTATATTATATTATATTATTATTGAGAATGAAGAAATTTGATTATTCAACTCTTTTTGCATCTAACATGTTATTCATCTTAATATAAGGATTTATAATATTAAAAAATAATAATGGTCGATGAATATTAAATAGATTAGAAGTAAATTTTCTTTTGATATTTTGAGCAAATAAATCTAATTAATCACTCAAAAAAATTATATACACTAAAGTGCGCATGTGAATAAAATCTCTCTCTCTCTCTCTCTCTCTCTCTCTCTCTATATATATATATATATATATATATATATATATATGCAACTTTTGTTGAGACATTAATCTTCCTATTTAACTCGTTCTTAATTATATTTTTTGTATGTAAGGTTCAATTTTTATGTTTTTTTATTTTTTTAAATGATAAACATATATACACACACGTGCGTGCGTGCACGCGTGCCCTCCTTCACACGATTTAGATTAAGTATTGCATTCGACAAAAAAAAATCACTAGGCCAATGAGTAGTTGGTGTATTGAAGACTTTTAGGCACGACAACACTGTTATTGCTTGTCTATCTCTATATATATAAAGAGAGAGAATTCTCTCTCTCTATATATTTATATATCTCTCTCTCTATCTATATATTTCTCTCTATATAGAGAGATGTCTCTATCTCAGAGAGAGTCTCTCTCTCTCTCTCTTTATATATATATATATATATACATATATATTAAGGGAAAAAACAAGGGCGCTGCTATTAAGGCTGCGTTTGGCGCGGCTTATCGTTCGCTTATTTGTTGCGGTGAGGTTGGACAAAAATGTCATTGTCATACCAAAATCTTATGCCCCAAGCTAGTTTATTTTTTGGTAGCGGTAGTAACATTTGTCATACCAAATGACAATGACATTTTTGTCCAACCTCACCGCAGCAAATAAGTCACGATAAGCCGTGCCAAACGCAACCTAACACTGCACTTTTGTCTATTAGTACTCAAAATTTTAAAATTTTAGGGCTTATTAGCAGTCAAAAATTTAAAATTTTAGGGTGTTATTTTTAATAGCAACAAGTAGCCCTTTCCCCTTAGATGCATGCCCCTACACATCTCCTCTCGCAGAAACGACGCCGTTGGAGTCGGCGGCGGTGACGATGGCGTTGGAGGAGACATTCATCTTCGTATTTAACTCATTCTAATTAGTTATATATTTTACAAATTTTTATATAGTAATGTTCAATTTGTATGTTAGTTTTAAATGATTATATATATATATATATATATATATAATGGAAAATTAAAGCATATATAAAAGGGAGAGAGTAAAAGTCATACTAGCATTTGCAATAATGCAAATGAGAAGGATGAAGACTGCAGCAGTTCGAGCCATGGCGAAAAACTGAACCCAGCAGTTGTTCGATCTATTTCAGGAAGATCGAACTTTTTCTTCTTCTTCTTGAGAGGGAGGCCGGATGAAGTTAATTTTGCCACGTTTGATTCATTTAAGAGTATTTATAGCGTTTTTTTCCTGGGCAAATTATAATTTGTTTTTGGTTAGCGTTAATGATGGTGATTATGTCCATTAATTATATATTAGCATATCTGGAATTACTACTATTTACCATGCAATGATACCAAATTACAGTAATTACAATAGACTGCATGCAGGGATCGATACACCATATAGAAATTATTTAATGTTGATAGAATTAATATAAGTCAATAATAGTTGTAAGCCCTCTGGAATTACTATTTAAATCCCTCTGGAATTACTATTGATCAAATCCCTCTGTTATAGAAATTTAACGTTAATTTTGTTTCACATTAATGGTAATTAATTAGCGTATATATATAAGTCAATAATTCATTAATCGGTAAATCTTTTCCTTCTAATTTTCCATGCGACATTATGGAAACCTTGACCGGGTACGTTATAGAAACCTCTAGGGATTTGTAAGAGGGAGAGAGGAAGCTCTTTAGTGGAATTCAAATTTGTCAAAAAAAAATATAGAGATTTGGATTTGAATTCGTTGTGAACTCATGAATTCGAATTTGGATTCGGGGTTGAATTCGAATTCTAATTCACTTTAAATGAAGGACCAAATATAAATTTTGATCGGACTGCTAGGATTATCTTTATATAAAATATAAATATTGTTATTATTCCAGAACAATTTTCAAATCTTGCCGATAAAGATAATATTATTCGGAGGCATGCATTTGAATCCGAATTTGGATTCGAATTCAAAAATTATGAATCATAATCGAATCTTTAAGAATCGATACCTGAATTATTCACGAACTTTTTTATTTGTGAACCCTACCATCAACGTCTAACCCTAATATGCATGATGACTCGGTTTTTGGAATTTTAATAGGTTCAGATTTGATATCGTGTGTTTGGGCTCCACACCAGGTGACAAAAACTCAAAACCCTTTTGGGGAAATAGAGAGAGTTATTAATTATAGGTGATTAATTAAAATTGATTAAATATATATATAATTAGAGAGTGTTATTTTCAATCACACAACTACTTTTTTGATGTTGTTTGGTGTGGAAATTGCACTCCACGATCTCACGCTCTATAAGAGAGGAGTGGGGGAGGGGTGTAAGACCTTTTTTTTGCATTCTTTCTCGGGTCTTACCGCCCAGAATCTTCGTCTTGCGGCGGCACCATTACACCAAATGATCGCCGCCACAATACGCCGATCCTGCTAGTTATTCATCATCATCCAGACAAACCATAATCACATATATATTAAATAAACAAGAAGCTTATGTCCACAACAATCACATTATAAGAATAATACCTGTCCAAATGAGATAAATATAATAAGCATAGTTTTAATCAGAGTGCGGAAAATAGTAATGAAGTACAACTAGGGCTTAAGCCCGATCTATCTGTCTCTTCTTTGCCTCTCTCCTGGCAAAGATATAGCAATCTAAACACTCACACGGCTCGACGCCCTCAACAACATATAACTCTTCCCTCTGTCTTGGGTAGATGTGAAGAGTAGGTAAACGGCGTGTGTTGCTTACCGGTGCTATCTCAGCGGCAGCGGAGAGTCCAACTCCTGGCCTGGTCACTGTCTCATGTGCCTCCCTCTGGTGGAGGTCCTGCTCTTCCTGGTTCTCCTGTAATAATGAGGTCCACCGACCGTCAGTCTATAAGACTCAGTATATTTCTCCTCGCCTCCACCCGCAACTCCTAGGCACCGGGCGGGAGGAGGAAGCAGAGGACATCAAGGGGTAATGAATCAAGCAAATGACAAGTGGCTAGACTAGCATGGTATATAAATACTAAACAAATAATGATAACAGTTCTATGCTAGCAGAGTGTAGTATATCAACAATAAATAAAAGGGCAATACAAAAAGAAGCAATATAATAATCATATATAGTGAAATATGAGTAGCGAATATAGTGAATGGGACCAACCATAAGATGCGCTTTTGTCCATAGTAGAATTAAGGATATATAAAGGATTCCTCCTGTCCTGATCGACAAGGCTGTGATTCTCTTAATTAGGGGTTTTAGGGATTATAAATATAACATATAATTCTGTTTTTTTTTTCTTTAAAAATGAAGAAGAAGAAGAAGAAGAAGAAGAAGAAGAAGAGGAAGGGCTATTAAGTATTAAGTTATTTGTCGTTAGTGCGGAATTGTGCTCCGGAGGAGGGAAGACTTGCTCAAAAGGGCTGAGGACTGCGCCAACGATGGCCAAAATGATAATTTTTTCGCATACGAATTCAAATGTAATTTTGGCAATTATAGAATTTTAGAAATTTTAATTTTGATACAATTTTATATTGTAATTTTATGTTATATGTACATTAATTTTATATTGTAATTTTATACATCACTGCCTTGACATTTTCATATCATCTAAAATCTTTTATAAACTTAATTAACAAAAGTTAGTCCTCTAGCTGGAGCTTTATATTTGAAATTAATTTTGGGACCAAAATAGTAAAAGTTTAAATCCTAATTTAAATTGAAGCTCAATTCTTTGTTTGGGCTAAATTGAAGCTCAATTCTTTTTTTAGCTAACTTCTCGGGCACCTTCCATCGTGGTCAAACGGTGGCAGAGGAGCAAGCGTCTCCTCACCTAGGTGGGTATGTCACACTACCAGACCTAGGCCATAACGTACGTTGTGATACAGGTACCCGATACTCACGGGCTCCTGCGTACTCTTGCTGGATTTGGCCAGGCAGGGTTTAGGGAATCCGTCCCGTCGGACGCGCAGTAAAACAACCTATCCCCTTTTTAAACCTCTAGCATTGCCGAGTAAACGAACTGCTGTCGGTGTGATGACTAAGCCAGGCTCAAAGACCCGCTACATCTTATGTACATGCATTTATGTATCATCTCTTACCATCGAGCCTCCAGCTCGCAATTCTAAACCAAAATTTATAAAAATCGAGCCAACCGCTCGCAGAACTATCCTAGTCCTTCCTTATATCTCGAGCCTACCGCTCGCAGGACCATGTCCATCCTTAATTCATTCCATCCCAATTTGGGAGGGGATTATATTTCAAGTTCTCCTATATATTTAACTACTCTTGTCTATTGATAGTTGGACTTAGAAGCTTGGGGTGAATCCTAGACTTCCCGTGGACTACCCGGTGAAGGGCTCGTAGTGGTACTAGGGAATGTGATGGTGACTGAAGCTCAAATTCCCCTTTCCAGGACATTTATTCTCATTAGTGACTACCCATTCTTATATACCTATTTGCTCTCCAATTGCTCTAAACCCTAGGGTGGATTACCATTTGACTCGGGCTGACGAGCGTCAGTGTTCAATTGAACACCGAAACTCTACCTCTCCTAGTGGCCGGCTATTTCATCGTGTTATCTCTCAATTACAACTGAAGGTCTCAATCCTTATGCCATCACACCCTTACTTGATATGGTTAATTCTGTCCCCTCATCATATCGTTGTAATTCCCGAATCAGTGAATTACTAAACGCACCCCAACTCTACATCATGTATTGCCATTAAATGGGATGAACACTAATCACTCTCTATAATGCACCCAATGTTCCAGGAATTAATACTTGAGTGTGTGGGGATTAATTGGGGTCTAAATCAAATACTTCAGTTTTTACTATCCACAGACCAAGATGGGATTGAACTAGGTTGACTTTTATGATGCAATCTTGAACCTATCATGTCCAAATGAGTTCCAATTTCTACCATAGGTTCATAATGAGTAAATTAGGGGTTGACCAGAGTTTTGACATATTTTAATTAAATTTGAATCTTATTTAAATTCAATTACCCATTTGTCATAATCTAAATTACAAAGGAAGTACTCTAACAGTAAGTAAAATCTTGCTAATGAAAATTTTCAGAGATAGTAATTAACATAAAAACTTAATTCCCAGAATTACGTAATTTTCCAGATGATTTATAACCATATTTTCCATTTAACTTAAAAGGTGTGAAAATATGACATTACACATCAAGTAGTAGTTCACGTCTTCCAAAAATTCTGAGAAAATTACTATAGCACAATAGTGGTCTAAAAGCATCATATCCAAGGTTTTATAATGTTTCACCATAAAACTGAATATATGAAATTTTATCATAAATATCACATCCAAAAATTCTACCAAAAATTTCAGAGGTTCATAATTAGGTTTCTAATCATTCTCTAGAGTTTCAAAAATTTCACAAACATTTTGCTCAGTAAATTTCCAATTATTCAAAATTATGTCCTAAGGTGAGTTTGATAATTTCTAAGAAAATAATATCTGAAATTTTCTACAAAAATTTGCAGAGATTCTAACTAGCATAACAAGTGATTCTCCAGAGTTTCACAATTTTCTATAAGGTATTAGCCATGAACATTTCATAAATACAAATGTGTGGCAAAAATCATATTAATCATATACTTAAGGATTTGATCCCAAAAATCCTAAATTTCTCTGGGGTAAAGTGTTATACCATAAGGAGGGTGTGGCCAAAATTTCAGGAGCCAACACTTAGCCATATGTGCTGAATACACAAAATATCTCTTTTGGCTATTAGCACACCATAACACCTCTTAAGTAGAGACATGCAAGTGTAATTACCCTACATGCAGAGGTCCAAATGCTCTTAAATTTTAACCATGGTCTAATAATGGCTTAATAAGTATGACACACAAATTTGGGGTCATTTGGAATTACATAACTAAAAAAATTCTATTTATATGATTTATCACATTTTGACAAAACCTTAGGAAGTCAACTCCAAAAATTCTAATTTTTGGACACAAGATAGGAATAATGCACATGATTTAAGGTTTAAGAAGGTTGTCCAAGGAAGAAGGGGAGAAACAACAGGGGTTCTAGTCGATCGACCGGAGGTACCGTCGATCGACGGGAAGCCCCGTCGATTCCCATTTTGGCGGCCAGTCCCGTCGATCGACGGGATGTCCCGTCGATCGACGGGATGATCCGTCGATTCCCATTTTACGGCCAATCCCATCAATCGACGGGATGTCCCGTCGATCGACGGGATGATCCGTCGATTATTACTTGGACTATACACAGTTGTCTTATTTTTCATTAATGAGGGGTGAACATTATAAAGACCCCATGAATAAATCCTTCTATATTTCTAGAGGTGATGTAATATTTCATTATATATGCATGGCTATAAATTTAGAGACTAACACTAACTAAAAAGAGCTAAGGACACATATTGCCCTTTTGTGCTATATGCACACCACACCTTTACAAGTTAAGATATGCAAGTGGTTTAGCCCAACATGCGATTGTCCAAATGACCTAAAATTTTAACCCTAGGCCATACTTGTCCTGAACTATTATCCAGAGGAAATTTGAGTGATTTTTGACCATTTTAACCCTAGTAAAGGTTATTCATAAAAAGTGAAATGTTGTGCAAAATATTACCAAGATCATTTCCAAAAAATCCAGATTTTCGGCAGGGGATACTTTAGGGCATGACCCATGCATGTCCCAAATTTCAACTCATTTAGAGTAATATATTTCCCTAAATTAATTCCTAAAGTCCTAGGGAACCATGTGTACATGTCTCACTAAAATGGATGCTCAGGGAGCTATAGTGCTCCAAATGAGCTGATTCAAATCCCTAAATAAAGTAGACACATAGATCTACAACTTTTATATTAATGAGCTTCACTGATTCAACATCTAAGCAAAGGAATTATTGAAAATTCCCAAGGCATGATTATGTGTTATATGCACACCTTTCCCTACCCTTAACCAACCTTGCCTGAGAGATAGTTCAACATGCACAAATCCAATTTACACAAAATTTTGCCCATAGGCCTTACATGACTAGACTTACCATCCACCAAAGTTTTGAGTGGATTTGACTTCTCTAAACCCTAGACTCATGGCATGCATGAGAAATGAAGTACTTTCAAAACCTTAGGACCAAGTGTGTCCAAAAATTCTAATTTTTGGATAGGGTGTAGGCCATGGCAGGACTCATGCATGCCTAATTTTTTTAGCTCATTTGGACTAACGAAATGAGGTGGGCACTCAAAATGGAGCCTAGTGCTCAAAATGGACACCCTACACCAAAATGGGTGTACAGGGAAGCTACATGGCTCCAAATGACTCCAAACAAATTCCTAAATTTTGTTAAGACATTTATCTACAATTTTCATTTAGGTCACAAATTCTATAGAGGCCTCTAAGAGCCTCAGATAATTTCTACAAAGTCTTGTAATAAGTGTGACAGAATAACATTTATGTTTAATTAAAACATTTGAGGTACGACTGCGTGTATCAAATCAGCCCAGATCCAACAGAGCGTGTTCATCGTTCCCAGCCAGCCAAGGGCTAAGATCATCTGTGCCTGAGCCATTTTGCGGGCCGAATTTCGGTGACCTGAGGGCACCTCCGACCATTCCCTCCAGCCACCACCTCCACCCAACCTAGGGCTCTCATTTGGCGGTGAGAACTCGGACAGAGGTGGTCGGAGATGGCCTCCCATTGTTTTCAATTTTTGGGTAAGAACATCAAAAATCCAAAATGGCATACCGCCATTTCTGCTTTGATTTGAAAACGGAATAAGGGGGGAAGCTAGCACGAGGGGAGAGGCGAAGGAACTTTCCTGGTTGCGGGCTTGGCGGCGGGTGTTGTGGCGGAGGAAGACACGAGCTCCATTTCCAGCATCCATGGCTAGCTTGGTGCGGCTGAGCTTGAAACTGCTATCTGGAAGGTGGGCTCGACTGCTTTGGAGTTCCTGAAGGCGATGGAATGCAGAATGGAGATGGAGGGAGGGTATATGGCTGTTAGCCATTATGGTGGCTCTTGGCCAGCATTGCCGCCCCTCCTAGCCATTGCAAGCCTTTCTATCTCTGCCCCAAACTGAAGGGGATTAATTCCCCGGCTCAGAGCAGAGCTTGGGGAAGGGAATTGGGATGCCATTTGGCACCCATCCCCTATTCTCCTCCTCCATTCATTTCTTGTCTTCTTCCTCCATTCTTACACTTGGACAAGGCATTTATCACCCCCCCCCCCCCATTTCGAATTTCATAAGGCTTGGGGTCTGGTCATCATGTGGGCTGCCTATTTGGATCATGCGGTTGGGTTAAGTCCACCTAGTTTGAGTTTGGCTCACTTGACCCAAATAGGCCAAATTGGGGATTTTGGGTTTGGGATTGACCCAAGCTCACACTATTCAATGTGACTGGCCCACATTGCTATATTAGACTCTATGGACCTACTCTAAGAATAATTGAGTCATGGTGGGGTCATATGGGGCTAAATTGCACAAAATTGCCTATAGGGGCAATTTGGGCATTTTGGTGATTTTGTCCTAATCTTCCAAAATTGATTGTGCACTTTGGTTTAATTAGGTCTCATTTAATCCCCTTAGTGTTTAGGGAGGGTTGTTATAGGTCAAGTTGGTCAATTGGGGGTCAATTGAACCATAAAGGTTATAAGTTGTAATTTGGGCAAATTGGTAATTTTTCCCAATTCCCAAAAATTGGCTTACCCCAAGGGTCTAATGTGGGACCATTAGACTCCCTAAGTGATCTAAGAGTGTTAGGGGTGATCAATTTGATCACATTGGGTCAATTGAAGATCAATTTAGGGTTTTAGCACATTTATGTCAATTTGGGGCTTTTAGTAATTGGCCCAATTGAGCTTAATTGATGGCCCCATGATGGGGATTTTGTGTTCATTAGGTCCCCTTGGCAATTTTTCTCATTATGGTGGGTCCAATTTGGTTATTTGGATTCCAATTGTCCTCATTTATGTAGGTTTGACCTAGATTGACCTAAAGTTGACTTTAGCCCATTTTGACCAAATTGGTTGACCTCAAGGGCCCCTAGTGACCTAATTACTACACTTGAATGATCATAGGGGTCAAGGTGAGGTTATTTTGGTTTATTGAAGTCCTTTGGCCACCTTTAGGCTAAGAAATCAAGATTTGATAAATGCACCCCAGGTGCAATTCTACAAGTTCTCTTAGGTTCATGGGGTCTCTCTGGCCCACCTTGTGCATTCAACTCAGCTAGGGGGGACTTCCCATAGTTATAAAGGTGCTTGGGGTGCTTCACCCCTTCTTGGTTTACCCTAAGATGCCCTTAAATTTGGGTGGCTCATAGTGGCTAAGTGCACACCATAGTGTTCTCCCCTTACTCAACTTGTCACCAAGGCATCCTTGGTTTATTGTCCAATTTTTGTCATGACTTTGTCATGACAAAAATTTCCTAGGGGTCCATTAGTTTGAGGGATGTTACAAATCCCAATACAAAGGAAAATAATTTCGTCCCCGAAATTAAGATCGGGTGTAGGGGTTTTAGATTGAGTTAATTTAATCACGAAAAGCTTAAGCAGTTAAGCGTTACCTGGTTTGAAAAGTTCTGGATATTTTTGCTGCATCAAGTCCAGTGGTTCCCATGTATGCTCCTCCTGCCCGTGGTTGGACCAAAGGACCTTCACCAGTGGTACCTTCTTTCGACGCAAGACCTGGACTGTTGTATCATCAATTCAGATTGGCTCCAGACGGACTGTTCGGTCGGATGCTATCAAGCCCGTCGTAGCAGTAATCAGTTGCTCTGGATGAAGAAGTGCTCTCCTAAGCGAGGAGACATGAAAGACATCGTGCAACCCAGCCAACTCATGCAGTAGCTCCAGTCTATAGGCCAAGGGGTCGATCCGCTCCAGGATCCTATATGGCCCCATGTATCTTGGACTAAGCTTCTTTAGTCGCCGCACCCGTGTGACCCCATGTACTGGATGTATCTTTAATAATACTAGGTCTCCTGCTTGGAACTCCACCCTACGGTGTCACGCGTCGTAATATTTAATTTGCCCGCTCTGCGCCTGTAGCATTCGATCACGTATCAACCGTACTTTGAGCGTCCGTATCTTCGATATATTCCGACCCCAGCGTGTAAAAGTCGCTCCACCCCCTACCAGGGGAGGGAGGACTTTTATTGCCCAGAATGACCAACTTGAAGCCGGGTTAGCCCAAGCTAACCCAACCGCAAGTCGACCGCTCTGCCGGCTAACATCAACATCGTAGGCCAACCAAAAGAATGAAGAATTATACAAAAAGTATAAACAACAAGTCCAGATTCACATGAGTACTAAGTCCACAAAATAATAATAAACAGGAATTACAAAATATTCCTGAATAAAATCATCAGAGTACAAATCAGAGTCTACTAAAAACACGTACAAAATGGGATTGCCACAAGGGCTACAAGTAGTCACTCAAAAACTCACTTCCGTAACGGACGGAATGGAAGGCAACGTAGTATCAGGCCCTGTCTCCCTGGCCTGGCTGTCTTCCGGGATGTGGCATAACAGCGGCTGCTGCTCCTGCTGGGGGTGCTCCTAAAAAGAGGGAAGCAACAACCGTTAGTCATAAAGACTAAGCAACTTCTCATCCTCTCCCCCGGCGGCTCTTAGGCACCGGGCGGATGAGATGAATCAGGAGCTCAATAATAGCAGTAATATATAAAGCAGGTGACAAGAAGGTGAAAACTAAGCTAACAGGTGATATCATATTTCTAGCAGTTATAATCAAAGTAAGCATTTAACCAACTTCTAGCAGGAGTAAGAGCTAACAAGTAAAGAGCAGCAGTTTATAGAACAACAATTTAGTACCTTAACTTATATGAATGCCCATACAAACTTATAAGTTAAGGCTTCCAAGTAATTTAACTTATCATATAAAAGTGCCCATACAAGTTTATATGATAAGGATCTTTGGCAATGCAATGCGATGCAATGTCATGTTATGAATGATGAATTGCCCATGTACTCACACACACATGCTATGTCGACACAGACTTTAGTTCCCTTTCTTTGGAGGTAGCGAGCCTCTCAGGCATCTCCCGTCGTGGTCAAATGGAGATGGTGAAGCGGGCCCTCCACTCCTAGACAGGTTACACACAACCTGGCCTAGGCCTTCGTACGCCTCAAACGCTGGTACAACTGCGGAGCCCATGCGTACTAATGCTCGACAATCAAGACCAGTCGAGTCTTTTGGCACAGAAGGGGTCCTTGGGAAGTAAGCCCCAAGGAACACAGCCCAACCTGCCGAGTCTAACTGCCAGCTCCCGACGGTGTGACGAACGGCGAGCCCGTAAACCCACCACATGCAATCCACGTACAAAGGATCGTTATACACAATGTGTTACAACACATTTATCAACCCAGCCCAACATATGCTCAAAAGCATCTGAGGACCACCAACCATGTCCTTCACAAAACCAAGGATATAACCATAGCCTTTCTCACTACACCAACCAATGCCTGCTACCCATAGGAGTTCTCGTAACTCTAATGCAACGTGGTGTGTACGGGCTAAGGGATTACTCTCTATTAACGATCCCGGTGGACTACATGTGTATTCAAGTTCTTCTTCAAATATAATACTAAACCGAAGGCAGCATAACTATCTCTCATGTCTAGCTTGGTAAACACATTTCAATAGCACATATGTGATAATAATAGCACTTAAGTTTTCTCATGACCAAATTCTTCCTAAAACCAAGCTCAATCAGCTCAATATTTTACACCAAAATATATATAAACAAGGATCCATTTCAATTCTGATCTCGCTGAAGCCTCTAGCATAGACTCGCTGTTTTGTTACGATCACAATTTATTATTCACAAAATGACAATAAATATTCATCTAAAAAACATGAAATTCTACAGCGATATGCACATCATCATCAACATCATCTCTACAATTTTGTTTTGAACAACAAACAAATATCAATGAAGTTATTCCAAAATTCATCGAGACTTAGGCTACTATGACACAAAATACTAAAACTGAAATTCTGAGAGTTTTACTACACCAAAATTTACATGCCACCCCATTCTGGAAAGGTAACGACAAGGGATACAACTTTTATGTTGAACCCAAGGTCCAATTCCAAGTGTTTCATCCTCAAACAAGCTCAACAAGATGGCTGTGTAAAACAGGACAACAAGCTAACAACCTACAACATAGTGTTATTACACAGTCTGCTTTCAAGGGTTATCTAGGGAGCTACAGGGCTCCCCAGAAAGTGCACAGCCACTTATCTCAAAGCATTTTCTGAGAGCTACAACTTTTGTGTTAATCCTGAAACCTGAATCCTGCTGTATCATGCCCAAAACTGGACTTGAACACAGCTGCGCGCAGAAAAACAGATTTCTGCATCGGCCTGCAGATATAATTTTTGCACGTATCTTAAGGTAAATCTAACGTCAACTGTTCATCTTCTTCCTCCAGCAAGTGGGTAAAATGAACAACACCACTTCCTCAAATACTCCCTCAAAAGACCACCAATCTTCACGAGACCAAGTCCTCTCTCTTCATATTGAAGAGAGGGGTTCATTGAAGCAAATTTCGCGGCGATCGTCGCCCTAGAACAGAAGTTCTAGCGTGGTCTTCTCCTATGGAAACACCATAAACTCACAAGGTTGGGTTCTCTTGGCCCAACATCTCTCCTATGTGATCCAAAGGTCTAGCACCAAGGGAGAAGGGAGGAAGTCACCTCATTTGCGGCGGCCATAGAACGGGTCAACCTTCTCGGCGGCATGACGACACTTCTCCAAGCTCCAAAGCTCCTTCCAAGCTTTGTCCTTCCAAGCTCCTAGCTGGTTCAGCTCTTGGAGAGATGAGGAAGATGAACTGAAGTCTAGCAATGGTGAAGGAAAGTTTTCAACGGATGAAAACTAGTATTTTATTGTTATATTAATTTTGACAAGATTTGCCATGTGTCGCTTGCCTGTTAGAACACTATTTAACTTTTGCCTTGATTTGAGAAAGATAAGGCATGGGGTAAGTCAATGTCAGAGAATATAAAAATAAATAAGGTGGAAAATATCTAAAAATGACAGAGTAATGCAGTCAGGTCAAGCGTCGACCTGTCTCGACGCTTAGCTGAGCTGTCTCGACGCCTTCTGACCAGTCTTACTAAAAATTGAGTTTCCGGAGCTACATAGCTCCCCAGAAAATGTGCAACCACTCGTTGGAAAGGTATTTCCAAGGGATACAACTTTCATGTTGGGACAAAGATCTGAATCTGAGTGGAAAATATCTAAAAACGACAAAGAGTGATGCAGTCAGGTCAAGCGTCGACCTGTCTCGACGCTTAACTGAGCTGTCTCGACGCCTCCTGACCAGTCTTACTAAAAGTGGATTTCCAGGAGCTACAGAGCTCCTCAGAAGTCGTGAAACCACTCGTTGGAAATGTATTGCCAAGGGCTAAGACTTTCATGTTGATCCCAAGGTCTGAATATGAGTGGACGACACCTAAAAATGACATGGAAGTCTAAATCCAACTTTTAACAGATATTCAAACTAGATTTCTGGGAGCTACATAACTCCCCAGAAAATGTTCCACCACTCGTTGGAAAGGTATTGCCAAGGGATACAACTTTCATGTTGAGCCCAAGGTCTGAATCTGAGTGGATGATACATAAAAATGGCATGAAAAGTCAAAACTGAGTCAAAACTGCTTTTGACTTAGCATAATCCAACCACATTTCTCCTAATTCGTCGTCATGCGTCAAATTGACCATGACTCGTCTTAACCACTTCAGGGGCTAGGTGCAACACCCAGTCTGAGTCGATTCTTGACGTCAAGTCATCGACGAGGGGTCTAGCGCGAAATGGGACGTTACACAGCGCCTTCGGATCTTCATCCTGAACCCAAGATAGAGGGGTTCTACACTTTCTGCCATATAAGGCTTCAAAAGGAGCCATGCCAATGCTGGACTGCTGGCTATTGTTGTAGGAGAATTCGACGAGTGGCAGTAGCCTCTCCCATGGTTCCCCACTATCTAATATGCACAATCTCAGCAAGTCCTCCATAGTCCGGATGGTTCACTTTGTTTGTCCGTCTGTCTGATGGTGGAATGTGGTGCTGAACTTCAGTCGTGACCCCAGATATGCCTGAACTGCCTTCCATTCCCTCGATGTAAATCGGTCGCTCGATCTGACACGATCGATTTGAGTACTCTGTGGTATCTAACAAACTGCTCCACAAACAATCAGACTAGGATGCTGACGGGGGCACCCTTTTTGATGGGAATGAGCCTGGTTACCTTTGTTAATCTATCCACTATGACCCAGACAGAGTCGTTCCCAGAGTGGGAGCGAGGTAATCCGTATACGATGTCCATGGAGATATCCTCGAACTTCCACTCCGGCACTGGCAATGGCTGTAATAGCCATCCTGGTCTTTTGCACTCGGCATTTACTAGTTGACATGGCTCACAGTGGGTCACGAAGTGGACAATGTCTCTCTTCATCCCTGGCCAGTACATTGTTCTTTTTACATCCGCGGTCATTTTGGTGATGTTGGGGTGTACTGAGTATCTGCTGTGATGAGCTTCTGTCAGAACAACTTCTCGGAGGTTATCCCCCACTGGTATGTAAGTTCTGCCCCAAAATGCACTATGTCATCCTTCAACGTATAATCCCATGTGGTGCCTGATTCCAGGGCCCTGAAGACCGGTTCTAGTTCTGCATCGCTCCTTTGTGCAGCCTTGATCCGTTCTTGAATATCACATACTAAGCTCATCGCGGCTAAGTATTCCTGGTAGACCTCTGGGTCGCTTCTGGACACTAGGGTGATATGCATATTATCCAGCATCTGTGCCAGCCATGGCCATCAGTTGGGGTTCCTGATCGGACGTACCGGCCCTCCTACTAAGTGCATCTGATTTTGATGGACAATTTAACGTGATTTTTCCTATGGGCACACCATTGCTTCCGCTGCTAGTTTGTCCTCAAACTAACTCGAGCGGGGTTGCCCTAGGGTTGTGGACTTCCTTAATTTGGATCGATGTTGGCTAAGCTGATACCAGTTTGTATGACCCATTTTTTTGTGTTCTTTCCCGGGTCTTATCGCCCAGAACCGCCGTCTTGCGGCGACACCATTACACCAAATGGTCGACGCCATAATTGTAACATCCTGACTTTTATTGGGTCACTAGGCCCTAGTGAGCCCAATAAAAGTAGGCCTGAACGGTAGACATAACCCGATGAGGGGTTATGTACTACGAACCCCGAATTGACTTCTGTCAAATCCGCTAGACTCGTATGATCAATACGAGTGCAACGGAATTCGTTGCACCTCGATCCGAGGTCGTTTAGAGAAAACGACCATTTTGAGTATCGTTGCGCGCCGCTACCACAGTATAGTGGGATAGTGGCCAAATATACTCCGATCTGACTTCTGTCAGTCCCGCTAGACTCGTATGAACGATACAAGTGCAACGGAATTCGTTACGCCTCGATCTCAGGTCGTTTAGAGAAAACAACCATTTTGAGTATCGTTGTGCGCCGCTACCACATTATAGTGGGATAGTGGCCAAACGTACTCCGATCTGACTTCCGTCAGTCCCGTTAGACTCGTATGACCAATACAAGCGCAGCGGAATTCATTGCGCCTCGATCCGAGGTAGTTTGGAGAAAACGACTATTTTGAGTGTCGTAGCGCGCCACTACATCCTTATTGTGAATAGTGGTCATACGAACCCCGAATTGACTTCTGTCAGTTCCGTTAGATTCGTATGAATGATACAAGCGCAACGGAATTCGTTACGCCTCGATCCGAGGTCATATAAAGAGTATGCCATTTTAGGACTATGCATACCACCCCAGTGCAACGCACGAAATGTGAAGCACACAAACTCGGCATCGGCCCCGACAAATCTTGATGGATCCCGGGACCATGAAGGACCCTGCCCTAAGTTGACCTCGGTCAACCCCCCCCCCCCCCCCCAAGCTTGAAACCTATTGAGAAGAGAAAAGAAAGGGGGGAGAGAGAGAAGCCCCTCCCCCCAAGGGAGGGGGCTGCCCATGGATAGGTAGCCCCCTATTAGGGCAAGGGGGCAGGAGAGAGAAGGGAAGGGGGGGGGGGAGAAAATATCTCCCCCACCCATCCCTTCCTTTTAGCCCACGCGGGCTAAAAGGAAGGAGAGGGGAGGCCTCCCCCTCCTCTATATAAGGAGGGGCTCAGCCCCCTCCCTGAGTGCCAACCCCCCCCCCCCCCCCCTCTCAGCCTCCTCCTCCTCCTTCTCCCCTGCCGGCTAGCTCAGCCAGCCCCCCTTCCAGAGCCCTGCCCAACCAAACTGAAACCCTCCTTCATCTTCACGGCGAGCCACCACCGTCCCTCCACCTCCACTACAGGTAGACGCCCTCCCCTCCTCCTTCCTACTCCCCTGAGCCAGGCCGACCC
Source organism: Dactylorhiza incarnata (assembly GCA_033032865.1). Taxonomy (NCBI): domain Eukaryota; kingdom Viridiplantae; phylum Streptophyta; class Magnoliopsida; order Asparagales; family Orchidaceae; genus Dactylorhiza; species Dactylorhiza incarnata. Next base: position 7,544,187 of record JAWHQI010000054.1, read on the forward strand.
CTCCCCGTCGCCGGAGCACCGCCAGCACCACCCCGAGACTTGCAAGGCTCGGGTGGAGGCATGGCCGTGGAAGCCACCCCCCCCCCCCCCCCCCCCCCCCCCCGGGGACCACGGCGCCGGCGAAGGGAGGCAGCCGGGCCGCCGGAGGACGCAGCCCCGGCGGCACCCATGGCACAGGCCCCCCCCCCCTCGGCTCTATTATTCCTGTACGGGGAAATACCCCACCCCCGGCGGCGGTCGGCGGCGCCAGGCCGCCGGACCACCACCGGAGTGGTCGCCGACCGCCGGCGCACCGACCGGGGGCGACACCGGCAGCCCTCCCAGCGGAGGCGGCGGCACAGCCAGCGTGCATGGCGCATGCAGGCTACGCCACCGCCTCCCGCGCCTCTCTGTCCTCCTTTCCAGTTGGATCCGACGGCGACAGGCCGCCGGACCACCACCGGAGTGGTCGCCGGCCCCCGACGCACCGACCGGGGGCGGCGCCGGCCCCAGCCGGCCGCTGCCCGGCGGCGGCAGCGGACGCCTCCCATTTAACAAACGCAGACCTCAACATATGTGCCCCCCACAGCGGATCCGCCGTAGATCCACTGTGGGGGCCGCGGGAGGGCGCAGGGTGCATGACCCCTGCGCCTTCTCCCTGCCTCTAACCGCACCCCACTCTCCCTTCCCCATTTTCCTAAGGAAAATGGGGCATTTTGGGCAAAAACTTCCTGAATGAAAAATGTGCCCCACTCTGAGGGGCAGCTCGAGTAATTTCTTGGGATTTTAGGAAGTCATTCACTATTTTTAAAACCCTACCAAAAGTTTATTTTAAGAAATTCAAAGGCTCTAATTAAGGGTGTTTTACAACTACTATTAAAGTTGGGGAGTGTGACATATTATTTTGGTCCTCTAAAAGTCTTTTACAAGCAAAATAAACGCCCGAAAGGGGAGCGAAATTAATTGGAATAAATCGGCGTCCTCGCGACGCGTATTTTAGCGGTATAACAAAATTACGCGTATCGATATAAGGAATCGGTTAGGTTTATTATTTTGGTCCTTATTTAATGCATTCAGTACTTTCATTCTCCAGTCTCGCACAGGTCCTTATTTACTGCTTTCAGTACTTTCATTCCTCTAGTCTCGCACTGGTCCTTATTTACTGCATTCAGTACTTTCATTCTCCAGTCTCGCACTGGTCCTTATTTACTGCTTTCAGTACTTTAATTTCTCCAGTCTCGCACTGGTCCTGATATTATGGCCTCCTGCTTCCGGCCTATTTTATTGCTTATATTGCACTTTCTGATTCAGCGCTAACTTCGGTCCTACGCTAGCAAGCGGTGCTTATCCTCCCTTCTACGAGGCCTTAATTGGGGAAAACCCGGAGTTGAGCCCCTCCTCCCAGGTTATCCCCAAGTAAGGAGCCCTCATACCGCTGAGCCTCCCGGTCAGAGGTCGTATGACCGGTTGAGTAAGTTGTCGCGCGTCTTAAAGCGCTTATTCTGTATTTAAAGCAGTTGGAGATTGTTTGGAAGTGGCGGGTCGGTCACGCCCGCAGACCGTTCGTACCGGTGCGGGTGGGTTGACGACTCATGGCGACAGGGAGATGTGCACAACAGGTTATCACCACTCCGAACCTGCAGTTTTGCCTCCGCTGGTCGACCTAAAAATCGGTTCGCCGGATGTCGCTCACATCCAGTTAGTACACCAAGTTGTACAGGAGGGCCTGAGTGATACAGTACGACTACACTCAGAAGTGGCAAGACTGGCCACTGTCACCGACGGCCACATCGGTGTGGCCCGCGGGGTTAGCTCCCCTGCTTGAAATAAAGCGGTCTAAACTGTGTCGACACAGGTTCTTTTGTGTGTGTGCAGGTTTGAATACCTGGGTGCGAGTATGCGCGAGATAGTGTTGTGTATTTACTATACTGCGCAATTATGGATAGTAGGGCGGGAGGCCCTATTTATAGATATATATATATGTGTATATATATATATGATTACCTGCTGCTAACCCTCTTCTTTGCTTCGGCTATTTATTTCTGTCCTTTAACCCGCTCCCCGGATATGGATCCGGGGAGGGGATGTGTTTTCTACTTAGCTCTGTGACTAACGGTTATTTCTTATAACCAATCACAGGAGATGGGACAGCACGTAGCCCCCGCACCGCAGGATGAGTTACCAGCCTTAGAGATGGCTCGATCGGACACTCCAGCCTCTCCCCTATCTTCCGAGACGTGAGTCCTAGAGTAGGACTAGCCTTGGGTCTTTTTCTATAGTCGTTGTAGCCCCCTAGGCAGTGGTTGTAAACATTAGGCTTCGACCCTATTTAAATATGTAAATACAAGTTGTGAGCTTGGTTTTGTTCATTTCGATTGCTTCCGCTGTGCGTTCTGATGTGATGTTGTGATTCTCGTGCCTGACAAGGTGACCACTCAGTGCTTGAGAGGGTGGGTCGTTGCCATCCGGGAAGCACTAGTGGCCATCTTTGGGCAGTAAGATCCACCCTCCCTGAACCCGGTTCAGGTCTGGGGAGGGGGGGGGGGTCTTACAAATGGATCAGAGCTACCACGATCCGACCATATGGGGCAGGCTTTCGATCCTCCCTTCCCCGGTTCCGTTTATTGGTTCGGGACGAACCACGCAGCGAAAGCCTGGTGGACCCTTTAGGTTTAAGGTTAAGGATTCGAGACTGCATGGTAGTACACCCGCACGCTTTCCGCTTTCTTTTCGTTTCAGTCCTGCAAAATTCCCTTATTTTGCAAGTACTGATGTTCGTTTGTTACTTCTCCAGATACCGGAGTCGAGCAACGGAAGTTCCTCCTCTAGGGATCAGTACCACCCTACCACTCCACCACCAGCCCCGGCCACTCCAGCCGCAGTTCCATTTGGGGATACAGAGCTAGGACGGACCCTGATAACTTTGTTAGCCGCTTTCCAGACAGTCACCCTATGGCCATCCCAGCAGGCCACCGTACCCACCGATCTTTTGACAACATTCCGGGGGCTAAGGCCCCCCACCTTCCGAGGTACCGAGTCAGCCATTCAGGCCAAAGAGTGGGTGGAGAGGGTAGAGGAGCTCTTAGTCGGGATGATGTGCCCCGCCATAACCATAGTGTCCTTGGTGGTGACCATGCTAGAGGGCTATGCCAGAGATTGGTGGAGAGCAGCCAGCCGCTCCACATTTAGAGGGCGACCACTCAGCACAATCCTCTGGGGGAAATTCTCAGAGGCCTTCCTAGATCACTTCATCTCGGACGCAGACAGGATCGCACTTCAGGAGTGTTTCTTACAGATCCGGCAAGGGGAGAGGACGGTACCAGAATACCAACGAGAGTTCATTCATTTGGCCCGCTTCGCCGGGACTTTAGCAGTTACGGACAGGGATAGAGCGACTAGATTTTACCGAGGACTACGAGGCGATCTCCGTCAGGATCTGATCATGATTTCTCAGGCATCCTTCCACACGATTGCCTCGCACGCCGCAGCTTTAGAGTTAGATCAGAGGATAGTGGCCCAGCAGCGTAGGGGACATGTGGAGGTTCCCCGGGCTCAGGGCCGAGAGAGAGGAGTAGGTCCTCGCAGACAGGACCGGGGTAGGAGACAGCGTCAACGCCACCAGCCATATGGGCAAGCAGCCCAGCCCTGACCAGCACCCCCAGCCCCAGCACCTCAGGCCGTCCCAGCCGCACGACGAGATGTCCCCTTTGCAGGGAACTGCTAAATATATCAGCAGCCCGGGCACATACGAGCTTTTTGCCCTCAGGCTACAGGGAGACCCGGTTTAGGAGCAGTACAGAGAGCTGCGGAGAGAGGACGAGGTGGACGCAGAGGACGTCCCACGGGCAGGAGGGAGCCAGCTAGGCAGGGCAGAGCAGCTCTGCTCGAGGCATACACATTAGATCTCCAGCACGGTCCTGCACCAGATGTAGTGATAGGTATCTACTTTCAGTAGTTACGATATCCTAGGAGCATGTTATAGTCATGTTGTGACCTTTTGTATAGCATGTATAGTCTCTACTCTTGTATATCTGTAAAAAGCTTATAATCATAGTATATACATATTATCAGGTTTAATTTTGGTAGAAGGTCATCCCGCTAAAACACTGTTCGATGCCGGTGCCACGCATTCCTTCGTCGTACAGAACTTCATCGCTGACAAGGGAAACACTGTACGATCATTCGGGATGTCAACACGAATACGACTCCCGGATGGATCAAATATGACGTCCACAGAAAAGTGTTCCTTCCAAGCAATGCTAGGAGGCATAGAATTCGAAGTCAACGCAACAGTTTTGGCATTAACCGGATTCGACATCATTTTAGGGATGGATTGGTTGGCCGAGCACAACGCCCAAATCAATTGTTCGACTCGAGAAATCCACCTCCAGAACCTGAATGGGCAATTTATCACACTAGCAGGTATACCCTCTGTCACCCGCATTATCTTAACGTCCGCACAAACAGTCAAAGCAGTCCGGGGAAAGTACGAGGTGTACCTAATCTACTTCGAGATGGAGGACAAGACGCAAGTACTCGCTAGAGTGCCCGTAATTAGGGACTTCCCAGACATCTTTCCAGAATCCCTTCCCGGGTTGCCCCCGCAACGGGAAGTAGACTTCCAAATTGAACTTACTCATGGAGCCCGACCCATATCCCGAGCTCCATACCGAATGGCCCCGAGGGAACTAGCCGAGCTCAAGATTCAACTACAAGAACTAGTTGACGCAGGTTTCGTTCGCCCAAGTACCTCGCCCTGGTGAGCCCCAGTGCTATTCGTTAAAAAGAAAGATGGATCCATGCGTCTCAGTATTGACTACAGGGAACTGAATAAGCTCACTGTCCGGAATACCTATCCCCTGCCCCGAATAGATGAATTGTTCGATCAATTACAAGGCGCATTCGTCTTTTCCAAGATGGATTTAAGATTCGGCTATTATCAGCTCAGAGTACGAGAAGAAGACATTCCCAAGACCGCTTTCAGCTCCCGCTATGGACTTTACGAATTCATGGTAATGCCGTTTGGATTGACCAATGCCTCGTCCGCCTTCATGGCTTTAATGAATACGGTGTTTAAACCCTTCCTAGATCACTTCGTGATAGTTTTTATAGACGATATACTCATCTACTCGAAGAGCAAAACCGATCATTCCAGGCATCTCCAAATGGTTCTGCTCAAGCTAAGGGAGCACTCGCTCTTCGCGAAGTTTAGCACATGTGAGTTCTAGATGGAGGAAGTCAGCTTCCTTGGACACACAGTTAACAAGAATGGGGTAGCGGTGGACCAAGCCAAGGTACAAGCAGTACGAGACTGGCCGCCACTTAAGTCAGCAGCAGGCATCAGGAGTTTCCTTGGCCTCGTCGGCTACTACCGTAAGTTCGTAGAAGGATTCTCTAAGATTGTGTTACCACTTACCTCCCTCACCAAAAAGGACGTGGCGTTCCAGTGGTCACCCGAATGCGAAGCAGCGTTCATAGAGCTGAAGAACCGATTGATATCGACCCCGATTCTGACACTCCCCTCAGGTACTGAGGGCTTCCAGATTTACGTTGATGCCTCACTAAATGGATTGGGAGCCGTGCTAATGCAACACGACAAGGTAATCGCCTACACCTTGTAACATCCCGATTCGAGCTAGACCCCTTGTGCGCGTTTTTGAGTCAAGCGAGTTGGCTCGGGCTCGGGGTGTACTGAGGGCCAGGCTTGCACCTGAGCCGGAGAAGTGCACTCGACGAACGCGGCGAATACCATTTCTATTCCTTGTCTCGATGTTTGCTGTATCGGGATCCGAGCCGTCCGGAGAGTATAATTTGAGCAATAAAACTCGAAGGAGGCGTACCGCCTTGAAGGAATTATAGTGCGTACGTTAGCTCAAATGACACGGTCTGCGAATAGCATATTTATCCAAAAGGCGATATGCAACAGACGGTCTCGGTATGCACCCCAGTCAGTTTTGTTAGACTCGTGAAGCCTATACGAGTTCAACAAAACTGTCCGCGCTCGATTCTGATGAGAATCGGCGAAATTATTAACACGATCTACGAATAGCATATTTATCCAAAAGGCGATATGTAGCAGACGGTCTCGGTATTCACCCCAGTCAGTTTTGTTAGACTCGTGAAGCCTATACGAGTTCAACAAAACTGTCCGCGCTCGATTCTGATGAGAATCGGTGAATTTATTAATGTGGTCTGCGAATAGCATATTTATCCAAAATGGTGAAATTGACCAAACGACCTCACAATTAACCCCAGTCTATCTTGTTAGACTCGTAACAATAGTACGAGTTCAACGAATTTATCCGTTTGCGATTCCGACGTCATTTGGACAGTTTTCACGTTTAAGTCAAATTTGGCCGCAAACGCTCCGACAAGCATAAAATGAGCAAACGAACTCGGAATTGATCTCGGATAGTCCCGGTGGATGCGTGTCGGCGAGACGGTCATAACGAGCTTGTTCGGGACAAATTTCGAGTCCTCTACGGCATTGTGCGAGCGTTTTAGTCAATAATAATATCATTTCTATTATTATTATTATTATTATTATCATAATATTAATATATAATATATATATATACATAAACTTAGGTTAGAGACTTACCTTGCCCGATGAAATCAGCAGCCACCTCCCCTCCTTCTAGATCGAGAGCTCCTCTCCCATGGCCGACCACCGAGCTCCTCCTCCCTTGCGCCGTCAGCTCTCCCTCCAGCCGATCTCCTCCCTCTCCAAGGTCGACCTCCTCTCCTCCATTTCCGGCGAGATCCTCGCCGTGCCCTCCTTCTCCGGCGAGCTCCTCTCCGAGCAGCCCTCCAGCCATGGCCGAACTCCACCTTCTCCCTCCAGTCCGGCAACCTCAAGAGCCATGGCCGACCACCACCAAACCGAGCCACTTCATGATCGGCGAGCTCTCCTCCATTTCCGGCGAGATCCCCGCCAAGCCCTCTTTCTCTGGCAGCTTCTTCGGCAACTCCTCCGGCACCGCTCATCTCACAGCGAGCTCACTCCGGCGCACCACCTCACACCCGGCAACTCTTCATTTCCAGTAAGGTTCCCCTCCGGCGAGCTCTCCTGTGGCCGCCCTTCACGAGATCGTCATCCAGCGCCTCCGCCTCTCCTCTTCGTCCATGGCAGCTGGCGAACTCCCAGATCCATCTCCCTACAAATCTCTCCATTTCCCCTCTCTACACTTTAAGCTCCATTTTCAGCGAGATCCAAGACCGATTCCTCCGTTTGTGGTGGGCCGACCCGAGATCCTTGCGGATCAAGTTCCAACTGCGCCCTCGACTTCATTCTCCGGAGAGCACTGCTTCCAAGGCCGAAAACAGCGAGCTCTCGCTCTCCAAACCAAAACATCCCACTCGACGGGCCGACTCCTCTTCGACGACGTCCGACGAGATCCGGATCGGCGAGATCCGGCCATGACTGGGAGCGACGGACAAATGCCGCATTCGCGGCTATTGGATAGCATGCATGGACACTCGGTGAGCTTCCTCCCCTCTCCCTTGGTGCTAGTTTCTTAGATCAAACTAGGCGAGATGTCAAACTCAATTGAGTTGATGTGAGAGCAAGCCATGGAGGGATGGCTGAAATCTGTGTTCTGTTTATTTATTCCGGCCACCTCCGGCCACTGATTCGCCGCCCGTCGATGCACCTCATATACGAGAAAGGGGGCGGTGGTATTGGATGGTCGGACGGGAAGTAAGGTGGCTGATGTGGGAGATTTTATAGACTCCAGGTCGGGCAATTCAAGCCTCAGGCTGGAGGAAGAAGATGACCAGACATTGTTCGATTGACATTTAGATCTGTGTAGTTTATATTAGTTATTGGTAAACAATATGTTTAGCGCACGGCGAGGTAGGCGTACAGATTCATGTTAACTTGGTGATTTACCTTGTTTTGTTTATCGGAAGAGATGAAGTTGATTTCGTGAGGCTTGGTGGTCTTTTGAGGGAGAATGAAGGAGAATGAGTTAGACTTTCCTTGTGTGAGTGCTGGAAGAAGATGAAGTACAGCCAACGTCGGATCTACTTCGAGACCCGTGCGAATGAATCATGCAGAAATCTGTTTCTGCGCGTTGCTGCGTTTATGTCCATTTTTGGGCGAGGTCCAGCAGAAATTAAATGACGGAATAAATATGAAAGTCGTGGCTCTCAGAAGGACCTTTCCGTTGAGTGGTTGTGTGTCTCTCATAGATTCCTGTAGCTTCGTAAAACTGAGATCGAATCAGGGCTGTCCGGAGATTATTTAATACTAGACAGATTCTATCCCGAAATGTATAGCCGGCTTTATAGCCTGATTGAGGCGAGATGCACAAGGATTCAGTTCTTGGAGCGAACATGAAAGTTGTAGCTATCAGAGAGACCATTCCAAAATGGGGCGACACGATATTTTCGGAGGAGTGTAGCTCCCCGAAATCCGATTCTCGAGGGCTGTCCTGTTTGGGTACATCATTCTGAATTTGTGATTTGTTAATAAAATGTTAACGGACAGATCATAGACTTAATACTTTGCGGTTGATGATCGAATGTGCACCTCGATGATGCGATAACAAATTAAAGTATTGTTACAAATGCTTAATCCTTTATGATCGCAAGAAATATAGTTGAACCGATGATGTGATAATCATTGAAGGTATTTGTCATTAAAGCTGATTGTTTATGATTATAATAAATATAGTGAGTATTCTCGTACGGATTTAAAGTGATTTATCATCCGTAATTGAATAAGAAGACATCGGTAATGATTGTAGTATATCGGAGGGATCACGTGCAAGATCCTCGGAATCATGTGTGAGATTATGATGAATGCATAAGCAGTCCTGTGCGGGGTTGAGGATATGAGTTCCCTAAACGAGTAGACATCGTACCTAAATGTGATATAACAAGTAATACGATTGATAAACATGCAAGGTAAGTAGTGAAATCCCAGGGTGGATGCTGAGGACAGTTTATGTAGTCCTTGTAGTGGGCAATGCAGGTAACAGGGAATTATATGTGCGTGTATGGGACACACGGTAGAATGGATAACTTGTAGACCATTAGGTGGGAATGAGAGTTAGTTGGTGTACCTGATTTGGTTGAAGAGGTTGAGGTCACCAAAAAGGAGTTTAGGTGATGAGAGTGCTTGGTGAGCTAAGGGTAAGGCTGTGCTCGGGATTGACGAAAGATTGTCTTTTCCTTTAGAGGGTCATAAAGCACTTAGTTTTAATTTCAGTGAGATGATAAGAGGGTAATCTTATGGGTGGATACCAATAATACTAAGTGTCTTGAGAAAGGAAACTTTGGGGTGTCATCCCATTGTAGTTCCTAGTACCGTAGCGAGCCCCTTACAGGGTAACCCTCGGGAAGTCCAAGATTAACCCTAAACTGCAATAACATTTAAAGTAGGCAAGAGCAGCCATAGTAAGGTAAGATTGGATTTATGTATCTCCTCCCAGTTGTGGGAGTGGCATGATTGTGGTGCTCGGTTAGACGAGCGAGAACCTCGAGGGGATGATTATCCCGGTAACTTTCTCAGAAATGTGGCAGGTCTTCGGTACTAGGCAGGTCGTCACTCCGACCGCGGTACGTTGACTTAGCGGGTGTGTAGGGGTCTAAGGGGCCAGCTTGACTGCATGTCGGGACGACAGTTCCCCGAAGACACCTCTCACTTGGCTCACAGTCTGGTGGACTCCAGCAAAGAGTACGCAGAGCTCCGCGGTTGTTTATCATCGAGGCGTGCGTGCGGTCTAGGCCTGGTAGAGTGTATACCCGCCTAGGAGTGGACAGCCCGGTCCGCTGCCACCGTGTGTCACAGCGGTTGGTACCCGAGAGGTTGGATTCCTTTCAAACAGAGGGAACTACAAAGGTCTATGCGCATAGAGTCGTGTGTGTGAGTTTCATTGCATAAAACATTCATGGCATAGCATAGCATACGCACTTGCAGATCCTCATCATATAAATTAGTATGGGCTCTTTTATATGATGAGTTATAATTCCTGGAAATCCTAGCTTATAAGTTTGTATGGGCATTCATATAAGTTAGGGTATGAGATTGATTACTTGTCGCTACTGTTCTTACTGCCTTGCTTTACCTGCTTTACTTACTGTTTATTTACTGTTGTACACCTTTATTATACTCCTGCTTATACATGATTAGATTAGCCCCTTTTACACTTGTGTAGCTTAGAATTTGTGTATACACTACTTTACTTTCCCCGCCACCTGCTTTGTATATTACTGTTATATTGCAGCTTTTCTTCCTTTCCTTCCGCCCGGTGCCTTGGAGTCGCCGGGGGAGCGGATGGGAAGCCACTTAGTCTTTATGACTAACGGTTGCTACGTCCCTCTTTTTAGGAGCACATTCAGTGGTATAGCAACGTTCAACACCGGAGGCCAGCCAGGTCAGGTGTGCAGGGCTGGGGTTTATGGTACCTTAGCTGCCGTCAGTGACAGAGGCGGGTGAGTGTTTTGAGATGTAGCCCTTGAGGCATTTAGCTGGTTACTCTGATGATTTGCAGGAGCTTGTGTAGCTTTCTGCTTTTCTCTGTACTGTTCTGGACTTTATTACTTATTGTGAACCTATGGCTTTAATGCTTTCTATTATTGATGGGTTGACGCTGTTCAGTTGGGTTGGCCGGCAGGATAGGCGTCTTGTGGGGGAGGCTAGCTCGTGCGCTGGCACATCCGCAAGGCGGCTGTCCTGGGCATAAGACTCCCCTCGGCCGTGTTTTGTGTTCCGGGAGGGGGATCTTACAAATGGTATCAGCTTGCAACGATCCTGAGATAAAGAAGTCCATTAGACCACTAGGCTACCCCTGCTAGCTAGATCAGTTTGAGGACAAACTGATGCGGCGGAAGCAGTGGTGTGCCCATGTGTAATTCACAATAAGTACGTCCGCTTCTTCCTATAGAAAGTGCCAACCTAAGCCAAACTCGTACCCTTACGTATAGATGCTGGCTCATTCTGAGACAGTATTTGTTTTCCCATTCCAACAGTTAGAGTTGGTTTGTCATATGATACCATTTTGGTCGACTTAGCAGGATAGGTCATGGCGTATCCTAGCCTTATACGGATCTTGGGGATGATTGAGCCAAGCAATAAGTGACCTTGAGTGACTAAGGGAAGAGTTTAATGTGAGTGTAAATGCTAAAGATTCGCACTCTGAGATTTCTATCCCAGATATGGAGTAATATTATCACCTTACCCAAAAAAATTTAGGACAATCTCAATGAGATTTGTGCTTGTAGTCTATTACCAGCTTAGTGAGAGACCACCAAGCATGTCTTTTATACTGTATGTCGATACCTCTAACTTATTTTTATGTAGAAGGTTTCATACGGAGAAGATATGATAAGAATTCGGATCCAGAGAAGGCTCATTTTAGGATGAATGTGTTATATTGGTGGTAGAAGAAACTCAGTTAAAGAGATATGGGGGCTTATCTCTTCGTTTATTGGTCTAGTTATGTACCATCTTGGATCCCTTGAGGAGTTAGAACCTTTGTAATTTTTGACATCGGGAGTTTTGATCCTTGAGAAGTTAGTTTACCTTAAGCAAAACAGACTGCTAAGGCCATGTTTGGGTTGATAGGAATTTTATTAGCGGAATAAGAGAAGAAAAGCATTTTTGAAGATGATCATTTTCTTTATAGTGTTCTAAGATTATGTGGATAAGTAACGAGGAAAGTAGTAAGTTAGCCATTTTGGTAAATATTCGTATCGACCTATACTTAACTTTTGATGACATTATAGCTTGGTACTTGATGAAATTATGTACCCTCATGATGATATAATGAAGTTTGTATATGTACGAGTGGTTTAATGATCAACCATCCCAGGAAGTTAGGAAATTTGCAATGACTTGTATGTTAAAGGGATGTTAGGAAAAATTAATAGATCCAAATCGACTAGTAAAAGGCCAAAAATGAATGTGGTTTCATTGATTCGACTACGTTTAATTTATGAAGATGACAAGGATAGTATGATTTTGTTGAGTGATTTTTAAAAAAATCTCAAATGCTTATCATGGAATAAAAATGTCATTAGCAATCTCTAGCGACGATTGTGGGCAACTTTGAAGTTTATACGCTATATACGAACGAGTAAGGGTTATGTGTAATATTATTGCCTTGGCAAGGTAGATTTCTAGAGGCTCGGTATCATAACCCTACAATGAGACAAGGTTTAAGTTCACGATAAGAGGCCCCTTTAAATGGAACTATTTGGATCCCAAAAGAAATTCGTCACGAATTCTGAATTCGGTGCAAGTCTAACAATTATCTAGGTTGGACCAAAGTAATACCTGGCTCGGGTCCTTGTGCTCTTAGAAGGAAGCGATAGATATACCTTCCTCTAAGCCCACAATGGTGGTTCGTAATAATAATAAGACAAATTGTTAAACTTCACAATGAGCCTTGGGAGCAGTTACTGCCTTTAGTAGAATTCTCATACAATAACAGCTTCCAGGCGAGCATCAAGATGGCCCCGTACGAAGCCCTCTACGAAAGACGCTGTCGAACACCACTATCATGGGCACAAGATGAAGACCACGAAGCTTTAGGAGTCACTTACATAGATGATACCACCGCCGCAATAAGGTTAATTCGAGAACGTATGCTGGAGGCACAGAGCCGACAAGCCAAATATTACGATGCGCGTCATCGCCTCGTGGAGTTCAAAGTAGGAGACATGGTTTTCTTAAAAATTAAGCCTATGCATGGGATATCCGGAATAAAGAAGCAGAAAAAGCTAGATCCCCGCTATCTGGGCCCATATCAAGTCATAGAAAGAGTTGGCCCCGTGGCTTATAGGCTAGCTCTGCCAGTTGAACTGGGAAACCTCCACGACGTATTTCACGTCTCTTCACTAAGGCGTGTACTTCGACAACCAGAGCAACATCTTCCCGTGCCGCCAGCGTCAGTGCAATCTGACCGATCTGTTCAACTTGAGCCAGTGAAGATAATAGATTCCAAGCTCAAAGAATTGCGGAACAAAACCATCACGATGGTCAAGATTTTATGGTCAAACGGGGGACGCGAGGAATTCACCTGGGAACCAGAAGCTCTCGTCCGAGAAACATACCCGACACTGTTTCCCCAGGTATGCCTTTCTAACCCCTACTTTAAGCAATTTTCGGGGATAAAAATCCATTTATTTTTATTAGATTGTAACATCCCGACTTTTATTGGTCACTAGGCCCTAGTGAGCCCAATAAAAGTAGGCATGAACGGTAGACATAACCCGATGAGGGGTTATGTGCTACGAACCCCAAATTGACTTCTGTCATATCCGCTAGACTCGTATGACCAATACGAGTGCAACGGAATTCGTTGCACCTCGATCCGAGGTCGTTTAGAGAAAACGACCATTTTGAGTATCGTTGCGCGCCGCTACCACAGTATAGTGGGATAGTGGCCAAACATACTCCGATCTGACTTCCGTCAGTCCCGCTAGACTCGTATGAACGATACAAGCGCAATGGAATTCGTTACGCCTCGATCCGAGGTCGTTTAGAGAAAACGACCATTTTGAGTATTGTTGTGCGCCGCTACCACACTATAGTGGGATAGTGGCCAAACATACTCTGATCTGACTTCCGTCAGTCCCGTTAGACTCGTATGACCAATACAAGTGCAACGGAATTCGTTGTGCCTCGATCCGAGATCGTTTGGAAAAAACGACCATTTTGAGTGTCGTAGCGCACCACTACCTCCTTATTATGAATAGTGGTCATACGAACCCCGAATTGACTTCTCTCAGTTCCGTTAGATTCGTATGAATGATACAAGCGCAACGGAATTCGTTACGCCATGATCCGAGGTCATATGGGGAGTATGCCATTTTAGGACTATGCAGACCACCTCAGTGCAACGCACGAACTGTGAAGTACACAAACTCGGCATCGGCCCCAGCAAATCTTGATGGATCCCGGGACCATGAAGGACCCCGCCCAAAGTTGACCTCGGTCAACCCCCCCCCCCCCCCCCCAAGCTTGAAACCTATTGAGAAGAGAAAAGAAAGGGGGGAGAGAGAGAAGCCCCTCCCCCCAAGGGAGGGGGCTGCCCATGGATAGGCAGCCCCCTATTAGGGCAAGGGGGCAGGAGAGAGAAGGGAAGGGGGCGGGGGGGGGGGGGGGGGGGGGGGGGGGGGGGGGGGGAGAGAAAATATCTCCCCCCACCCACCCCTTCCTTTTAGCCCACGTGGGCTAAAAGGAAGGAGAGGGGAGGCCTCCCCCTCCTCTATATAAGGAGGGGCTCATCCCCCTCCCTGAGTGCCAACCCCCCCCCCCCCCCCTCTCAGCCTCCTCCTCCTCCTTCTCCCCTGCCGGCTAACTCAGCCAACCCCCCTGCCGGAGCCCTGCCCAACCAAACTGCCACCCTCTTTCCTCTCCATGGCGAGCCACCACAGTCCCTCCACCTCCCGAGCCCCACCTCCACTACAGGCCGACCCCCTCCCCGTCGCCGGAGCACCGCCAGCACCACCCCGAGCCTTGCAAGGCTCGGGTGGAGGCATGGTCGTGGAAGCCAACCCACCCCCCCCCCCCCCGGGGACCACGGCGCCGGCGAAGGGAGGCAACCGGGCCGCCGGAGGACGCAGCCCCGGCGGCACCTGTGGCCCAGGCCCCCCCCCCCCCCCCCCCCCCCCCCTCGGCTCTTTTATTCCTGTACGGGGAAATACCCCACCCCCGGCGGAGGCCGGCGGCGCCAGGACGTGGAAGCCAACCCCCCCCCCCCCCCCCCCCCCCCCCCCCCCCCCCCCCCCCCCCCCCCCCCCCCCCCCCCCCCCCCCCCCGCGCCGGTGGTGGCACTGGGGAAACATGTCCCCACTCGGGGACCACGGCGCCGGCGAAGGGAGAGCGGCACCCGTGGCCCAGGCTCCCCTCGGCTCTTTTATTCCTATACGGGGAAATACCCCACCCCCGGCGGAGGCCGGCGGCGCCAGGCCGCCGGACCACCACCGGAGTGGTCGCCGGCCCCTGGCGCACCGACCGAGGGCGACACCGGCAGCCCTCCCAGCGGAGGCGGCGGCACAGCCAGCGTGCATGGCGCATGCAGGCAACGCCACCGCCTCCCGCCCCTCTCTGTCCTCCTTTTCGGTGGCAGCCGGCGGCGACAGGCCGCCGGACCACCACCGGATTGGTCGCCGGACCTCGACGCACCGACCGGGGGCGGCGCCGGCCCCAGCCGGCCGCTGCCCGGCAGCGGCAACGGCCGCCTCCCGTTTAACAAACGGGAGCCGCACGATCTCCCTCATGAGATCGGGCGGCTCCTGTTTCCTGGTTTCCCTCCCCCGCCTCAACATATGTGCCCCCACAGCGGATCCGCCGCAGATCCTCCGTTGGGGCCGCGGGAGGGCGCAGGGTGCAAGACCCCTGCGCCTTCTCCCTGCCTCTAACCGCACCCCACTCTCCCTTCCCCCTTCCCCATTTTTCTGAGGAAAAATGGGGCATTTTGGGCAAAACCTTCCTGAATGAACAATGTGCCCCACTCTGAGGGGCAGCTCTAGTAATTTTTTGGGATTTTTAGGAAGTCATTCACTATTTTTAAACCCTACCAAAGGTTTATTTTAAGAAATTCAAAGGCCAAAAGAGTTTGGAAAAATCATCAAAAATCATAGGCTCTAATTAAGGGTGTTTTACAACTACTATTAAAATTGGGGAGTGTGACATATTATTTTGGTCCCCTAAAAGTCTTTTACAAGCAAAATAAACGCCCGAAAGGGGAGCGAAATTAATTGGAATAAATCGGCGTCCTCGCGACGCGTATTTTAGCGGTATAACAAAATTACACGTATCGATCTAAGGAATCGGTTAGGTTTAAAATATCGACGCGAAAATTGGGACGAAATCGCGGAGCGACGCCGCAATGCAGTAATGACGAGATAATAAAAAAAAACGAATCCACGGCAAAGGGAAAATACTAAATCTCATGAAATGTAAATAAACTCCTGGGAACGGGTAGAACCCCTATGAACGGGGAGAAAGCAGAACCTCCTCCTACGAACGGAGTCGACATTGAAGCCTCCTCTTATGGAGTGATTGGACTACTAACCATTTTATTTATTTACTGCTTTCTGTACTTTCATTCCTCCAGTCTCGCACTGGTCCTTATTTACTGCATTCAGTACTTTCATTCTCCAGTCTCGAACTGGTCCTTATTTACTGCTTTCAGTACTTTCATTCCTCCAGTCTCGCACTGGTCCTTATTTACTGCATTCAATACTTTCATTCTCCAGTCTCGCACTGGTCCTTATTTACTGCTTTCAGTACTTTCATTTCTCCAGTCTCGCACTGGTCCTGATATTATGGTCTCCTGCTTCCGGCCTATTTTATTGCTTATATTGCACTTTCTGATTCAGCGCTAACTTCGGTCCTACGCTAGCAAGCGGTGCTTATCCTCCCTTCTGCGAGGCCTTAGTTGGGGAAAACCCGTAGTTGAGCCCCTCCTCCCAGGTTAGCCCAAAGTAAGGAGCCCTCATACCGCTGAGCCTCCCGGTCAGAGGTCGTATGACCGGTTGAGTAAGTTGTCGCGCGTCTTAAAGCGCTTATTCTGTATTTAAAGCAGTTGAAGATTGTTTGGAAGTGGCGGGTCGGTCAAGCCCGCAGACCATTTGTACAGGTGCGGGTGGGTTGACGACTCATGGCGACAGGGAGATGTGCACAGCAGGTTATCACCACTCCGAACCTGCAATTTTGCCTCCGCTGGTCGACCTAAAAATCAGTTCGCCGGATGTCGCTCACATCCAGTTAGTACACCAAGTTGTACAGGAGGGCCTGAGTGATACGGTACGACTACACTCAGAAGTGGCAAGACTGGACACTGTCACCGACGGCCACATCGGTGAGGCCCGCGGGGTTAGCTCCCCTGCTTGAAATAAAGTGGTCTAAACTGTGTCGACACAGGGTCTTTTGTGTGTGTGCAGGTTTGAATACCTGCGTGCGAGTATGCGCGAGATAGTGTTGTGTATTTACTATACTGCACAATTATGGATAGTAGGGCGGGAGGCCTTATTTATAGATATATATATATATGATTACCTGCTGCTAACCCTCTTCTTTGCTTCGACTATTTATTTTTGTCCTTTAGCCCTCCCCCCGGATATGGATCCGGGGAGGGGATGTGTTTTCTACTTAGCTCTGTGACTAACAGTTATTTCTTATAACCAATCACAGGAGATGGGACAGCACGTAGCCCCAGCACCGCAGGATGAGTTACCAGCCTTAGGGATGGCTCGATCGGACACTCCAGCCTCTCCCCTATCTTCCGAGACGTGAGTCCTAGAGTATAGGACTAGCCTTGGGTCTTTTGCTATAATTGTTGTAGCCCCCGAGGCAGTGGTTGTAAACATTAGGCTTCGGCCCTATTTAAATATGTAAATACAAGTTGTGAGCTTGGTTTTGTTCATTTCGATTGCTTCCGCTGTGCGTTCTGATGTGATGTTGTGATTCTCGTGCCTGACAAGGAGACCACTCAGTGCTTGAGAGGGTGGGTCGTTGCCATCCGGGAAGCACTAGTGGCCATCTTTGGGCAGTAAGATCCCCCCTCCCTGAACCCGATTCAGGTCTGGGGAGGGGGGGGGGGGGTCTTACAATAATACTCCGATCTTGTCGGCTATTCATCATCATCCAGGCCAACCATAATCACAGATATATTAAATAAACAAGAAGCTTATGTCCACAACAATCACATTATAAGAATAATACATGTCCAAATGAGATAAACATAATAAGCATAGTTCTAATCAGAGTGCGGAAAATAGTAATGAAGTACAACTAGGGCTTAAGCGATCTAAGAGTGTTAGGGGTGATCAATTTGATCACATTGGGTCAATTGAAGATCAATTTAGGGTTTTAACACATTTAGATCAATTTGGGGCTTTTTAGTAATTGGCCCAATTGAGCTTAATTGATGGCCCCATGATGGGGCTTATGGGTTTATTAGGTCCCCTTGGCATGTTGCCTCATGATGGTGGGTCCAATTTGGTTATTTGGAGTCCAATTGTCCTCATTTAGGGAGGTTTGACCTAGATTGGCCTAAAGTTGACTTTAGCCAATTTTGACCAAATTAGTTGACCTCAAGGGCCCCTAGTGACATACTTACTACTCTTGAATGATCATAGGGGTCAAGGTGAGGTTATTTTGGTTTATTGAAGTCCTTTGACGACCTTTAGGCTAAGAAATCAAGATTTGTTAAACGCACCCGAGGTGCAATTCTACAAGTTCTCTTAGGTTCATGGGGCCTCTCTGGCCCACCTTGTGCATTCAACTCAGCTAGGGGGGACTTCCCATAGTTATAAAGGTGCTTGGGGTGCTTCACCCCTTCTTGGTTTACCCTAGGATGCCCTTAAATTGGGGTGGCTCATAGTGGCTAAGTGCAGACCATGGTGTTCTCCCCTTACTCAACTTGTCACCAAGGCATCCTTGGTCTATTGTCCTATTTTTGTCATGACTTTGTCATGACAAAAATTTCGTAGGGGTACAGTAGTTTGGGGGATGCTACATGGGGACTGAGAACGATTGATTACTCTGAGGTCATCATAAGTGAGTTGAAGAGAGCATGAGGAGGACGTCGCAGGCGAAGAGACCAGACTTCCCGGATCCCTTTCATCACTAGGAGGAGCTCGCTAGTTGTGACTAGGACACAAATTTGAGTCTACAGCAAGCAGAAGCTGGGTCCCGGATCCCTTTCATCATGCACTAATCACCCCTATTTATACTAGTGTGGGTTGCTCGAACGGGCATTTATAAGAAAAGACAGGTTGCCCAGGTGATGAGAGAACCGTATGGGATGAGAGGTTACTTGGTGAGCAAATAGCCTAACAATTAAAGCTAC
Organism: Dactylorhiza incarnata; assembly: GCA_033032865.1. Taxonomy (NCBI): domain Eukaryota; kingdom Viridiplantae; phylum Streptophyta; class Magnoliopsida; order Asparagales; family Orchidaceae; genus Dactylorhiza; species Dactylorhiza incarnata. Next base: position 7,562,978 of record JAWHQI010000054.1, read on the forward strand.
ACCATGCGGACATGACATGAGTGCCGTCGTGAGCTCAAGCAAAGAGTCACACTGAAGAGAATAGAGCTAAATTAACTATGAGACTGAGCGGGCTCTGAAGGCTGGCTATCTTGGCTGACAAGGAAGAAGTTGATCCTCCTGCAAAGGCTAGAGATGGTGGGTTGTGCGGACATTGAAGATTTGTCTGCTCAGGGCGCTGTGGAATGTTGGGAATGTAGATAACCTTAATTATGCAGATGGCCTACCCGATTGGCCAGATTACGGCGCCGCTCTTTTATGGGTTTTCTATATAGGGCATATCTGTCTTTACCGATCTATTTATACATTGCTTTGTAAATATTATAAGAAGATAACATGAGACGGTGAAAAACTGAGAGTGAGAGAGACGTTCATGGAGATAGAGAGAACTCTTTGTAATCTTCATTGATCAATAGAAGTGATCTGGTGTGGTGGATCTAGAGGAGATGTATGCAAGTTGTCGAACCTCTAAATCTGTGAGTATTTGTTAAATTGTTTCCTTTTTAATTTTTTCTTATTGTTTATGTGATTCATAAATCCCAAGAATTGAGAGGGGGTTAGGGATTGTTTAATCCTAACAACTGGTATAAGAGGTACGTAGGTTTTAGTGGGATCTCTGGGTTTGGACGAAGACAAATCAAAAATTGAGAAATTTGATGGTTCGGATTTCGCTTTCTGGAAGACACAGATGGAGAACTATCTATATCATAAAGATCTCTATGGACCTTTGTTGGGTAAAGAGAAGGGAAAGAAAACAGATGAGAAAATGAAGATTGGGCTATCCTTGATAGGAAAGCAATGAGACAAATTCGACTATCGCTTACAAAGACAGTCATCCACAATATAATAAAGGAAAAGTCGACGGGGGATCTCATGGCATCACTCACACAGATGTACGAGCAACTGTCCGTTGCGAACAAGGTACATCTAATGAAGAGATTTTTCAATCTCTGGATGTCAGAAGGACGTCCCTTCATAGAACATCTCAGTGAATTCAACATGATAATAGATCACCTTAACTCAGTCGGTATCATGTCTGAGGATGAGGTTCAAGCCTTACTTATCCTATCTCAATTGCCAGATAGTTGGCAGGAAAGTGTGACTGAAATCACCAATTCAGCTGGGAGGGGGAAGTTAAAACTGAGTGGCGTCTCGAGTCTATTTATGTCTGAAGAGATCAGAAGAAAATCACAGGAAGCTTCGATTTTAGGCGATTCAGCTCTTAGTCTAGAATAGAGAGGCAGAAACCAGAAAAGGGTTGGGATGAATCAGAACAAGAACAAATCAAAGTCCCGTTGGTGGAGCAAGTCCGTAGTCCGACCTATCAAAGGTGAATGTTGGAATTGTGGTCAGTTAGGCCATATGTCTGTAGCATGTAAAGAACCTAAGACATTAAGTCAGTGGATAGTGACATGTGTGAGGATTGCATTTTTGGCAAACAAAAAAGGGTTAGCTTTCAGAAGTGTGGTAGACCTCCCAAGGCTCACAAGCTAGAGCTAGCCCATATAGATGTTTGGGGTCCAGCCACTATGTCATCTCTTGGCGGTTTGACATATTTGTTACATTCATAGATGACCACTCTAGGAAGGTATGTGTATACTTCATGAGGCATAAGTCAGAATTGTTTGAGATCAAATGAAATAGATTTGAAAGTAAAGTGCTTGAGATCAGATAATGGCGGAGAGTACGAACTTGGGTATTTCAAGAAGATTTGTGCTATGAATGGAATTTGTTTAGAGAAGACACCTCCAGGTACACCGCAGCATAATGGTATTACAGAAAGAATGAACAGAACCTTAACTGAGCGTGCTAGGAGCATGTGAATACATGCATGTTTGCCAAAGTGTTTTTGGGCAGATGCAGTGCATACATCAGCTTAATCAATCACGAGCCATCAGTTTCATTGAACTTTGGGATACCATAAGAGGTAATTTGGAGTGGTAAGGAGGTAAAGCTCTCACATTTAAGAGTTTTTGGTTGTATGTCTTATGTCCATATCAGTGATCATGTCAGGGGCAAGCTAGATGCTAAGTCACAAAAATGTACATTCATCAGATACGTCATTGATGAGTTTGGTTATCGCCTTTGGGATTATAAGAACTGAAAGATCATCAGGAGTAGAGATGTTGCGTTTGATGAAAGAGTACTCTACAAGGATAAGAATGACAAACAAATCTATGGGAGCACCACTAATGATGGAGATACATCCAAAAACTGGGGGATAGAAGAGCCTTCAGATATTAGTGTGGTTGAGAATAACTCCGACCAGGACAAGGAGATAATTATAGAGGAGACAACTTCAAGGTCAAAGTATAGCACACCTACTATAGAGCCGAAAAGGTCATCCAGAGTGCCCAAGCCTAATCCCAAATACCCTTCATTGTATTACTTGCTTTTGACAGATAGTGGAGAACTTGAGAGGTATGATGAGGCCTTGCAAGTTAATGAGTCCAATGAGTGGGAGCATGTTATGCAGGAAGAGATCGATTATGGATGCCCTCCACTCGAATGGTACTAAATTCCATGCATGGAAGAAGTTTTTACATAATAAGTGGGTTTATAGGGTCAAGCAGGATAGTGATGGCAGTGAGAGGTTGTAACGACCCATGCTCTCCTCCAATCGGGTACACCGAGAGCCTCGCCTGGCACTGTACCGGGCTGCAACCCAAGCACTCAACCTCTCTCTCTAGTTTCACCACATGTCACAGTGGGTTGTTGGAGATCACAACTCCCTTTGATGAGGAAACTCAAGTTAAGCCGACAGTGCAGGGACATCCCAGGAGGTCACCTATCCCGGTACTACTTATAAGATGATTTTTCTTCTTCCTAGTGGGGAATCATTCTCCTCAAAAAATAATTCAAAACCCGGCTAACAATGTTCGGATCGAAAAAATGATCGAATGTTATTGACCTTAGAATTAGCAAGCACAAACACGACAAACTAGACTACCTACAAATAAGATCAACAAGTTACGGCATGTAGGTCACACTGCACACCCGAGAGTGTATAGGAACTCTACATCCAAAACCAAAGTTGAGATGGGTTGGAGGAAGAGGCCGATGAATTTACTAGTGGTAGGCAAGTAAGCATGTGGGCCGTTTGTCCTCCCTCTTTCCCGTACCCCTGTGTAATATTTATAGGTAGCTGAGATTAGTGGAGGAGCCAAGTTGTTAGTGGGTGAACCCTAGTTACCCGCATGCAAACCTGATCAATTCGGTGGGCCAGCTGATAAGTTTCTTAAAATTTCACAAAATCAAGCATTTTTTATTTCAAAAAAACAACCAAGAAAATAAATCTACTGCATAGTTATTTAAAATGCAATAGCAAAAAAGGTTGTGGATGACTTCTCCTGTAGTGAATGCCACACTTAGCACTACGAAAAATAAGGCCATTGTTATAGGCAAATCACATTTGGCTATAAGCAAACCTTGGTTATCAGCAAATTTTTCTTTTTGCGAACATTTATTAGCAAACATTTTTGTTATTAGCAAATCATGAAAGAAAATAAAAAAAATCTATGCAATTCTACCCAAAACAAGACTCATTAAAATTGATCTTCTTAAACATTTTTGCACCAAAATTGTACAAAACTTCTAAAATAACCACAAAGCTTTTCCACCATGTTGATTCAAAAAAAATTTACTTCTCTAAAATAACCACATATTTTGCATACAAAAAGCATAGTTATAACATGATGCACATTTCATTAAAATTTCAAATATGAGAGTACGACTCAGCATGTTGAAGGAATTGATGAGATTTTCCTCCCTATTTAAGTGAAAGTCTTCGATCTCTCCAAAATAACGATATATTATACCGAAATAAAAGATTAGCAACATTGTGCATATGCCAAAATTAAAGTTAACAAGTGCGAATATGAGATTAAGACTCACTTTTTTGGTCTTTAACATTGTAGACGTGAAGGGTAAGCACTTTCCCAAGAACTTGTAAGGGGATGATGAAATCTCCTCCAAGTAGAATAGATTGGAGGAAACAGACATCCATCTTTCATTCGTAGCCCCATAAAATGACTATTACTTATAAATTCGATGAAAATGAGCTTATGAATGGAAGGAACCGTTGAATCTAATGAGAAAAATGTTATATTTTGACCCTTTGATACAAGAACTACCACAATATTGTAGCATGATGAGATAATCAATCACATATCTGGCATGGACATCCACTCCTCTAAAGGTGCCAGAACGGTAAGACAATGTAGTGAATCAGTCAATTCATTGCATCTTGAGGTGCCCAAAATGTGAGCATAAAAACCTTCATTTGTACCCAATTCAATGGAGAGATCACTTCTTACATTAATCCATCCATCAGAAATGTTCAAAGCTTCAGCAATAACATGGTAACCACAATAGCCGTCAGATGCCGCATTATAAACATCTACCATATTTTCTGCAAATTGCAGTGGAAATTGTCGACACACTCGGTCAAAAAACTTGTTTGTTTGACATCTAGATGATTTCTTCAAGTTTCTCAACAAGTTAGGAACACCCGACAACACATGTTCAAAAAGTGAAGGTTCACGCTTCGTGCTTTTTATATCTTCTTTAAATTTCTTTGTACTTTCTTTTGGTCCTCACTTTAATTTGATAGGTGAATATGGATCCATTGTAAGGCTACCCAGATCCATAATTTCACATAATTTTCTCTTCATTTCCGATTGTTGATGTTGAGAGGTGTTTTGATACCTTCTTTTGATCATACCCTCAATCTCAACGTCTGGTGTTTTGAAAAAACACCGTAAAAGCGACGCGGTAGAGACCGCCGTGAAAACTCAGAGACAGTAGCAGCGTTTTTTTTTAAAACGTTGCCAAAAGTTAGCGGCGCTTTTTAAAAAAAAAAACGCCGCTGAAGGTTTCGGTTTTTTTACAAAAAAATAAAAACCGTCCAGCAATAACTGAAATTCAATCGGTAACATCCCGTTCATATTGCCTAAACAACACAATCAAATGCCTAAATATTAGAAAACATGAAATAAAACTTGTAAGTTTCCTCTTTAACCGCCTCATGCGCTTCTTCTTCCACCGGATGAGAAGAAATGGATGACTTGTATTAAGTTGGGAAGTTGATAGTTTCAATGGTAAAAGCATATCTATGTGAAAAAGAAAGCCACGCGCATACAAAACTAAAGTGCTTCTCACCAAAAATGCACCCAACGGACCACATATCAACTCCAATAGAGTAATGAGTTGATCCAAGCAGAACTTCAGGAGCTCTATACCTAAGATGAAAACAGTATGAGCTGGGGGCAATGCATCAAAAGGAGCGGAAGAGGCCCGCCACGGCGTCGAAGAAGGACGCAGCTTCCGTCGGCGTCGAAGAAGGGATCAGCTTCCGGCGGCGGCGAAGAATGGCGTAGAGGATATGGAGAAGACTCCACCGACACGAAGGACGCTCACTGTGGATGTAGAGGTGAAGAATGTCGCTGTAATCGTAGAGGTCGTCGGCATCCTCCTATGGAATGCCTCCCTTCATCTTCTAGGGTTTCGTGGTGTCAGGAGACGAGTGGGCAGGAGGAGTGAGGGTTTCTGCTCCGTCAGCGGTGCGCTGCGTACAGTCAAGGAAGGCCCTAATAGAGCATTGTCCCGAGGAGACGACTCCAAGAACCAGAGGAGAGTTGTGCGAGGAGGAGTGGGAAGAGGAGGAAGGATGGCTAGCTACGGGTCATCGGGAAGAGGAGGAGTGGGGAAGAGGGGCGAGGTCGGGAATGAGTAGAGAGGTGGCCGGATTCTTTGAATATGCAGGGACATAATTTAGGTTTTCTTTAGCGGCGTTTTATTAAGAAAGTATCGCCAAATCATGATTTATTAGCGGTGTTGAAACCAGCAACTGGTCTCTTGAGTTCGGACCCATTGGGGGTGTAGCCGATGCTTATTTCTCCCTCACTAGACTCTCCTGACGGTGGATGCTGGAAACGGAATAGACCCAAGGCTGAAGCGAGGAGGTCCCGCCACACACCCGGAAGATCTTAGAGAGCTTCCCCTCCCAAACCAAAGCTCAACCGGGCACCTTGGAGGGCACTGGCTGCCAACCAAAACTAGCCTAGAGGAGAGGATTCTCTAAAATCAGATCTCCTCCAAGGTGCCCTTAAGGGTCTATTTATAGTTTTCCTAGGCTGGTCTGTAAATAGTCTGGCTCCGCCTTTTAATTTTACTAACCGCACCCCAAGTTGGACTGCTAACAGCCAAACTCCGCTGTTCCGAGGGACTATTTGCAGCCCACCAGGGGTATCCTGGTCATTTTCCCTTCACACCCATCTGGGCGAATGGTCCGTGAGGGCACCATTCGCCGGGCTCCCGCCTGTCTGGGCGAATGCTCACGCTTCTAGGCGAGTGGTCCCCTGGCTGGGCGAATGCTCTCATTTCTGGGCGAGTGGTCCGTGAGGGCACCACTCGCCTAGCGTCTTCTTTCGCATAGCTTACGACCCAGGTTTCGCCAGTTGGCTGGGGGGGGGCCCACTCGGCGAATACGGGTTGTACACAATCCCCGCTCTTTACGAGCGGTTCCTACGATCGTAAAGAACAGTCCAACCCTGTATTCGGTGAGTGCCTGCTGACTGGATTCATGAGATTCCGTGGGTCCCACCGCCACCTTATATATATATCCTCATGTCAGGTTTCCCTGGACCACTCTCTCATTTCGGCTCGGAGTTCCTCCACTTCCCAATGTCTTTCCACAAACCTTCTGCGAAACCCCTCTCGCGAGAGATGATCGACCGCCTAGCTGCGGCCCAAGCTGCGACTGCCCCCAGAGCCTCCAAATTTGCTCCCTGGTTAATGTCTAAACGGGACCCGAGCGCCCCCTATGTCTCGCGTCGAGCCAAGACGATTCGGCTGAATCGTCAGAGAGGCGAGACTGCTTCGGAGTCTCTGGCGGATACTCCACCGGCGGATACGCTGGCGGATGCTCATCCGGACCCCGCGGTGCTGGTATGAGGATTCTTCTTGTCTCCATTCGGTTCTTGTCCCTTACCATGCACTTATTCCGACCATTCGCAGGGGGCTTCGGTACCTGAGGACGGCCATGGGGCCGTTCTGAGCAGTGTGGTGGTGCCACCTCCCGCGGACGAGATACCTCCTCCCGATTCGGATCTTGCTCCTCCGCCTCCTCCTGGAGAGACTGTACCCCAATCTCGTGAGTTGTGAACCTTCTCGCTACTCCTTTTTATGTTGTCGGCTATTAACCACTATCTCTTCGCAGCCCTCAACACTAGCGTCCCGCTGCGGGACTCCATTCCTCCCAGTCCCCCTGCTCAGGTGAACCTTTCTGCCACCGCGAATGAACGGAGGGTCTCCCCTGAGCGAGAGCTGGATCAGCATCTCTGTGCTGATGACCGTGCGGAGGCTCCGACCCCTTCTTCACAGCCTTACCGTCCAGGAAAAGGAAAGGTCTTACCCCCCGCCTGGCTGTCTGGGACGCACCCGCATTCGTCTCGTCCTTCGGGTCACCCGGATCCCACCCCAGGTCAGTTCACTCACCCGCCTCTATTGCACTCGCATACTTTATCACCGCTAATCCTAGTTGTGATTCTGCAGGCTATCGAGAAGCCTCCCCCCTCGACTCCTACTACGAGGGGGGAGAGGGAATGCTCTCGCCTCTCCCTTCCCCTGGGGATCTCGCTGACTTCCTGGGTGATTCCTCGGATCACGCGACCCTGAAGGATCGGATCTCGGAGGTCCTGGGGAAGCTTATCCATATCCAGCGAAACGTCGCCGGTCAGGTGGATGAGGTGCGGCTGGGAGTCACACGGGAGCTGAAGGACCTTCGACGAAGTCACTCGCATCTTCTCGCGGCGGTGGAGCGGCTGGGGGGTGAAGGAGGGGAGTTGTCTCCCGCGCGGCATGCCGCGCGAGCCCGGGACCAACTCCACCTTGCTTCCCAGGAAATCACCAGTATGCTCGCGCTCTACCGCCCGCGAGCGCCCACGGAAGTTGGGTCGCGAAAGCGAGGTCGATGGGTCTGGGAGGAGATCTGACCTTCCCAACGTCCATCCCTCTTGTTGTTTTCTTTTCTTACCTTGTGCTGCGAATGTTGAACATTGTTTTTATCTGTAATAATTTTTCTATGATTTGCGAATGCTTCTTTATTTATTTTTCGTATCTCATAACTCTACTTGGGTTTTGCCGAGTGATAACCTTTAGCCGGATGCTTTCCCTATTTCGTTGCGTAGCCACGGAATGAATAGACATAGTGCATTTGCCATTAATGGGCGAGAGGGACCGGCTCGGGCTTCGAGGCGTCGGGAGGGCGCGATGGCTATCCGCACCCCCGAGGTCTCGAAAGTCCAAACGCCGTTTAGTCCCTCTATAAATAGGTCTCTCAACCACCGTATTAAATACCTAACCATCCGCTTTCCTTCCCTGCGCTAGCACTCGCGCTTCTTCCTCGTCTGCTGCTCCTCTTTTCTTCTTCATTCGCAAAAATGGGCGGCGATGCGGAAGGCAGAGCCAAGTGCGCCAGCGCATTCGCCAACCACGTCTTCGATTCCTGCGACCTCTCTGAGGAGGCCTACCTGTCTGCCGTCGCCGACTACGTCCCGCCGGGTTTCGAGGCGCGAAAGCCCAGGCCGGATGAGCGCCTGAATTCCATCTCGCCTTGTGCTCTCGCGATCCCGCTAGAGCACTTCGAGGTGGGGTTTCGCCTCCCGATCTGGCCGGAACTCCGCCAGACGTTCAGATACTATGGGGTCGTGCCCGGCCAGCTCAACCCCAACTCCATTGCGATGCTGGTCGGGTACGCGAGCTACCTGCGAGAAGAGGGGATCGAGTTCTCGCTGCCCGTCTTCCGCAAGCTCTACACCTTCCGCTGCACCCATGGTATCTCCTTCTTCTCAGGACAGAGCCCCCTAAAGCACTACGGGCTCCCGAACAAGAACCATGACTGGGTTCGCCGCTTTATTTTCGTAAGCGGGAACCTAGGGAACACCCTCCTCGCGCCGGTGCAGGAGGAGGAGTCAACCTTCCGCCCCCCCGACCTTAGGGGGCACGAGGCCAAACTCCACCAATACATCCTGGAGCACGGGATGGATCTCGTCCATCTCCGGCGAAATGTCAACTCGCTTCCACCTATTCCGCAGGGCGAGGGTAAGTGTTCGAGACTTCATTCGCTTTCGCCTTGCAATTTTTACATCATTCGTTAGAACCGTTCGTTACATTGTACAGGTGTGCGTCATTTCCCTCTCCATCCGCCGCGTCCTTCCGGATCTACCCTCGCTCTCGCGCAGGCCGCCGCGGATGCCTGCCGGGAGGAACCTTCTTCCTCCAAGCCCGACGGGAAGAAGCGCAAGCCAGCGGCGCCGACCCCTTCCACCTCCAAGAAATCCAAAAACCCCCCTTCCGCCAAGGGGAAGGGGGTCCTGGGCGAGACCCTCGCGGCGAGTGCTCAGATCCAAGCGCTGGGGACGGGTGCGCCAGGAGAGACCACCCCTCGCGCGGGACCGTCGTTGCCGCCGCCCCCACTTCCCAGGGACCATCGGAACTTCCCCAGCGGCGAGAAGTACATGGACCCCTCGGGGGCTCCTTTGGTCAAGTGGGACAGGAATGCGAACCGGGTCTCGCTCTCCACCCTCCATCCGTCGTGGATAGAGAGCGATCTCGCCAGTGGGGAGGCTTACGCCATCGCGTATGCCCTCTATGGCCGAGAAGACGCCGAAGTTTATGATGCCGAGACGACCCAGATTCTCGCGCATGAGAGTGCCAGGGCCATGCTGCGGGCGCTCGAGCTCGCGCACATGTCTTCGCGCCGGAGCATCAAATTGGCGCGGGACTTGGCGGCGGTTGAGGAGTCCCGGTCCGTTGCTTCTGCTGAGGCGATGGAGCTTAGGACCAAGCTGACGGCTGCGGAGACCCTTCTCGCCAACCGCCCTGTCGCAGAGGTATGTATGCTTTCGCCTTTCTCGCGAATGACTTGTTGCCGATTGACAAATTTATTCTTACTAACCCTTGTTATTAATTTCAGGATACCACGGTTGCCGAGATGCTCCGTGCTCGGGTGGCCGGCCTTGAGGATGAAATCCGTCTGGCCAAAGCCGAGGTCCAGCGATTGCGAGAGGCTGGTGCGTCAGCACTCGACCCGGGGAGCGGGGGCCATTTTTATCCCCATCACTAGTTGGAGCAGCTGATGCAAGAGAATGCGCAGAATGTCGTCAAGCATGCGCTGCAGGTGCTGAGGCGAGCGGGATACCTGAAGGCGGAGGCCGAACGCCTTTCCGCCCGTCAAGTCGTCCCCGAGCTTTATATCCCAATTCCCTTTCCCGAGGATGACCACGTCGAGCCGCGAGAAGATGCCCTCGTTCCAGACTCTGACGAGAGCGGCGGATCTTCCAGCGAGAAGTCTGTGGATCCTTGAGAAGGGCTTTTTGTATTTCCTCTTTTTGCAGTTATACTTTTGATTGTAATCTTGAACCGGCGAGTGCTTGTAAAAGATGTACTTCATTGATTACACTTTGCATTATTCTCAGTTTTTTCTCAATCGCTGCCATATCACGTTAGGCTCGTTAGGACGCCGATTCTTCTTATTCGCCGCCACACCTCGCTAGGCTCATTAGGACGTCGATTCTTCTCATTCGCTGCCACATCTCGCTAGGCTCATTAGGACGTCGATTCTTCTCATTCGCTGCCACATCTCGCTAGGCTCATTAGGACGCCGGGTCGTGACGCGACTGTCTTGGCTACCCCGCGAATGTTCGAAGATGACTTAGGTCGGTTGCTCCCCTTCGATCTCTCGCTACCAAGTGAACCTTACCATTCGCGTATCACGGGGTTTCGCTTAAATAGTCAAGAGAGTGGGGTGTGATCCTCTCTCCGGCGCGTGGTCTATGCGAATGCCCTTGAGATCATCTCTTGAGAATTGAGAAACAGCCACCGAGTGAGCCTTCGGACCTGCCAGCTAGATGAGAGCCTGGACAGCGGGTCTGCTCGGGGCCATCCTCTGGAACATAGAACCTGCCACCGAGTGAGCCTTCGGACCTGCCAGCTAGATGAGAGCCTGGACAGCGGGTCTGCTCGGGGCCAACCTCTGGAACATAGAACCTGCCACCGAGTGAGCCTTCGGACCTGCCAGCTAGATGAGAGCCTGGACAGCGGGTCTGCTCGGGGCCAACCTCTGGAACATAAAGCCTGCCACCGAGTGAGCCTTCGGACCTGCCAGCTAGATGAGAGCCTGGACAGCGGGTCTGCTCGGGGCCAACCTCTGGAACATGGAACCTGCCACCGAGTGAGCCTTCGGACCTGCCAGCTAGATGAGAGCCTGGACAGCGGGTCTGCTCGGGGCCAACCTCTGGAACATAGAACCTGCCACCGAGTGAGCCTTCGGACCTGCCAGCTAGATGAGAGCCTGGACAGCGGGTCTGCTCGGGGCCAACCTCTGGAACATAGAACCTGCCACCGAGTGAGCCTTCGGACCTGCCAGCTAGATGAGAGCCTGGACAGCAGGTCTGCTCGGGGCCAACCTCTGGAACATAGAACCTGCCACCGAGTGAGCCTTCGGACCTGCCAGCTAGATGAGAGCCTGGACAGCGGGTCTGCTCGGGGCCAACCTCTGGAACATAGAACCTGCCACCGAGTGAGCCTTCGGACCTGCCAGCTAGATGAGAGCCTGGACAGCGGGTCTGCTCGGGGCCAACCTCTGGAACATAGAACCTGCCACCGAGTGAGCCTTCGGACCTGCCAGCTAGATGAGAGCCTGGACAGCGGGTCTGCTCGGGGCCAACCTCTGGAACATAGAACCTGCCACCGAGTGAGCCTTCGGACCTGCCAGCTAGATGAGAGCCTGGACAGCGGGTCTGCTCGGGGCCAACCTCTGGAACATAGAACCTGCCACCGAGTGAGCCTTCGGACCTGCCAGCTAGATGAGAGCCTGGACAGCGGGTCTGCTCGGGGCCAACCTCTGGAACATAGAACCTGCCACCGAGTGAGCCTTCGGACCTGCCAGCTAGATGAGAGCCTGGACAGCGGGTCTGCTCGGGGCCAACCTCTGAAACATAGAACCTGCCACCGAGTGAGCCTTCGGACCTGCCAGCTAGATGAGAGCCTGGACAGCGGGTCTGCTCGGGGCCAACCTCTGGAACATAGAACCTGCCACCGAGTGAGCCTTCGGACCTGCCAGCTAGATGAGAGCCTGGACAGCGGGTCTGCTCGGGGCCAACCTCTGGAACATAGAACCTGCCACCGAGTGAGCCTTCGGACCTGCCAGCTAGATGAGAGCCTGGACAGCGGGTCTGCTCGGGGCCAACCTCTGGAACATAGAACCTGCCACCGAGTGAGCCTTCGGACCTGCCAGCTAGATGAGAGCCTGGACAGCGGGTCTGCTCGGGGCCAACCTTTGGAACATCTAGGGTCTCTCCTGCGAGCTGTAGCATCATTTTCTTACACATAGTTTAAACAAAATGCTTTCATTCAAAAAACATCATTTATTACATGGTACTAAGGATAAAAGCGTTTAAGGTCGTCGCCACTCCATGTGTGGCTGAGGAGTTGGCCCTCCACATTCTGAAGGCGATACCCCCCAGACTTTAGTGCTTCTTTTACGACATAGGGGCCTTCCCAGTTGGGGTTAAGTTTTCCCACCGCGGCGGATCTCCCAGCCGCGTCGACCTTCTTGAGTACCAGATCTCCCTTCTCGAACTGCTTGATCCTGACGTGCCTGTCAAAATACTTGGCCATCCGCCGCTTGACCTCTTCTTGATGGATGGCTGCTCGATCCCGAGCTTCTTCGATGAGGTCGAGGGAGAGCCGTAGCTCCTCCTCGTTCTCGGCTCTCCAATCTTCCTCTCCATTTGCGGCGACCGTCACCCGTGGTGTCGTAATCTCGAACTCTATGGGGATGACCGCCTCGCAGCCGTGAGAGAGCCTGAAAGGGGTCTCTCCCGTGGCGGTGTTGGGGGTGGTTCTTAAAGCCCATAGAACCGAGGGGAGCTGTTCCACCCAATTGCCTTTGAGATTTTCCACCTTCTTCTTGAGCAAGTTCACGATGACCTTGTTCGCTGCCTCTACCTGCCCGTTGCTCCTGGGATGGTGGACGGACGCAAACCTAAGGTCTATCCCCAGCTGGCCACAGAAGCTGATGAATTCCTCGCTTGCGAACTGCGGTCCATTATCCGTGAATATGGCCTGCAGAAGCCCATGTCGACAAATGATCTCCCCCCATACGAAGTTGCGGATTACCTGGGAGGTGACCTTAGCCAACGCCTTGACCTCCAGCCACTTTGTGAAGTAGTCAATCATGACTAGGAGAAACCTCCTCTGCCCACTAGCCTGGGGGAAGGGTCCTACCAGATCCATTCCCCATATGGCGAATGGCCAGGGCGCCGTGATACTCTTCAGCCTCTGAGCTGGCATGAGCTGAAGCGGGGCGAACATTTGGCACTTCTGGAATCTCTTGGCGAAGGCTGCCGCGTCTTTGCTTAGGGTTGGCTAGAAGTACCCCTGCCTCACTATTCTTGCCTCCAACATCCTGCTCCCCGAGTGGCTGCCGCACTCGCCGGAGTGGACTTCTTCCAAGATCCTCGGGACCTCTTCCTCCGAGATGCATCGGGCCAGGAGGCCCGAGAGGGTCTTCCGATACAAGTCACCCTCATGGAGCACGTAGTAGGCAGACTTATACCGGAAGCGCCTCTGGTCCGGAACTTCTTCCGGGAATTTTCCCGTTGCAAGGAAGGTGACGAAGGGATCCTTCCAGGAGGGCCGTTGTTCTACTTCCATGAGCTCTCCCTCTTCAATCGAAGGACGGAATAGGTCCGTCAGGGTCCCTCCGGCTCGAGGACCAGATTTTGCCAACCGATCTGCCGGGGTGCTCTCCTCTCGAGGGACATGCCGGATGGAGAAAGTTTTGAACGTCCCCACGAGACCTTTGACTTTTGCTAAGTACTTCATGAGCACAGGTTCCCTTGTTTCGAACTCTCCCCTTACCTGAGAAGCTATTATCATGGAATCAGTGAGGACCTCCACGTCATGGACCCCGAGCTCCCGGGCCAACCGCAGGCCGGCGATTACAGCCTCATACTCCGCCTGGTTGTTGGTAATTGGGAAGTGTATCACTAGCGTCTGCTCTATCTTTACTCCGTGGGGACTCTCCAGCACCACCCCTCCTCCGAGAGAATTCTTGCCTGAAGCCCCGTCCACCAGCAGCTTCCATGGGACGTGACGAGGGGCTCCGTCTTCTCTCATCTCGGCCACGAAATCTGTCATGAAATCAGCCACCACCTGCGCCTTCATAGATAATCGAGGGACAAAGGTAATGTTGAATTCACTTAGCTCGATTGACCATTTTGCGAGTCTTCCCGAGTGCTCCACTCCTTCGAAGATCTGGCGGAGTGGATGATCCGTCACTACTTGGATCGAATGGGCCTGGAAGTATGGCCTGAGTTTCCTTGCTGCGATGACCAGGGCAAAGGCCAACTTCTCTAAAATCGGGTACCTGAGCTCCGCTTCCCTCAGGACCCTGCTTACGTAGTAGACTGGCAGCTGCTTCTTGCCTTCTTCCCGAACCAGGACGGAGCTTACGGCCTCCGCCCCGACCCCGAGATATAGATGTAGATCCTCCCCCTCTTTGGGACTTTGCAGTAGCGGAGCCTTGGTGAGTTGGCTCTTCAAGGCCTGAAAGGCCTCCTCGCATTCTCTCGTCCACTCAAACTTCTGATTGCCTCGTAGCGCTTTGAAGAAGGGGGAGCATTTTTCCCCTGCCCGGGATAGAAACCTGTTCAGCCCGGCGAGTCTTCCGGTCAAGCGCTGAACTTCCTTGGCGTTCCGTGGCGACCCCAGCTCCATTATAGCCCTAACCTTGTCCGGGTTAGGTTCTACCCCCCAGGGGGTGAGAAGATGCCCGAGGAACTTCCCCTTGCTGGCCCCGAACACACACTTCAGGGGGTTCAGGCGCATCTTGTACTTGCGTAGGGTGGCGAAGGTCTCCTCGAGGTCCCGGATGTGAGAGCTCACACACTTGCTCTTTATCATAAGGTCATCCACGTAGACCTCCAGGTTCCTCCCCCTTTGCTTCTTAAATACCCGGTCCATCATCTTCTGGTAGGTTGCTCCTGCATTTTTCAGCCCGAAGGGCATCATCTTATAGCAGTAGCATCCCTCCCTGGTGATGAACGAGACATCTTTGACGTCCGGGGGGTGCATTCTTATTTGGTGATAACCTGAAAAAGCATCCAAAAAACTCATCACAGAAAAACCGACGGCTGAGTCAACCAGCACGTCGATCCGAGGCAAGGGATAACAATCCTTAGGACAGGCCTTATTTAACAATGAAAAGTCCACACACATACGCCAGCGGCCATCGGCCTTTTTTACCATTACGACATTGGAGACCCAGCCTGGATACTGGATCTCCGTTACAAAACCTGCCTCGAGGAGTTTCGCCACCTCCTCGCGGATCGGTCCTTCGAGCTTGTCAGTTATAGTCCTTCTCTTCTGCCGGATGGGGCGGGCTTCTGGATCGAGGTTGAGACGATGGCAAGCCACGTCCGCCTCGATGCCTGGCATGTCCGCTGCGCTCCACGCGAAGATGTCCATGTTCTTCTGGATGCACTCCAGCATCCTTCTCTGGTCCTCCGGGCCGAGGCCCCCGCTGATCCGTACCTTCTCCACCTTTCCTGCCTGGGTGGTAACCTCCATTTCTATCACCTCTTCTGCCGCCTCGAGTCGGGAGGGCTCTTCCCACTGGCCCTTTGCTTCTCTCCCCTCCTCCCGGGCCTTTTTCCCTGCAGCTCCTTCCGCCTCCCTCGGCTCGACCTCCTGCTCCTCCCGAGCGACCTCCAACACCTCGACCTCCTGCTCCTCACGGGCAACCTCCATCAACTCCCCTCGGGCATCGCCCTCTCTCCCTTCTTCTCCCTTCTCCCCTTCCTCTCCTGGCCCCTCCGGCCTCACCATCTCCTCATCCATCTTTTCGGCATCCGCCATCCATGAAATGGTGTTGACGGCAGTCACGTAGCACTGCCTCGCTACCTTAGCATCTCCTCGGACGCGGATCTGAACTCCTCCACTGTGGAGCTTTAAGCACTGATGGTACGATGAGGGCACGCACCGGAAGGCGCTGATGAGGGGTCTTCCGAAGATGGCGTTATAGCTGCTCGGAGCGTCCACGATGACGAACTGGCAGTTTCTTGGGACTCCTCCTAGCGTCACCTGGAGACCTACGCCTCCCTCGACCTCCTTACTCTCTCCCGAGAAACCAAACAGTGGTCCGTCGGAGGCCTGCACTCTCTTCTTCTCTACCTCCATCGCGTCGAAAGCTTTTTTGAAGATTACATTCACCGAGCTCCCGTTGTCCACCAGGATCCGAGAGACCGTGAAGTTTTCTATTGCCGTCTGGATCACCAGGGCGTCGCAGAATGGGTCTTCGTAGTCTGGCATATCTTCTGAGGAGAAGGTGAGCTTCTCGGAGGGGGGTGGGGTCTGGGAGGTCGACGCGACGTCCCTTCGGAACATGGCCTGGAAGCTTCTCTTGCGAGAGGCCTCTATCCCAACCCCACCGTGAATCACCCCGATTCCCCCCTGGTTCCTGTATCTGCCCTATCCTCACACCGGTCCTCTTCTGCCTCTGGGAGCACTTCCTCGATTCTGGCCTGCTGCCGCCGGGGCTGTCCTCTTTCCCTCATTTCCAAGAACTCTGGGCAGGTGGCGATCGCGTGACCTTCTTCCTGATGAAAGTCACAGTAAGGCAACGCCACCCTGTCCTCTCTTCCAGCTCTTCCTCTTCCTCCTCTTGCTCCTCTACCTCTTCTCCCTCGGCCTACCGCCATGGCTTGCTCCCTCGGGGGGTGAGGGGGTCTGGGACCCTGCCTCCACCCCTGATTCACTCCTCCTGCCTCCCTTCCTTGGTACCTTTCATCCTGACCTCGCGCGGGTCCTTCCTGGTTCCTCCAGCCCAACCTGTTGTTGGGTTCTTGGTTCCTCCAAACCCGAGGTGGTCTTTCGAACCCCTGGCCCCTGGGCTCCTCTCGCCTTCTTCCCTCTGGCTGCCTCGCCTCGGGCTCGCTCATCTTTGCCAACCTTTTATAGAATTCGGGATTGGCGGCCTCCCCTTCAATCTCCTTCGCGGCTCTCTCCATCAACTCCTCGAAGGATACAGGAGGTCTTCTCTTCAGGTCCATCTTGAAGAACCCCTCTCGCAGCCCTACGATGAATGCCATCTGGAGGGCGAATCCCGGCACCTCCTGTACTAGGTGTATCTCCTCCTGGAACCTGTCCACGTACTTGGCCAGGGATTCCCCCTCCCTCTGCCTGATCTTGAAGAGAGCCTCCGCATCCTTCTTCCTTTTCTTTGACGTCGAGAAACGCAGTCGGAAGCTTCGGCGCAGATCATCGAACGCATAGATGGAACCTGTGGGAAGTTGGTGGAACCAGTCCCTTGCTTTCTCCTTCAGGGTGGTCGCGAAGAGTCGGCATTGGAAAGAATCCGACATGGGAAGGATTGAAGTCATGTCCTCGAACCACTGCAGGTGCACAACTGGATCCTCCTTGCCGGTGTAGTAGGACATCTCCGGCCCACGAAACCCTTCTGGCACTGGGGCCGAGAGGATCATCTCGCAAAAGGGGCTCCCTTCCCCTGCTCGGCGAGTGGTCCTCTCGCGCGGGACCAACTCACACACCTCAGCACTCGCCGGACTGCTGAACAGCTGCCGTCCGGGGAGGTCTCGCGCACTTCCTTCTGCTGGCACCTCCTTCCCCGGCCGCTGCCCCGGTGCGTTCTCGGCAATCTGCAAAGGCGGGACCACTGGGACCACCGGGGTCTCGCACTCAGTCCTTGCTGCGAGAACCGTCTGCAGGACCTCTCGCTTGAACTTCTCAAACATCTCCAGCCACTCGCCTGCCGCTGGTGGCTGCGAGTGACCTGAGTCAGAACCATTTCCTCCATCTCCTGTCATCGAAACCAGCTTGGGATTTTCTTTCACCGGCTACGGTCCACGCTCACCGCACCAAAAATGTTGAAACCAGCAACTGGTCTCTTGAGTTCGGACCCACTGGGGGTGTAGCCGATGCTTATTTCTCCCTCACTAGACTCTCCTGACGGTGGATGCTGGAAACGGAATAGACCCAAGGCTGAAGCGAGGAGGTCCCGCCACACACCCGGAAGATCTTAGAGAGCTTCCCCTCCCAAACCAAAGCTCAACCGGGCACCTTGGAGGGCACTGGCTGCCAACCAAAACTAGCCTAGAGGAGAGGATTCTCTAAAATCAGATCTCCTCCAAGGTGCCCTTAAGGGTCTATTTATAGTTTTCCTAGGCTGGTCTGTAAATAGCCTGGCTCCGCCTTTTAATTTTACTAACCGCACCCCAAGTTGGTCTGCTAACAGCCAAACTCCGCTGTTCCGAGGGACTATTTGCAGCCCACCAGGGGTATCCTGGTCATTTTCCCTTCACACCCATCTGGGCGAATGGTCCGTGAGGGCACCATTCGCCGGGCTCCCGCCTGTCTGGGCGAATGCTCACGCTTCTGGGCGAGTGGTCCCCTGGCTGGGCGAATGCTCTCATTTCTGGGCGAGTGGTCCGTGAGGGCACCACTCGCCTAACGTCTTCTTTCGCATAGCTTACGACCCAGGTTTCGCCAGTTGGCTGGGGGGGCCCACTCGGCGAATACGGGTTGTACAAGCGGCGCTTTAAATAAAAAACGCCGCAACAGCTATCACAAACTATTGGCCACGTTTTTTCAATAAAACGCCTCAAAATCAATATTTTATTGCGCCGTTTTCAAAGCCGTGGTAGGTGTTATTTGTTGTAGTGTGTCTATGTTAAAATTCTCATTTTTCTCATCTTCTTTTGTTTGGGTTTTGGACTCACAATCGATGTCTTGTATACTCAATTGTTTCCAATGCTTATGTATTAACCATAAAGGATAAGCTTTATTTTTGTGATATGAAAAATCAACTCATGAGCACATGGTAGTCCTAATGCATTCTTCTTCACGAGCGTACTCATTGTGGTAATATTTTTTTGTTCTTCCTTTATAATAGACAATGCATTCGGTGAAACACAGCCAACTAGATCAGAATATAATATACTATAGAACACTTTGCTTAACTGTATTGTACTATGACCAAATGCTCTTCTAATTTCGGTATGTTGTAAATCAATCAATTGATCGAAAGCCCTCTATACAGTGGTCAAGTTGTCAATAGAAACATCAAGAAACTTTTTCAACTGACTATGTCCACTCTCCACGCGATTTGTAGTTGTGTTCTCTAAGTGTAGGTACTTGTCAATCCATGTCGATAAAAAGTACTCTTTATATGATTCCACCCATGTAGAGCTAACATATGCCACAACATTAGGATATGAATTCATATGATGAGATAATGTCATTATAGCGCATTTAGAATTCATTCTCTTCCCTAGCATCAACCAACCGTTACCATACACACAGAAACTTTTCACATTCTTTTCCTTCCTTAAAAACTTCTTATAATTTGCTAAAATGTTTCTATGAATGTGCACTTGACATAATATGTGCATTGAATTTGGAAAACAGAACTTTATTGCATTCAACAATGCCAAGTATCTATCAGTTACAAGCACCAAGGGTAATGATTTTGGATCTAAAATGCTTTTGAAATGCTCAAGTGCACACTTATAACCGCCCTGAGTTTCATCCGATAAAAATACAAAGGCGGAGAAAAATGTTTGATGAGTTGATGTCATTCCAACAACAATAAAGGTAGTCGATATCTATTCGTCTTGTATGTGCAGTCAAGCAAAAAAACATTTGAAAATGTGAAAATTTCACGTTTTGATAATTAGCGGAAAAACGGGAACTAGGTCGCAGGAACACTCTCAACCCAACTGAGCACAATAAACCAGAAACAAAGAAAGAACACGAGGACTAGTATTCAAAACTCTTCTTTACAATTTGAGGCACACATGGCGAGACATGCTTCACCAGTACAATCGAAGAAGAATAACAACAAGACAAACAGAAACCGCCCAAGCCGCCCGACTAGCAAGACGCCTGACTTAACAAGGTTGTCCGCGCAAACCGCCAAGTCGCCAAACCGCAACTCAACACGCGGACTCCCGTTATTCCAATGCTAAAACTGCCCGCCCGAGCAAGGCCGCCTGACCGTTGTCACTTAGCCGCTCCTAACCGCGAACACTGATGCTGACTAGCTGAACAGAAAGCAGACCGGCAAGGCAAGCCGCCTAACCGCACGGTCTGACTTTATTGAAAGCAAGAACACAAGCCGAAGAGAAAAGCTGCCGCAAACCGCGACCACCTGCTGCTACCCGCCGCTGACTGCCACCGGCTTAACCGCTGCGGTCTTCTCTGAACAAATCAGAACCACACACAAGTCGCGCAACCTGCGAACACAACAGAGTCAGATCTCAGCCCGAGCGACTAGAAAAGTCTAACCGCGCGAAAGACTTGCGAGCTCTCGCTTACTGTTCACTGTATTTGATCTGAGGGAGAGGTCCTATTTATAGGCGCGAGGTGGAGTGTGGTAACCGCCCATAGAGATAGGATAACCGCCTCAACTCGGCAGCGGGTAGAAAACAAATCGTGCGGCTTAAGGACAAGCCGCACAGGTCTAGCAGAGCACCAGGACTTGAAGCAGACCAAGTCCAAGAACAAGCCGGACTGACAGACCGCCAGCCCGCTGCGGGTAGGCAACCCGCGCGGTCTCCAGACAGACCGTCCGACCTTCTGCGGGAAGACAACCCGCGCGGTCTCAAGATAGACCGCCCGGCCTGCTGCAGGTAGACAACCCGTGCGGTCTCCAAAACAGACCGCCCGACCTCCACTTCACTTCAATATTTTCAACACTCCCCCTTGAAGTGAGAAGTGGAAGTCAACCCGAGTAAACCTCATAACCGAGTGAATGGTCCTTTCGCTAGCGGCTTCGTGAAGATGTCAGCGACATTGTCCTCGCTCCGCACATGCTCAACCATCAGAGATCCCTCCAGCACCTTTTCCCGAATAAAGTGATGCTCGATCTCGATGTGCTTAGTCCGCGCATGACAAACGGGATTATTAACCGATTTGAGGGCACTCTCGTTGTCACCGCGTAGCAGAGTAGGACATCGCACCTCCTCATGGATGTCTTCTACCAACCTCCTCAGCCAGATGGCTTCCTGAGCTGCCAAGACTGAAGCCTTGTACTCCGCTTCAGTGGTAGAAACAGATACTGAATTCTGCTTCTTGTTGCACCATGATATAGCTGCAGGGCCCGCCAAAAAGATGTATCCAGATGTCGACTTCTGATCATCCAAATCTCCCCCATAATCAGCATCCATGTAACCATGCAGGTTAAAGCACGTATCTCTCCTATAACAGAGACCCAAATCAGAGGTCGACTTCACGTACTTCAGGATACTCCTGGCCGCCACCAGATGAGGTTTCCGTGACTCCGCCATATATCGACTTACCCTGCCAACTGCATATGCAATATCTGGCCTAGTAATCGTCAAATATATCAAACTCCCAATAAAAGCCCGGAATTCCAATGGATCAGAAAGAATCCACCCCTCATCCCGCTGAAGCTTTAGACCAATCTCAAGAGGAGTTGAACTACTCTTCCCTTCCTACATGTCGAATCTCTTAATGATTCACTCCGCATAGCCCTTGTGGGAAATTAGCACTCCATTCTTCTGCCTTTCATCCTCGAGTCCAAGGAAATGGTGGAGCTCACCAAGATCTTTCATCTCAAATCTGATAGCAAGCCCAGCCCTTAACCTTGCTACCTCCTCCTCTGAGTTCCCGGTGACAATCATGTCATCCACATACAACAACACGAGGACCTGAAGCTCTCTCTTATTCTTGATAAACAAGCTAGAATCTGAGTCTGAAGCAAAGTATCCGCAGAAATGAAGATATTATGTGATCTTCCCATACCACGCCCTAGGCGCTTGCTTCAACCCATAGAGGGCCTTCTTCAACTTGCAGACGTGTCCCGGATGAACTTCCGATACATACCCAGGTGGCTGAACCATGAAGATGTCCATGTTAATCTCGTCGTACAAGAAAGCATTCTTTACGTCAAGTTGCCAAATCTCCCATATATCCTTGGCAAGCTGCCAACTCAATCACCACCCGCACCGAAGTCATCTTGGCCACTGGACTGAACGTCTCCCCATAATCCTCCCCATACTGTTGTGAGAACCCTCGAGCAACAAGGCGAGCCTTGTACCGCTCGATACTTCCATCCACCTTCTTCTTCAGTTTGAACACCCACTTGCAAGTTACAGGAGTTATGTCATCAACATTGGGAACAAGATCCTAGGTTTCGTTCTTCCTGAGGGCAGCCATCTCCTCATCCATGGCATCTTCCCACTCCTTGACTCCAGTGGCTTCTTCAAATCTTGAAGGCTCTCGCTCGTCCAGAGGGCCAGCAAAGAAACATGAAACAAAGCTCACCATGTTTCCTCCTGTATAACGAGTTGGTGGAATTATAGTCCTTTTTGACCTTCTCAAGGTCGGAACTGGACTAACCACTTCTGTTGCTTCTTCAGAATCAACTCTGTTCTCAGGCGTACTTGGAGCATTGCTCCCCCTGCTTCCAGAACCTGAAGCATCTGCCCCAGAGCTTGACACAACTAGAGCCCCTGGTGAAACAGGCAACTCCTCCTGAAGACCTTCTGCACCTTCCCTTGCCTTTCAACCTTGCTATCTGATAGTTCTATACCAAAACTCCCCTGGTATGACGTCAGCTCGTCAAATACCACATCGCGAGACACTACAAATCTCCGCGTCTGGGGATCCATGCACCTCCAGCCTTTCTTTCGGTCATCATACCCAACAAACACTAGTTTCCTCGCCTTCACGTCTAGTGTTGTTCTAAGGGCATCAGGAACATGCACATAGCAAGTTGAACCAAACACTCTTAAGTGTCCCACACCGGGCTTCTCCTTAAACATCAGTTCATGTGGAGTCTTCATGTTGATCGGACTAAGAGGCATCTGATTGATGACAGAAGCAGCACAAGACATACCCTTCGCCCAGAAGGACTTTGGAATATTCTTGACATGAAGCCAGCACTTCACGGTCTCCGTCAAATGACAGATTTTTCACTCAGCAACTCCGTTCTGTTGTGGAGTATGCGCACAAGAGAGTTCTCTCCGGATGTCGTGCTTCCTGCAAAAACTAAAGAACTCTCCTGAGGTGAACTCACCTCCATTGTCAGTTCTCAGTTTTTTAATCCGCAATCCAAGACGACCATCCACAAGCTCCTTGAACTCCACAAACTTCCCGAACGCTTCTGCTTTCTCCTTCATAAAATACACCCAGGCATATCTGGTGTAATCATCAATCAAAACCAGCATATACCGGTTGCCTCCAAGACTAGCAATGTTGGTCGGGCCAAAAAGATCACCGTGAATCAACTCCAACGGCTTCTTGCACCTGCTCTGTGACTTGTCAAATGGAAGTCGATGAGACTTGCCATACTGACACCCCGCACAGACATGACCCTCTCCCATGGACGATAAACTAGGCAAGTCTTTCACAAGGCCTTTTTCCGCCATAGTCTTCAGCTTCGCCATGCCAACATGCCCTAGCCTTTCATGCCAGATAGTCGCGCTATCATTTGTCCGCATCTTATCAACATAGGAACTTGTTGATAAAACAAACAAGTCTTTTACCCTTCTCCCAACATGAACTGTGTCAGCTTGCACCGATGACATATTCTTAAGGACCTCACTTTTGTTGGACCAAACAGAATGTGATATCCGGCGTCTACAACGTTAGTCATAGAAAAGAGATTTTTCTTCATACCCGGCACGTGATAAACACTCCGTAATTTGAGTGGACCCTTATCACTGCCAAAAGAAACCATCCCCTCTTGATTGACTGCATGAATAGAATCATCAGCGGTAATAATAGCATCATTACCTGAATAGGGATGCGCATAAGAAATCTTTGACCCATCTCCGGTGAGGTGATGACCACACCCTGAGTCAACAATCCAGTCCTCCTTGTAGTTGATAGAAGAAAGAACATCAACGAACGCCGCCATCAAATTTGTCGTAAAGGCACCCTCTCCTCCCCATTCAACTTCCTCATTCCTGGATCCAACTTCCTTCTTGCCAGCAGCATGCCCTGCCTGAAGATTCAATCGGCAATCCTTCTTATTGTGACCAAGCTGGTTACACTTGAAGCACCGAAGTCCTTCCTTCTTCTTTCCATCAGACTTAGGAGCATAGCTCCTCTCCTTCTGACATGAAGTAGAAGGACCATCGCTTCCAGATGATTTTTTCTTCTTCTCCCACTTCTTCTTCTTCCCAGAGAAAAGCACCTCATTATCTCCCCCGGAGACAGACATCCCAGCCATCTGCTTTGCCAAGCTTTCCTGTGAGGCAAGCAAGTTCTCCAGCTCAAGCAAAGACGGCTGATTGGCCCAGCCTTGGACAGAAGTGACAAAGGCCACATATTCTCTCCGCAATCCACGGATAATGTGCCTCTTCAGCTTTGCCTCAGAAATGGGCTCATCCGAATCCAATGCAGAAATCTCTGCACAGAGGTTCTTCATATTTAAAAAGAAAGTAGAAATAGAAAGATCACCTTGAGTGGCTTTTGCCAACTCATTTTCTAAGAACTGTAGCCGCGCTGCATTCTTCTTTTTGAACAACCCGTCAAGATAAGTCCAAATCTTAGCAGCAGATCGACATCCTATGATGTGATCAAATAGCTCTGATGAAATTGCCCGCTTGAGAGTAAACTCGGCTTTTGCATTTGTTTTCTTCCAAGCTTTCACCAGCTCAGCATTCCCTTCAACAGGGACAACTGCTTGTCTCGCATCTCCTCCGACAACCTCCCAGAGATCCTCACCAAGAAGATATCTTTTCATACAAGACTTCCACTTCTTAAAGTTAGTCTGTGTAAGAAGCTTAATACCAAGACCTCTTGCAATTCCACCTTCCATTGCAGTACTATTGATTTACTTGTGCTCCAGAAATCCAAGCAAGATAACTGCGGCTGATTCACTGCTCAAACCTTTGTCCCTCTGATATCATGTGAAAATTTCTCGTTTTGATAATTAGCGGAAAAAACGGGAACTAGGTCGCAGGAACACGAGGACTTGTATTCAAAACACTTCTTTACAATTTGAGGCACACATGGCGAACATGCTTCACCAGTACAATCGAAGAAGAATAACAACAAGACAAACAGAAACCGCCCAAGCCGTCCGACTAGCAAGCCGCCTGACTTAATAAGGCTGTCCGCGCAAACCGTCAAGTCGCCAAACAGCAACTCAACACGCGGACTACCCGTTATTCCAATGCTGAAACAGCTCGCCCGAGCAAGGCCGCCTGACCGTTGTCACTTAGTCGCTCCTAACCGCGAACACTATTGCTGACTAGCTGAACAGAAAGCAGACCGGCAAGGCAAGCCGCCTAACCGCACGGTCTGACTTTATTGAAAGCAAGAACACAAGCCGAAGAGAAAAGCAGCCGCAAACTGAGACCACCTGCTGCTACCCGCCGCTGACTGCCACTGGCTTAACTACTACGGTCTTCTCTGAACAAATCATAACCACACACAAGCCGCGCAACCTGCGAACACAACAGAGTCAGATCTCAACCCGAGCGACTAGAAAAGTCTAACCACACGAAAGACTTGCGAGCTCTCGCTTACTGTTCACTGTATTTGATCTGAGGGAGAGGTCCTATTTATAGGCGCGAGGTGGAGTGTGGTGACCGCCCATAGAGATAGGATAACCGCCTCAACTCGGCAGCGGGTAGAAAACAAATCGTGCGGCTTAAGGACAAGCCGCACAGGTCTAGCAGAGCACCAGGACTTGAAGCAGACCAAGTCCAAGAACAAGCCGGACTAACAGACTGCCATCCCGCTGCGGGTAGGCAACCAGCGCGGTCTCCAGACAGACCGCCCAAACTTCTGCGGGAAGACAACCCGCGCGGTCTCAAGACAGACCGCCCGGCCTGCTGCGGGTAGACAACCCGCGCGGTCTCCAAAATAGACCGCCCGACCTCCACTTCACTTAAATATTTTCAACAGAAATCATTTTGCTAAGTCGAATTGCAGTTGGATGGGCAAAAACAGACTCTCTAAATTCTGTGTCCCCTCATTCTCCTTGCTAAAACTGACATAACATGTTTCACTTATACATTTGTATAGAAACTTTATTAGTGTGCCACCTATTAATTCATTGTTATGCAATCTGAGTCTCTTATTGTATATTGTTCTCATGACTGTACTATTACATGGATTCCTCTTTTTAAGAGTGGAAAGTACTATTCTGGGTTTCACATTAGACGTATACATGTCTTGCACTATTTTTTGCTCTTCCATATTTAATCTTCCGGCAATAGCATGTGCTTCAATATGTACCACCACATGATTATGTGTTCCACACTTAACTTCAAGTTTCCACTCTTCACATAAAGCTTCTTTTTGGCCTATCAGTAAAAATGGACAACTGCATCATTTAGAGGTTATTTTTCTAACATTTTTTTAACTCATCCTTTCTTGCATTGGTTAACACGATAAAATCCACCTATATCGCAGCCCAGTAATACACGCGGTCTTGTTGAAACCAATACTTTGTCTCTTGTGGAGTTCGGGGTCCCAAAAACGGGGTGACCGTACACTTACTTCTCTCAAGGGAGAGCGCTAGGCCGAAGACTTGAGAAACTAGGAACAGGACCGAGGGATCAGCGAGGAGGTCCCACCACACACCAGGAAGATCTTAGAGTGCTTCCCCTCCCAAGTCAATGCTGAGCTTGGGGCACCTTTGGAGGCACTCTTCACCCCACCAAAGAAACCTAGGGGGAGTAGCCCCAAGAGAGTGATGCCCCAAAAGGTGCCCCCTTGGTCCTATTTATAGATTTCCGAGCTTGGTCTGACAATAGCCAGATTCTGGCCTAAGAGATTACGAAAATACCCCCAGATTTGGCCTGCCAACAGCCAAATCCGGCCATTCCGAGACGCTAAACGCAGACCCCCCCCCCTGGGGTGGGCGAGTGGGGGTCGGATGCCTCCTCGCTTGCCCCCTTACTGGGGCTGGGAGAGTAGGGGGCAGGTCGCCTCCCTCGCTCGCCCCCTTACTAGGGCTGGGCGAGCAGGTGGAAGGCCGCCTCCCTCGCTCGCCCCTACTAGGGTTGGGCGAGCAGGGGGCAGGCCGCCTCCCTCCCTCGCCCCCTATTGTGGCTGGGCGAGCAGGGGGTAGGCCGCCTCCCTCGCTCGCACCCTTGCTGGGGCTGGGCGAGCAGGGGGCAGGCCGCCTCCCTCGCCCTCCCCCTTGGAGGGTCTGGGCGAGCAGGGGGCAGGCCGCCTCCCTCGCTCTCCCCCTTGGAGCTGGGCGAGTGGGGGCAGGGCGCCTCCCCACTCGCCCCCTTTGGGCCGGGCGAGTGGGGGCAGGCCGCCTCCCCACTCGCCCCCTTTGGGCCGGGCGAGTGGGGGCAGGCCGCCTCCCCACTCGCCCCCACTCTTGGGGCTCGGCGAGCGGGAGGCCAACTGCCTCCCCGCTCGCCCACACTCTTGGGGCTCGGCGAGCGGGAGATCGGCTGCCTCCCCGCTCTCCCCCTTCTGGGAATAATCTGGTCTGGCTCCTCGGACTTGAGCCCGTCCAAAGGCTCACCTGCCCCTCTTACCTGGGGCAGTGCCTCTTAAAAAATATTGGGCCTAGCGACACCTTGGGCCCCGGGGACCCACTCGGCGAATACAGGATTGTACAGGTCTAGTTCTACCACCACATAATTTATCAGAACCCTTGATAGTAATGGCTAAACTAAGAGATTTATCGATATTATGCACTCAATCAACTAACTCTTCACGTGAAGGAAATATGATATCAGTTTGAAAGTGAGATCCAACATTGACATGTAAGCTAAAAAAACATGCAATGAAATTTTAAGAAAAAAGCTCAAACTCTAAGTAAAATCATAAACAAAACATGAACACAAAATCAAAATGCAAAACTACCTTAACCCAAGAGATTTGTGCATTCCTCCTCACCAACCATTATACAATTCTACAAAGACAAAAATAAATAACCAACATAGTGATTTTGACACGTAATAAACACTTGAAGCAAAACATAGTGATTTCAAAACCTACAGTTGAACCAAAAATGGATTCAATCTAACTATCATACGACCAAAATGTCATCGTCATCTAAAAACTCGCAACCTAAGAGACAATGTCACTCTGTTTGCTTCAGAGTTTTTTCTCCATTGACGGTGGGGAAAATGCGAACTTTGAAAAACTTGTTTGGTAAACCTCCATTCTCCATTCCCAACGCTTTAAAATGTCATTTTTTGCTTTCAACGCTAAAGCTGCCTATGACCTCTATTCTCATCGCTTCCATTCCCAACGCTCTAAAACGCCACTCTCGAAACAAACGGAGTTATTTCAGAAAGGCAGTTGTTATTCACAGACCAGTTTCTCAATTCAGAGATTTTTACTATTCATAGCTCTAAAGGGTCCCAGAATTAGTATTCGCAAACAAAGTTGTTATTCGCAGGCCAGTACAAAAAAAAAACTTTAAGGAAGACGCATTCTGAAACCCTAGCTTCTACAAAATGCTCCTGATTAAGGCTTTCTTCTCCGAGGCATTGCGAAACTCTAGCAATAACTTTCTTCTCCTTTGTATCTCCATGGTCAGCGAATAGACAAAACATAATATATGTGAGCATAAAGAACCTCGGGAGATGGACGGAGGAGGCGCCAAATAATATATGTGTGCATATTACCATGGCCTGCGAATAGATAAACATAAACCCAAATAAATGGAAAAAAAATATTTGGCCTGCGAATAGACAAACATGATCTACGAATAGCAACCGCCTTTCAGAAAATACTGATTATATCATAGACAGCCCATATCACATCAATTGAAATTCTTTATTATATTATAATATATATTAATAATTGGTATTTAAAAAAAACTAATTAATACAAATCATTAATCATAACACAATACATCATATATAGCAGCTTAAGCAAGCTTTATTCATATTTAATTATCTCCTTCAAATTAACCCCAAGATTATACTTAAATACCCCTCATTAATTTAACAACCACAATGACAGAGTTGTCTGTGGTTGCGAATTTTGCACACTCCTCCATTGCAATTTGCAGAGCACCATTCGTTGCATGCAGAAGCAGAGTCAGCGTCGCAGCCCGATCTCCCAGCCCACGAATAATGTTCGGCACAACACTTCTGAGCTATTATAATATCTGCATATATTAAACAAAATTAATTAGCTCACTCTAATTGATGACTATTTACTATTTAGAGGAGGGGAAAATATATAGTGTTTATATTTGATTGCCAAGAAAAATAAATATTTAATTAGATTTTAATTCACCTATAGCATATATTAGCACCTAACAAAATATATATACATCAAAGGTTATTGATTTTATGACTATTAATCATTATATCATGCATATATACTGCGGGTTATATGCATCTTTCTAAATATTTGTCCCACATCGTTGATTTGAAACTCTTATTCTGGTTTAAATAATAGGAGAGGAATGCATTGTTTGAATTTGATGTAGAGTGGGTGTGTTTGACCTTGTGAGTTATATGCACAGCTGGAGGATGTAGACGGGCG
Organism: Dactylorhiza incarnata; assembly: GCA_033032865.1. Lineage (NCBI taxonomy): Eukaryota > Viridiplantae > Streptophyta > Magnoliopsida > Asparagales > Orchidaceae > Dactylorhiza > Dactylorhiza incarnata. The sequence continues at coordinate 7,592,531 of JAWHQI010000054.1, forward strand.
ATCTATATTGCACAATGGGTTTTTCTTAGTTACACCCAATTTTATTTTTTTCGGAATATGAAGAGTAAAATGATAATTTCCTATTGTAGGATAGTAGTCCTATTAAAATTATAAGTTTAGGAACCCTTACTATTCTACGTGTAGGAGTCCTATGAAAATTTAAACGAATGATCTTGATTTGCTTATGTGATCGAACAGCTGAGATGTGGTTACATGGCTTTTAAAATCATGAATTTTAAAAGTCATTCATATTTCTTTATAATTAGTTAATATATATATATATGTATATAGCTCATTCTTTATTATACTTTTTGCAATTTTTGTATGTAAAGTTCAATTTGTACTTTTTTTATTGTTTTTAATTGATGATCGTATATATATCTACACACGTGTATGCACGTGCGTGCGCTCCTCCATTCTATTTAGGTTAAATATTGCATTCTACAAAAAAAATTCACTAGGACAATGAGTAGTTGGTGTAATGAAGTCTTCTCTCTATATAGAGAGAGAGAGACTATAAACTATATATTAAGGGAAAAAACAACTTTGTTGGGACATTCATCTTCCTATTTAACTCATTCTTAATTATATATTTTACAAATTTTTATATAGTAAAGTTCAATCTGTATGTTATTTGTAAATGATGTTCATATATATGTGTGTGCGCGCGCGCGCGCACATGTACCCTCCTCCCCTCTATTTACATTAAGAATTATATTCCGACAAAAAGTTTCACTGGGACGATGTGTGGTAGGTGTATTGAAATCGTCGTCTACGCACAAAACAACACTATGGAGGATTAATATTGCTTCCATATATATATATATATAATGGAAAATTAAAGCCAAAAAGGGAGAGAGTAGTAGTCATACTAGCATTTGCAATAATGCAAATGAGAAGGATGAAGGCGGCAGCAGTTTGAGCCATGGCGAAAAATTAATTGAACCCAACACTTATTCCGGAAGAACTTTTGCTTCTCTTCTTCAGAAGGATGAAGTTTTTGCCGTGCTTGATTCATTTAAGAGTATTTATAGCTTTTTTTCACTGCACAAATTAATTTGTTTTTGGTTAGCGTTAATGGTGGTGATTATGTCCATTATTAGCATATCTAGTTATATTGACTCAAGCTGTTAAATCCCTCTGGAATTACTATTTACCATACGATGATACCAGATTACAGTAATTACAACGGCTGTAGTTATAGAAATTTAACGTTGATATTTGTTGCGGGTTGCCCGGTTTTCCTCCGGTCATGAGAATCGTATTGTCCTAGCTCCAATTGTTGGACTGAAGCGCAAACAGTCAAAAGTAAGTCAAACAGCAATACACGGAGTGATCATTTTAGCGTTAAAAACTCGGAATTGGTGAAAAATCTCGTGGTCAGTATGGTGTCGGGCCGAAATCCACTATTTTACTTGAGGTTACAAGTATTTGAGTTCCCTGGAGGGTGACAGGTCACCTCTCCGCTTACAAGCTTTAGATCCGGAAAAAGAAGAAAAAAAAAAGACCAAGTCCACGAAGCTTTGGCGGGAGTGTCCTCGGGCACGCTCTTCCAAGTCTTTCCCTTCGTCCGTCGATGTGTCCACGTGAGCGTTGAGTGCGAAAAAACTTGAGAGCTAGCCAAAGGAATTCTGGGCGAAGGAACGGTCTAAGTCCCACATCCTCGCCGGAAAACCGCAGAGCTCTCTCTTCTCTCTTTGATTGCTTGACTTTAAATGAAGGTCGATCTGGAGGACTTTTTATAGTTTTCTGAAAGGTCGTGCTGGTAATTGTGTTCGACTGAATCTGGAGTCAACGAATGGCGCTGCTTGGTTCGTGTCACCTGGAACACCAATTTTCCGAAAATGACGAGCGAATGACTTACATTCATTTCATGGTCCAATTTTGTGACCGCGGCCATGGCAAATTATTCTTTTATTATAACTAGAAGTCGCGCATGGGGTCCTCCCATGCACGATGTGTGTGATGCTGACGGTACTCTATTTTCACTTGGGCAACGATTGAATACTAACACGGTTGCATACTAGCAATTTTTACGTACACCAAGCGTATATCAGTAATTATATACGCGTGTCTTTAAAAAAAAAGAATTGTTCGCTTATCTATTGTTATATTTCACATAAAAAATATAGATTTTTAATTAACACATTTTTATAAATAATTTAATATCTTATTTGCCTAAAAATATGATATATATTTTTCAAAATCATTAGGCCGGATATTGTTGTTTTTGGAAATCCAATCTTAACACCTTTTTTTCTCTTTGAAATCCAGCAGTCCGATAACTAATCTGGCTGCCCAAAATTCACCCACACCTATAAAATATACGCTACTACCCCTACCCAAAAAAAATCTATGTCTGAGGCTCCTAGACCATCAACATCTACAAATTATATGTACTTTTTTCGTGTGCCAATTATTCATATTAAATAAGCCACCGTTCTAGTGGATCATCGAGATTAATATTGAATGACTCAAATATGTTGACAATCATGCCCACCACACATTTTTCTTTTGAATATATATAACCAGCTGTCGTGCACGAGATCCCCCTATGCGTGTTCTTCACTTGAGCGACAATTGAGCATTAAAGTCACCGTGCAATGCCAAAGAGACCCCGCACACGACTACTACATTTATATGTTTTTATTTGTATGCTAGTTCATGTTTCATTAGACCAAAGAGATTAAAATGGAAGGACTAGTGAAAATATCTTTGTGGTCCTAATTGAGAGGACAATGACTACTGATTGAGACTCTTTTAATTATCCCATTTTTTAAAGTATAACATAAATATATTTTTTTTGTATTAAATAAACGAACGCATTCCGTTAGATCAGAGAGATTAAAACCGAATGACTCGTTTTCGTCGGAAGGTTTTATTTCACGCCTATAGTCATCTCAATTTTTTTATTTTAACGTAGTATAGACGATATTAGCTTGCTTCTGGCCGTTCGGATATCCTCTCCATTTGAGTTTTTAAATAGAGATTTATTTCATGATGATTGATTCTCACTATATTTAAAGAGTGGTGTTATGGACACAGCATTAATTAATGGTTGTGGACAGCCAACAACTATGTACAACCTAATATCGCTATGTACAGTCGAATCTCACTATGTACACACCAATTGTTACTTGCAAAGCAACTATCAATAGAGAGCCCATTTCAACATCCAACCAATTTTAAAAAGCATTAGTGGTAAAAAATAATATATGAAGTCCGTTACACCAACTATTTGAGTCCAAAAATAACATATATATGAATCCGTTATCCAACTAAGTCCAAAAATAACATATGAAGTCAAAATTCATGTTTTATTTATTTTCAATGAATTTTTTTGAACTATTTCATTACTAAATTTCTTCAGCATCCTCCCATCCTTCATAAAAAAAGGGTAATGATATTTGTACACCATATTATACTATTTACATACCATTATTCATTTCAAAACCTCCATTTCTTAAACCCTAAATCTAATATGTGTACCCCGTTTCCACAAAACCCATTCAGCGTCGTTTATTCACCCGCAGTCGCCCGCCTGGTCTTTCCCGCAGTCGCCCGTTCAGTGTTTCCGCCGGCCGCCGCTTCCAGCATTTTCTCACCGGAATATCTCCTCATATCAAGGAGATCGTCGGATCTACCCTTCTTCTTGGTTTCTGGAGCCTGACCTCACCTTGTCCGACCAATTTTTCGTCTCCCTTTCTCCGATCAAGGAGATCTTGGTTTCGCCTTCCTTTGAATGTTATTTCAGTGATATTGAGGTTAAGGGTGAAACTGGTGCGGTTTGGTGAGGTTTGAGCCTAAACCGCAACCACACCAAAGGGGGTCTGTTTTGAACCAAACAAAACCGCACCGCATCCAAACCGTGCGGTGCAGTTTGACATTGGTGCGGTTTGAAGTCGGTTTTGCGGTGCGGTTTCGATTTTCGCATAGTTACCAAAACTTATCAAAGAGTACATGGATATTTACATTTTATACCCAATAATGTTTTCCCTCAAAATTTTCTAACACATGATATTCTATTAGATTTTGGTGAAAACCATAACTTTCAAGGACTGGATCATCACTTCAATAACGATATTATTTGTCCAATTACTATCAACGGTTTGATCATAAGATACATGTACATTTTTCTATAATATGTGAAAATAGCGAATCTATTAAGCTATATTAGGACATCAAGGTCTGGGTAACATTATATAACAATGACATTCAGATCAAGAAATTCAAACCAGTGCAAAATCAAATCAGTGCCAGGAACAAAAATTATAAGATAAAGATACATCGATTTCAATATTTCAGCAGCCCACGGGTTCACTTCAGGCAGAGGAGGTACTCACTACTCAGTTAGATTAAGATATATTAATATATTATATTATATAATTATAAGATATATTATTAGATATATTATAATATATATTAATTAATTTGGAAGATATATTATAAGATATAAAAATTAAAATAATATTATAATCATTACGGTGAGGTTTATTCGGTTTTGTCAAGGCAAAAACCGAACCGCACCGCAAACCATGCGGTTTTTCAATAACCAAAATCGCACCATAACCAAACCGTTCGGTGCGGTGTGGTGTTGCGGTTTTTTGCGATTTCGGTTTTTTATTTTCAGGCCTAATTGAGGTATCAAGTAGTCTTCTTTGTTGTCCAAAAACCCTAGATTGTCAAATACTTTAAAAAAATTATAGTTTGTTTTGTTGTTTTATACCACTATCATCGTTTTAGAGTTTCACTTTTGTTGATTAAATGTAGTGGATCATGTGTTTATGTGATTGTAATTTTATTTGATAGGAATGAGTTCAGAAAAATTGTTCTTGTTGGGTAATGAAGTGTCCTCGAGAGATATTTCGTTTGATGTTGGAATACATTTTTGTATTAATTTAAGTTTGCTAGTAAAGAAGAGTTGATTGAATGAGCTCAAAAAATGGCAAAAACTCTGGTTAATTATTATTATTATTATTCTGAGCTCTCAGATACGATCACCTCCAGAGCATCACCAAGGGTAACCTTAGGTTGTGATAGAGCTGGGTTTCCTTGTGATAGTCAAAACAACAAATGGTACATTAAGAAAAAATATAAGAAAATCAAGTTTCAAGCGTTGCGGGTGTATGTTTGCACTAAAAGGACAAAGAAATGCAAAAAATGAATGGAAAATTGTAGTGAAACATGGTGCGCACAACCATGAGTTCGTTCATCTTGAAACACATCCATATGTCGATAGGCTAGATGACAATGAGCACAAGATAGTGAAAGACATGTTCAATGCAGGATGCAAGCCTCGTAAAATTGAAAGGCCGCCCAAAGGGAAGTTTGAAATTTTTTTTGGAGGATTATTAATCCACAAAAAGAGACCCTTCACATTTTGAGCATGTTCTAAATGAGGAACAACAAAAACATGGTAAGATAAAAATGATTAAGACAACTAAGAAACTTCCAATTAGAATGGGTGACAATATTCTTGAAAATGTGCGCAAACAAATGCCCCTAAATGTGCGTACACATCTCATTGATGTTTTAGGAGATGGTCATTGCGGATACAAAGTTATAAGTATTGCTCCAAATATGTGAGATAATTGGATACAAGTACGACATGATCTTGTGGGTGAGCTACATGATAGAACATTGTTATACACTGAAATATTTTGGGACATCAAGGAGATTGAAATTACTTAACTATCTAGATTGTTGGATAGTACCGACCCCACTAGATAAGTGGATGACAATGCCCGATATGAGGCTATTGGTTGCATCATGCTACAACATACAACTAGTTCATTTCTCAAGCCAACAATCATTCATGTTTCTACCACTATATTCAACTCTGAAAGATATTAGAAGGGTTGTTTATATGAGATATATAAATGACAACCACTTTATTGAATTGCGGATGAAAGAAGAATGTCCACAATCGCTGGTATTTTCAGTGTGGACAAGGTATCATGAACAAGTGACAGAACAATGAGAAGTTCTATATATCACATAACTATTTTGATCATAAAGTATGTAAATGTTATATATTATCATTAATATTTAAAAAATATTGACAATTTCTTAATCAACTATAATTGCTATTTTGCAGGGTTAACATTTGATCATAAGATATGCATGTTTGGGTTATTGAAGTGCACCACAACTCATTAGGTGAGAAAAATGTAACAAATTTCTATCATACTTGTTTTATTTTTCAATTAAAAATTTAAATTGAAACAACGTTTCTTGCAGGGACAACATATTTGGAGCGGAAGCTTAGTGATGATGACCACGTTTTGAAGAAAAATATATTTCTTTTTGCGCATTAGCTTTATGTCATCATATATTTTGAGAATGATTTAGTAATTATTTTTTCAAATCATCATTCTATGCTTGTTTTAAAATTTTATAAAATTAGGTATAAATATTCGGTTGGGGTGCAAATATAATTTTGGGGTATACAAATAACACCACCAAAAAAGAATGTAAATATTAGATTATATACAATATGAGTAAAATAAGTAGAAATATAAGTTTTTACCTATATGTAGTGAAATTATGTTATATAGTTGATCATTAGGACGAAGGTTTTTTCCGGCGCCGATTGGGATCGAAACGTCCTGCTCGGAACCCACGTCGAGGTTGCGAGCGAAAACCCTAAAAGATCAGGTGGCGGGATACGGGAAAGCACGGGCTAGGCTATGCATAGCCTTAGGAGAGAAATTAGGTTTTAAGAGATATAAAGTGTTTTTTTTATTTAAGGAGTGTCCATAGTCAAAAATGGTGTCTCCATAACACGACTCTATTTAAAGGTGCATAATTTTTTGATTATAAAGAATAGAAAAGAATGGGACCAGTGAACCCGTGGATAGTGTTGGAAATTTTGTAAATAAAACATTTATTTTATTATGTTTTAATGGAGTTGTACAACCCCGTATTCGCAGAGTGGGTCCCCGGGGCCTAAGATGTCTTTAGGCCCAACAGTTTTTAGCGCTGACCCCAGGCAAGAAGAAGGGGGCGAGCGGTGGAGGCGGAGGCCTCTCGCTCGCCAGCCTGTAGAGGGGGCGAGCCCAAGAGGGAGGCGGCCTCCCGGCTCGCCCCGCCCCAGCAGGGGGAGAGCCCAGGAGGGAGGCGACCTCCCGGCTGGCCCCGCCTCAGCAGGGGGCGAGCCCTGCAGGGAGGCGGCCTCCCGGCTCGCCCCGCCCCAGCATGGGGTGAGACCAGCAGGGAGGCGACCTCCCGGCTCGCCCCGTCCTAGCAGGGGGCGAGCCCTGGAGGGAGGCGGCCTCCCGGATCGCCCCGCCCCAGCAGGGGGCGAGCCCAGGAGGGAGCCGACCTCCCGACTCGCCCCGTCCCAGCAGGGGGCGAGCCCAGGAGGGGGGCGACCTCCCGGGCTCGCCTAACCCAGTGAGGGATCAGCCCCCTCTGCCCCGGCCCCGGGAAGGTGTTCTGGACTGCGTTTAGCGTCTCGGAATAGCGGGACGTGGCTGTTCGCAGGCCAAATCCGGGGGTATTTTCGTAATCTTGTAGGCCAGATTGTGGATATTGGCATACCAAGTCCAAAAAACTACAAATAGGGCCAAAATGGCACCATTTGGAGGGATCTCTCTTTTGGCCTCCTCTCCCCCTAAGTTCCTTTGTTGGGTGGAGAGAGCCTCCAAAGGTGCCCAAGCTTAGCATTGGCTTGGGACGGGAAGCGCTCTAAGATCTTCTGGGTGTGTGGTGGGACCTCCTCGCTAAGCCCTTGGCATTGCTCCTAGTTCCTTAGCCTCTCAGCCTAGAGCTCTCCCTTGGGAGGAGTAAGTGTGAGATCACCCCTCAACTTGTTGAGGGCTTGAACTCCTCGAGAGACCAATTTATTGATTTCAACATTTTGGTGTGGTGAGCGTGGAGAGTGACCAGCACAAGAAAATCTCAAGCTGAGCTCCATGGATGGAGGTGGAGGAGGATCTGACCCAGGCCACTCGCAGCCCCCGGTGGCTGGAGTGACGTTGGAGATGTTTGAAAATTTCAAGCGGGAGGTCCTGCGGACCTTGCAGGTAGCTTTCGCCACGATAGGCGAAGGCAGGAGAGGAGGTGGTCTGGAGGTCCCGCCTCAGCAGGTGGGAGAGAGCACTCCCGACCAGCAACCTAGGAAGGTGGAACCAGTGGGGAGGATTGGGGAGGCATTCAGCCCCCACTCGTCCGGTCCCCAAGGAGGGGGTGAGTGGGGAGGTGCCATGCCCCCACTCGCCCGACCCCAAGGAGGGGGCGAGTGGGGAGGTGCCATGCCCCCACTCGCCCGGCCCCAAGGAGGGGCGAGTGGGGAGGTGCCATGCCCCCACTCGCTCAGCCTCAAGAAGGAGTGAGTGGGGAGGCAGTCTGCTCCCCCTCACCCAGCCCCATTGGGCGGCGAGCGGGGAGGCATTCGGCCCCCACTCGCCCCGGGCCAAAAGGGGTCGAGCAGAGGCGCTTTGGCGAGACCTCCCCAGGCGTCAGCTGTTCCAAAGTACTTAGCCTCGATGCTGGCCCGCAGACCAGGCTCCCACCAAGCTGGCAGGGTCGGGAACCGCTCGGTGGCCGGAAGCTTTTCATGCTGGATTGCCCCAGATGATTCCGCTGTCGGGCTCTCGCTAGCCGGTGGGTCAGGTTGATCTCACGGAGAGGCTGGCAAGGTAACAAAGGTTGGTGCTGGAATGCCTCGGATGATTTCGCTGTCGGGCTCTCGCTAGCCGGTGGGTCAGGTTGATCTCACGGAGAGGCTGACAAGGTAACAAAGGTTGGTGCTGGAATGCCCCGGATGATTCCGCTGTCGGGCTCTCGCTAGTCGGTGGGTCAGGTTGATCTCACGGAGAGGCTGGCAAGGTAACAAAGGTTGGTGCTGGAATGCCCCGGATGATTCCGCTGTCGGGCTCTCGCTAGCCGGTGGGTCAGGTTGATCACACGAAGAGTCTGGCAAGGTAACAAAGGTTGGTGCTGGAATGCCCCGGATGATTCCGCTGTCGAGCTCTCGCTAGCCGGTGGGTCAGGTTGATCTCACAGAGAGGCTGGCAAGGTAACAAAGGTTGGTGCGGGAATGCCCTGGATGATTCCGCTGTCGGGCTCTCGCTAGCCGGTGGGTCAGGTTGATCTCACAGAGAGGCTGGCAAGGTAACAAAGGTTGGTGCTGGAATGCTCCAGATGATTCCGCTGTCGGGCTCTCGCTAGCCGGTGGGTCAGGTTGATCTCACGGAGAGGCTGGAAAGGTAACAAGGTTTGGTGCTGGAATGCCCCGGATGATTCCGCTGCCGGGCTCTCGCTAGTCGGCAAGGTCAGAAGGCCTCTCGGGGAGGGTAAGTGTTTTCCCCCAAGGTGGCCCCGCTAGCCGGGCTTTCAGCAACACTCGCCGAATATGCGGGGTTGGACTTTTCTTTCCAAGCGTGTGCCCCGCTCGAAAAGAGCGGGGATTGTGTACAACCCCGTATTTGCCGAGCGCTGACCCCAGGCAAGAAGAAGGGGGCGAGCGGTGGAGGCGGAGGCCTCCCGCTCTCCCAGCCCGTAGGGGGGGCGAGCCAGAGGCACGCAGCCTCCCGGGCTCGCCCCGTCCCAGCAGGGGGCGAGCCCTGGAGGGAGGCGGCCTCCCGGCTCACTCCGTCCCAGCAGGGGGCGAGCCCTGGAGGGAGGCGGCCTCCCAGCTCGCCCCGCCCCAGCAGGGGGCGAGCCCAGGATGGAGGCGACCTCCCGGCTTGCCCCGTCCCATCAGGGGTGAGCCCTGGAGGGAGGCGGCCTCCCGGCTCGCCCTGCCCTAGCAGGGGGCGAGCCCAGGAAGGAGACGACCCCCCGGCTTGCCCCGTCCCAGCAGGGGGCGAGCCCAGGAGGGAGGCGGCCTCCCGGCTCGCCCCACCCCAGCAGGGGGCGGGCCCAGGAGGGAGGCGACCTCCCGGCTCGCCCCATCCCAGCAGGGGCGAGCCCAGGAGAGGGGCGACCTCCCGGGCTCGCCCAACCCAGTGAGGGATCAACCCCCTCTCGCCCAGCCCCAGGAAGGTGTTCTGGACTGCTTTTAGCGTCTCAGAACAGTGGGACCTGGGTGTTCGCAGGCCAAATCCGGGGGTATTTTCGTAATCTCGTAGGCCAGATTGTGGCTATTGGCAGACCAAGTCCAAAAAAACTATAAATAGGGCTAAGGGGGCACCATTTGGAGGGATCTCTCTTTTGGCCTCCTCTCCTCCTAAGTTCCTATGTTGGGTGGAGAGAGCCTCCAAAGGTGCCCAAGCTTAGCTTTGGCTTGGGAGGGGAAGCGCTCTAAGATCTTCCGGGTGTGTGGTGAGACCTCTTCGCTAAGCCCTTGGCCTTGTTCCTTGTTCCTTAGCCTCTCAGCCTAGAGCTCTCCCTTAGGAGGAGTAAGTGTGAGGTCACCCATCAACTTGTTGAGGGCCCGAACTCCTCGAGAGACCAATTTATTGGTTTCAACATGAGCCCTTATGGTGTTTGGTGTATGGCTATTCATATTTGATGAAAAGCTCCAAAACCAAAAGATGGAGGGAATCCAAATTATTTGGAGGGAAACCTTTCATGAATGAAAGGATGATCCATTTAGTCCTACCTTGCCTATTTCCATTCTTGTTTGTCAGTATATATATTAGTTCACACCTTCTTACTTGTTCAAAAGAACATAAGGAGAAACTTTGAACCACACACGCGTGCGCGCGCACTCATCAGACCGGAACCGGATTTCGGATTTGGGATTTGGGGAATAATTAGATTGTATTTTTTGTACAAAATAGTTTCAGACTTTTTATTCGGAGTTGCGTCGAATAGAAGTCGGAGCTGCGTCGAGTGAAACTCGAAGTGGCGTCGACTAGCTCTCTTGAAATTGGAGTTGCGTCGAATGGAACTCGATGCACCCAACCTGTGTCGATATGAACTCGACGTACCGTCGACTCACGTCGACAAGTTCTCTGTCGGCTAGGCCTGCGTCGATAAGAACTCGACGTAGCGTCGAGTGGCTTCGAATAGATCTACGTCGTTTTGACTTGCGTCGATAAGAACTCGACGTGCTGTCGAGTTGCGTCAATATGATTTTGACGCGACGTCGAATTGGATGACCTGTCATTTTGTGCTTTCTCTTCGCAAATATTACGCGTATTTTTAACTGTTCGTTTCACGCGTGTTTCTCGTCATTACTGTCTTACGTTGGAAATATTCAACGTTTATCTGCACGATTATAGCCTACCAATTATAATCGTTGAAATTAATTACATGTTAATTTTCCGAGACTCCTAAATAGGAGATTCTTTCTGAATCATTTTTTACGCTTGTGATATACGTTTTTCGGAAATCTGCTCTGTTTACCCAGAAATCGGCGATCATGTTGAGCTAGCTTTTTGGCAGGTGACCGAGGCAATCGACTTGCTCTCGCAGTCCTCGAGCAATCTCTCCCGGCGACCCAGGTTTACCTCGCCAAGATTTTGAGCCCGAGTGGTCTCCCACCTCCCGGGCAGTCTCCCCCTAGGGAGGTCGCGCTCCACGCGACTTCGCCCTAAGGTCGCCCCTGGGCAACCTCGCCTCGGGAGGTCGCTCCGCGCGACCTCGCCCTGAGATCGCCCCTGGGCGACCTCGCCTCAGGAGGTCGCTCCGCGCGACCTCGCCCTGAGGTCGCCCCTGGGCGACCTCGCCCTGAGGTCGCCCCTGGGCGACCTCGCCCTGAGGTCGCCCCTGGGCGACCTCGCCTCGGGAGGTCGCTCCGTGCGACCTCGCCCTGAGGTCGCCCCCTGGGAGACCTCTCCTCGGGAGGTCGCTCCGCGCGACCTCTCCATGAGGTCACCCCTTGTGCGGCCTCGCCTCGGGAGGTCGCTCCGTGCGACCTCGCCCTGAGGTCGCCCCCTGGGCGACCTCACCTCGGGAGGTTGCTCTGCGCGACCTCGCCCTGAGGTCGCCCCGTGGGCGACCTCGCCTCGGGAGGTCTCGATCCCGGGCAGCCCGTTCCTTTCAGATCTGCCCGTTTGGGCAGACCCCCTCGCAAATAAATAGAGGGGTATGGGCATTGGTTTTGGGACCTTTGGAGAGTTTCCAGCCCTTGCCTTTGACATGAGCGGTCTCATTTCTGAGACCATCGTATCACTTCCCAGCAGTTGGAGCAATCTCATTTCTGAGACCGTCGTATCTCTTTTCAGCAGCTCGAGCGGCCTCATTTTTGAGACCATCGCTCCCTCTTCTTCTCCTCCCTATTTTTTCTCACAGTTAAAAATCACTTCAAACGAACAGTTAAAAATCCTCTCACCATCACTTCAAAGGTAAGGGAAAATTCCATAAGAAACCTTTTCGTCCAGGTTCTCGCCATCAGAAACCCAATCATCCCAAGCCTGGTCGTTCAAACCAAAACTCAGGTAAAGGGAAATGGTGCTTCATCTGCGGCCGCACAAATCATTTGTCTACCAATTGCTTATACAATAAGACAGAACCCGTGATTGGCAAGTCTCGTGGTGACAAGCCTCAGGCCAATATGATCCAAGCACCGGATCAACCTATCTTCAGGTTGGATTATTCTCATAGTCTTCTTCTCACTTGTTCATCAGATTGGTGGCTTGATTCCGGATCAAATGTTCATACTTGTTTTGATCGTTCTTGCTTTGCCACCTTTCAGTACATTAGTAGAGGAAGCATGATCCTAGGAGATGCTTCTTCGGCGCAAATACTTGGATGCGGGTGAGTGGATCTTAGGTTGACAATCGGGAAGACACTAGCTGTAACATCCCGACTTGTATTGGGTCACTAGACCCTAGTGAGCCCAATAAAAGTAGGCTCGAGCAGTAGAAAATAACCCGATATAGGATTGTGTACTAGAGGACTACGATATGACTTCTGTCAGTTCCGTTAGACTCGTATGACCAATACGAGTGCAACGGAATTCATTGCACCTCGATCCGAGGTCGTTTGGAGAAAACGACCGTTTTGGGTATTATTGTGCGTCGCAACTAAGTCGTTGGGGTACAGTGACCAAATGTACTCCGATCTGACTTCCGTCGGCTCCGTTAGACTCGTATAATCAATACGAGTGTAATGGAGCTTGTTTCATTCCAATCCGAGGTCGTTTGGAGAAAACGACCGTTTTGAGTATTATTGTGCGCCGCAACTAAGTCGTTGGGGTAGAATGACCAAATGTACTCCGATCTGACTTCCGCCAGCTCCGTTAGACTCGTATAATTGATACGAGTGTAATTGAGCTCGTTTCATTCCAATCTGAGGTCGTTTGGAGAAAACGATCGTTTTGGGTATTATTGTGCGCCGCAACTAAGTCGTTAAGGTACAGTGACCAAATGTACTCTGATCTGACTTCCGTCAGTTCCATTAGACTCGTATAACCGATACGAGTGTAATGGAACTTGTTCCATTTCGATCCGAGGTCATACAGAGAATATGCCCATTTTGGATTATGCGGACCGCCTCGGCACAACACACGAAATACGGAGCGCACGAACTCGGAACCGGCCCCAGTAAGTCTTGGTGGACCCCCGGGACAATGGAGGACCCCGCCCTAAGTTGACCTTGGTCACCCCCCCCCCCAAGCATGAAATTTCTTGGGAAAAGAAAAGAATTGGGGAGGAGAGAGAGGCTCCTCCCTCGAGGGAGGGAGGGCTGCCCATGAACAGGCAGCCCTATTCGGGCAGGGGAAGAAGAGAGGGGGGGGGGGGGGGGGGGGGGGGGGGAGAAAATATCTCCCCCACCCATCCCTCCCTTAACCCCACGTGGGGATAAAGGGAGGGAGAGGGGAAGCATCCCTCCTCCCCTATAAAATGAGGGGCCCAACCCCTTCCCTGGTCGCACAACCCCCCCCCCCCCCCCCCCCACTCAGCCTTCTCCTCCTCCTCCCCTGCCGGCCAGGCACCCCCTCCCCCTGCCGGAACTCAGCCTAACCGAGCAGCCACCACTTCTCCCCCCTCTATGGCCGCACCACCAACCCCCAGAGCTCACCCCTCACAGGTAGAAACCCTCATCCTCCTTCCTACCTCCCTGAGGCATGCCCCCCCCCCCCCCCCCCCCCCCCCCCGTCGCCGGAGCGCCGCCAGCCCCACCCTGAACCTTGCCCATGTTTGGGTGGGGAGGGGTTGGCCGTAAACCTGCACCCTCAGCGTCGGTGGTGGCGCTGGGGGAGCAGGTCCCCACCCGGGGACCCAAGCTCCGACGGGAGGAGGCGGCAGGGCCGCCGGGGGACGCGACTCCGGCGGCACCCGCGCCCTTCCCCCTCCCTCTCCGCTTCCTGTACGGGGAAAAGCCCCACCCCGGCGGCGGCCGGCGGTGCCAGGCCGCCGGACCCCCGCCGGAGGACTGTCCCCTCCCCATCGCCCCAACCAGGGGCGGCAGGGGAGGCTCCCCCAGCGGGGGAGGTGGCGCAGCAAGCCTGCATGGCGCATGCAGGCTGCGCCACCGCCCCCGCCCCTTCCTTCTGTATTTCCGGTGGTGGCCGGCGGCGCCACGCCGCCGGACCACCACCGGAGTGGTCGCCGGCCCCCGGCGCACTGACCGGGGGCGGCGCCGGCCCCGGTCAGTGCGCTGGGGACCAGAGTGGTCGCTGGCCCCCGGCGCACTGACCGGGGGCGGCGCCGGCCCCAGCCGGCCGCTGCCCGGCTGTGGCAGCGACCGCCTCCCGTTGAGATAACGGGAGCCGCCCGATCTCCCCCAGGAAATTGGGCGGCTCCCCTTTTCTTAACTCCCGCCCCCGCCTCCACATACGTGCCCCCCACAACGTATCCACTGCCGATCCGCTGTGGGGACCCCAGGAGGGTGCACGGTGCAGCGCCCCCTGCCCCCTCTCCTTTCCTCTATCCGCACCCCAAAAGCCCCCTTCCCTATTTAATTTCCTGAGGGTAAATGGGGCATTTTTGGAAAAAAAACCCAACATGAAAAATGTTCCCCACTTAGAGGGGCACCCCCTGTATTTTTCTGAAATTTTTAGGTGGAGTTTTGCTATTTTTAAACTCCTATACAAAGTTTATTTAAAATAATTAAAGGCCCAAATGAGTTGGGAAAATTCCCCAAAAATTATAGGCTCTAATTTAGGGTATTTTGCAATTACTATAAGAGTTTGAAAGTGTGATCTTTTCTTTTGGTCCTTTAAAGGTCTTTTACGAGCAAAATAAACGCCCGAAAGTGAGCGACATTAAGTTAGATAATTTGGCGGACTCGCGACTCATATTTTTAAATTACGTAGTAAAATTATGCGTATCGATCTAAGGAATCGACTGAGTCAAAAGTATCGACGCGAAATGTGGATCGCAGTCGTGAGGCGACACTGCAAATTCAATAACGTCAAGATATCTAAAATGTGAACCCAAGGCACGCGATATATACGTAATCTCATAAAATATAAGTAAGCTCTTATGAACGGAGAAAAGACCTTTATAAACGTGGATTGAACGGGACTTCCTCCTAAGAACGGAGTCGACATTGAATCCTCCTGTTATGGAATGATTGGACTACTAACCCTTTTATTTATTATGCTCTCTAGTCTCTTACCAGTCCTGCATTTACTTTCTGCATTTATTCTTTAAATCCAGTCTCGCACTGGTCCCCCTGCTTTTGCTTCCTATTTATGATTTTAGTAATCCAGTCACACACAGGTCCCCTTACTTATATTTCAGTTCGTTCATTTCCAGTAATCCAGTCTCGCACTGGTCTTTTATTTACTGCTTTTTGTATTTCCAGTAATCCAGTCTCGCACTGGTCCTTTATTTACTGCTTGCTGTATTTTCAGTTATCCAGTCTCGCATCGGTCCTTTATTTACTGCTTGCTGTACTTCCAGTTATCCAGTCTCGCAATGGTACGTCCTTTATTTACTGTTTACTGTATTTTCAATTATCTAGTCTCGCACTGGTCCTTTATTTACTGTTTTTGTACTTTCAATTCTCCAGTCTCGTACTGGTCCTGTTATTACGGCCCCTGTTCTTGGATCTTTTGGCGCCCTTAGAGGGGGGTTAATAAGGGAATAAAATTCTTTCATATAATTTTATGAAAATTACTAAATTGTTTTATAATATGAGAAAGGCAAAATGACAATTTAGCTAATTTGTGAGAATATCATAATTTTCAAGTTTAGAAATAAGTACTAAATTGTTTTATGATTAAGAGATTGAAATAAACAATTTAGATAAAGTAATTTGAATTGAAAAAACTTTGTAACCAATATTTTAGAGATAACGTCAAAGGAGAGAAATCAAGTAAACACAAATAGAGACATGATTGTATTTATATAAAAAAGGTGTTTACATAAATTTGATTTCAATGTCGCTAGAAATCGGAGGCGTACAAATGTAAATATCTTTTCCTTTTCTATACCGACTTGTATCCCCACAAACCGGTTGGCTTTAGCCTATCCTTCCCCGGATATGGCCTCAAGCCGCTCTAGCCAATCCTTCCCCGAATATGGCCTTGAGCACCCCTTAGATCTAATCACATAGAACTAGTCGCCAACACAAGGCGAATTCCTCCCTAAGTCCTACCCAGACCTAGTCGCCAACACAAGTCGAATTAACTAAACGTTACAAAGAAAGCATAGAATGAAAATAAAGATGACAATAATAAAAACTCCCTATGTGAGATTTCTGAAGATGAGGATGAAGGATCGCTGTAGTATGAGCGAGGTCGAAGCGATCGTCCTTCGGATGTAGCGTGACGTAGTCCTCCTCCAGAAATCTCCTTAAGCTTTTTGTGGGAGATCCATCTTCGGCAGCATAACAGCTCTGGAGATTTGGCACAAGCAGTCTCTCTGGTATGGATTAGTCAAAACGAGAAAGAGTCCATCAATTTATAGAACTTGAAGATAGCGCCTGCGGTAGCTCCTGGCGCCTGTGGTAGCATTCGTGTGGAGCGGTTGCGAAACCGTCGGCGGCGTGGCGCTGTGCACGAACTTGAGATAGCGCCTGGCGGTAGCGCTAGTGCTGGCGGTAGCGGTTGCGAAACCGTCGGCGGCATGACAGAACAAACTTTCGTCGAACGAAATTTTCATCGAACGGAGCTTCAAGTTCGTCGAACGGAAATTTTTCGTCGAACGAAATTTTCGTGGAACGGAGCTTCAAGTTCGTCGAACGGAAATTTTCGTCGAACGGAGTTTTCGTCGAACGAAGGCAAATTCGTCGAACGGAACCTGAGTTAGCGCCTGGCAGTAGGTCTAACACTGGCGGTAGTGCATTCTTCCAGATTTTTGAATTCAACTGCTTTCTACCTGCTGAGTATTGCACTTATAGTTCCTGCACACTATAAACACACAAAATAGAAGATCAAATACAATTTGGGATTTGTTATTCTCAAACAAAGGGATGTGACACACATGTCCAACAATCTCCCCCTTTTGATAATAACAAATCCTCTTAGCAAGAAATCAACAATAGTGTTTATAGTATATGATAAGCAAGATGATAGTGCAACTATAATATTTGATAAGCATGATGATAGTGCAACTATAGTATATGATAAGCATGATGATATGCATACTCCCCCTATCTTAATGCTCCCCCTACATAAATGCAATTTATGTTTTACTCCCTCTAAATGATACATGAATGAATTAGTCTCCCCTTAATCTTCTATATTTCTCCTATATAGATTTCTTCAATTAATCTCCCCTTAAATGCAATTTATGTTTTACTCCCCCTAAATGATACATGAATGAATTAGTCTCTCCTTAATCTTCTATATTTCTCCTATATAGATTTCTTCAATTAATCTCCCCCTTTTGGTATTATCAAAAGAAGGTGGGGTGAGGGTAGTAAGGAGACATTCTTTAGGCTAGTTATAAATCATGATCGAGCTTTTTTAATATATGAAATGATAAAGAGTTTAAGCATAGTATATATAAGAGATTTCAAATAAAAAGATAAGAGTTGTAAGCAAGCGGAAGATTATAAGAAACATCTTTTTGTAAGCATGAAAAGCATAAGTAAAAATATGAGTTTTAGTTCAAAATTGAAAGATGTTTTAACCTTTTTGAAATCTCAATGTTTTTCATAAAGATACAAAGCATGAAATGAACATATCAAAGATAGATTACTTTATTTTAAGTTCAAGAGATACCAAAACATTGTAGAGATCATGCTAGGTTATCTAGTGCATTTTTTATATAAAGAGTAGTATAGATAAAGCATTAGAATCCAATACTCATGAGAAGAAGTGTTATCAAAGATAATGATGTGCACATAAGTGTATTTTGAGCAATGTTAACAATTGATTTAAATCACAAAATACAAGACATATGTAGAGTAAAGTGCACAATAAAACACAAGTAAATTACTTTCACACACTTTTAATGCACATAATTTTTAACAAAGTGGTGTAATAATCAAAGTTTGCACAAGATACTTTACTATTCTTTCCAAGGTGCTCAACCTCACAATGCTTATGAAGACTTATCAGGAGGTTCAAGTAGTGCTTGGTGGAGTTATATTTGTCTTCATATATAATTTTTTGTTCACATTTGTGAGACAACATTCTCCGAATACACTTGTTTTGCAAACCCCAAATTTTTTAACTTAACCACTTTTCTAAATTTTATAAGTGCAACTCAAATGTAGTGTAGGCAAAAAACTTATGCAAGTTTTAATTCATTGTACAAATACAATACACAAGCAAGCATTTTGGATTTAAACACACATGTTGATTATCAAAATAAGTGAGTGAAATGTATCATTATCAATCATAAAACATTTACTCATGCTTAGAGACATGCTAAGCTTGGTTCTACACATATTTTTCAATACAATTGATGCACTTTAAATAGATATATCAATGCACGATAAACAAAACAATGTTCATAGTAATTTGAAAGAATAAATTTTAACATTGTAAATAATTCTAAATAATAGAATTCATTCGTGTTTGATATTAGCAATAGAGATCATACAGTTTTTTTGTTGTTTTGAAAAAAAAAATTTAATTAAATAAAAACAGAAAAATCACACAAACATATTTTGTATTTTTGAATTTTGAATATTTGTAGTTGATTTTTCATAATAAAAAAACAGAAAACCATAAAAACATATTTTTGTATTTTTGAATTTTGAAATTTTTATAATTGATTTTCCATAATATAAATAAAAAAACAGAAAATCTCAAAAACATATTTTTTTTATTTTTGAATTTTGAACTTTTATAGTTGTTTTTTTCATAATATGAATAAAACAAAAATAACAAAAGTCAGAAACACAACAAATAAGTAGTACATATGAACTAACATAATTTATAGATTTTTGGAAATTTTAAAAATCAGAAAAATCAAACACCCACGCTAGCGCCGAAGCTAGTTTTAGCGCGGCAAACAGTACTTGATTTTTTGAGAATTTTAAAAATCTGATTTTTTATATTTATTAAGTGTCCTTAGAGTAGTCTTATGCAAAAATTTTGTAATTTTTGGAGATGTCTTGATTGCTCAAATTTGCATAAAACTATAGCTTTTTCAAATGCATGTGTTTTACAAAAAACATTTAAGCTCAAAAAGATAAATTATGCAAACACAAGAGGACATTTTTTATTAAACAACCCAAAATATGCATGATTTAAGTGATAAGTAAATAAAATGATCATGCAAAGAGTAATATAAGAATGTCCTAAGATTAAATACTACCATGACTAAATGTCTACACCCTAGCCCCGTTCTAAGTGATGGATGGGCATGAGGAGCTGCACACATGTCGTAGGTTGGGGTGTTAGTCCCATATGCACACACTAGAGAACACTTAACCTAGCACTCTTTCCCCCCAGTGCCTCACAAGGCCCCACTGGAACCCTCCCCGGTTAAGGACAAGACATGACTTAGAGGTTAGGTCTCTAATGCATACAACTCTACGCCCCCACTATTGTGAGATATGAAGTCATATGTGAATAATCCGTGGACAACCTATGCTTTTTAAACTATGGGTTGCTTTATAAACTATGGGTTTTGTTTAATGTGATGAGTTATATAAAGCCGCATAGTTTTTCTACTTTTATGAGATGACGATATGAGATAACTAGTACAATTAATAATATTCAATAAGTTATAAAGCTAGTAAGATGAGTTTTGGGTTTAATGTCATGTCATAAGATTAATATCAATATTGCATGTGTTCCAAAAGAGAGTTTCAAATTATAGATCTAGAATAGTGTGATGATTAAGTTTGATGTATCTTTATTATTCCTAAGTTGATTCTAGAATCTATATATATGTGA
The DNA here is from genome assembly GCA_033032865.1 of Dactylorhiza incarnata. NCBI lineage: Eukaryota > Viridiplantae > Streptophyta > Magnoliopsida > Asparagales > Orchidaceae > Dactylorhiza > Dactylorhiza incarnata. The sequence goes on from JAWHQI010000054.1 coordinate 7,612,674, forward strand.
GATACATGCAATCAATATCAAAGCATATCCATACACCAATTAATGTAAATAAAAACATTATTCAAATTTTTATCATAAGATTCATAATTCTTATTATTGATTTGAGATATTTCTTGATAGAACATGAATTATGATTTATGATTATAGAGAATTTTGCATAGAATATATGTTAGATCATCATGATGTATGAAAATTCTAATCCTTCTAGACTTATGATATAGTGATATAATGATTTTTTTTTAATAAGCATGTTTGATTTTTAAGCCTAGAAAATAATGAACATGTAGTCATATCAAAGACAAAGATCACATATATAATGTTTTGAAATTTATAATTAAATTTGCATTCAATAATTGAATCTATTGATCTTTGGTTTTGCATGATAATATATGATTTATGATACAATATTCATATATATTCTAATGATTAATCCACAAACTATGTGTTGGTTGGAATTTTAGTATTCAATATAATTTCAAATCACATAGTTATTATGAAATTTGAATAACATTGTAAGTGTTATACCTAGCATAAGTATATAAGCATAGACCAAGAAGTAATGCTATGATTATGAGTTCGAATGCAATGTTATTATATAGGATTAATGAGGATTATGTTGCATGTAATATGAGAAGTTTTCAAATTAGTTTTCTTTAGACCTAGAATGAAATGATTAAACTTTTGATTTGATCTTAATGATACAAGATGATTCTAAGGTCTAAATATAATGAGATACATGCAAACAATAGAGATACATATCACACACAAAATAAGATATGAAACTAGCTCTGATTTGATCATGAGACGCCATTATTCCTGGTTTTTAAACCGTTTGGAATTACCTAGCTCTGATACCACTTGTTGGATCTTACGGCGCCCTTAGAGGGGGGGGGGGGGGGGGGGGGGGGTTGAATAAGGGAATAAAATTCTTTCTTATAATTTTATGAAATTTACTAAATTGTTTTATAATATGAGAAAGGCAAAATGACAATTTAGCTAATTTGTGAGAATATCATAATTTTCAAGTTTAGAAATAAGTACTAAATTATTTTATGATTAAGAGATTGAAATAAACAATTTAGATAAAGTAATTTGAATTAAAAACTTTGTAACCAATATTTTAGAGATAACGCCACAGGAGAGAAATCAAGTAAACACAAATAGAGACATGATTGTATTTATATAAAAAAGGTGTTTACATAAATTTGATTTCAATGTCGCTAGAAATCGGAGGCGTCAAATGTAAATATCTTTTCCTTTTCTATACCGACTTGTATCCCCACAAACCGGTTGGCTTTAGCCTATCCTTCCCCGGATATGGCCTCAAGCCGCTCTAGCCAATCCTTCCCTGGATATGGCCTCGAGCACCCCTTAGTTCTAATCACCTAGAACTAGTCGCCAACACAAGGCGAATTCCTCCCTAAGTCCTACCCAGACCTAGTCGCCAACACAAGGCGAATTAACTAAACGGTTACAAAGAAAGCATGGAATGAAAATAAAGATGACAATAATAAAAACTCCCTATATGAGATTTCTGAAGATGAGGATGAAGGATCACTGTAGTATGAGCGAGGTCGAAGCGAGCGTCCTTCAGATGTAGCGTGACGTAGTCCTCCTCCAAAAATATCCTTAAGCTTTTTGTGGGAGATCCATCTTCGGCAGCATAACAGCTCTGGAGATTTGGCACAAGCAGTCTCTCTGGGATGGATTAGTCAAAACGAGAAAGAGCCCATCAATTTATAGAACTTGAAGATAGCGCCTGCGGTAGCTCCTAGCGCCTGCGGTAGCGTTCGTGTGGAGCGGTTGCGAAACCGTCGGCGGCGTGGCGCTGTGCACGAACTTGAGATAGCGCTTGGCGATGTTGGATCGTTCGGCGCCCTTAGAGGGGGGGTGAATAAGGGTTTTCAAAAACTTACGATTATATTTAGAAAACTTTGAAATAATGCAATATTAAAACAATAAGAAGTTTTGTAAAAACAAAAGAAGAGACATGCTTTATTAATATCAAATAATGTTTTACAAAACTTGACTTCTATGACGCCAGAAATCTAAGGCGACTAGTAAAACTCTTTTTCGTTTTCTATACCGACTCGTATCCCCACGAACCGGTTGGCTTTAGCCGATCTCTCCCCAGATACGGCCTCAAGCCGCTCTAGCCAATCTATCCCCAGAAAGGCCTCGAGCACCCCCTAGATCTACTCCCTAGACCTAGTCGCCAACACGAGGCGAATTACCCCCTAAGTCTAACCCAGACCTAGTCGCCAACACGAGGCGAATTAACGAACCGTTTACAAGAATTAGAAATAAAATAAAAAGACAAACAATAATATAAAACTCCCTCTATGTGGATCTCCTGGAGAAGTGGACGAAGGCCCGCAGAGTATGATCGTAGTCGATGCGGCCTTTCGTCATGATGATGACGCGTGTTGAAATCTTCTCCACGGATCTCCTTCAGCTTTTCAGATTTGTGGGAGTATCTCTCTACAACTTCCTCTCACTGCTGTGACACGAGGATCTGGAGTTTGGGATCTAAAAAGGATGAAGAATACGAAGGCAAGGGGTCCAATTTATAGCCTTCACGCTACCGCCGGCGCTAGCGCTACCGCCGGCGCTAGCCCGGATTAGGCAACGTTTTGCGCGGCAGAATCTCCCATCCGCGGCAACCTCTTGCACTATGCCTTAAGTGAGTCATGCTACCGCCGGCGCTATCCACTACCGCAGGCGCTATCCCAAGTTAAGAAACTCTTTGTGCGGCAAGATCTTCAATCCGAGGCAACAATTCCAGCAAGCCTTCTGTGCATCGAGCTAGCGCCGGCGCTATCCACTATCGCCTGCGCTAGTGATCAGTTTGGAGTTGATGGCTCAATTTCGGGGGCAACCACCATATGTAAACCTTGAGTCATTTTGACCTGTTATCCTGCACACTTAGATCACACAAGATTAAATACACACATAGGATTTGTTATTCTCAAACCTAGGAGATGCGGAAGACCGTGTTCCAACAAACTCCCCCTTTTGATAATAACAAATCCATTAATGATAAATCAGAGCATTAATCAAAATAAGCATGAAGAAACATATTTGTGTGTGTGTGACAAGGATGACTTAGGATAAATAATGATTATAGCATTTTAGTATTGCTCCCCCTAAATACATGCTCCCCCTATGTGAATGCTCTCCTAATATGTAAGCTATCATCTTAATTAATCATTTTGGGTTTTTATTTTGATAGCGGATTGTATTTATAGGTCTCCCCCTTTTGTAATTTATCATGTTAATTCTCCCCCTTTATTATTAGCAAAAGTGGGTTAGGAGGCACCTACAGAGAAGTTTGATAATAAGATAAAGCATGATCGAGCTTCTTAGTGAGAGGAAATGATAAGAAGTTTTTAGAATAAGGTGTAGAGAAAAATAGATCAGAGTTTTGGCCTAAGAAAAAATAATGATTTCCCCTTTATATAACAAATATCAGAGTTTTAGCCTAAGAAAAAAATACTGATTTCCCTTTTATATAAAAAATATCAGAGTTTAAGCATAAAATTACGATTTCCAAGTAACTAGTCTACCCAGACAATATGTCTACACCCTAGCCCCGTACTAAGTGACGGATGGGCATGAGGAGCTGCAAACAAGCCGTAGGTTGGGGTGTTAGTCCCTTATGCAAACACTAGACAAAACTCAACCTAGCACTCTTTCCCCCCAGTGCCTCGCAAGGCCCCACTGGAACCCTCCCCGGTTAAGGACAAGACATGACTAGAGATAAGGTTATCTAATGTCTACAACCCTACGCCCCCGCTATGGTGAGAAATGAAGTCATGGATAACGATTATTGGAAACATTAAGCATTTAAATCTAATGGGAATTTTCATAGCATATGGATTTTTATTAGACAATAAAAATACTCTTAGCTATATTGAAATGAATGAATCAGAGTTTGAGCATTGCGGAAGATTTCGAAAAAGAAACATTATAATACTAAATTAAAGTTTAAGTTTAAAAAGGAGATGTTTTTTTTTTTGAGTTTCCAAACTAACTTTATAGAGATAAGAGTTTAAGCATTTTGGAAGAAAGAAACAACATCCTTTTAGCAATGTTTTACTTGTTGGAAGAGCTTTTAACATACACGTTTATATTGAAAGAAATCAGAGTTATAAGAAAAAAAATTCAACAAATATAAAGTTTACCAAACAAGTCTACCACTTGTTGCAAGAAAGGAATTTGAAGATTCAAGTGATGATGCTCACAAGATGAAAGATTTTAAATAAGTATTAAAGTGCAAGGCAAAACAATTATATGGTTATGATGCGGAAGACATATAGAAGTACAAAAAACATCTTATGGTAATCAATGATGGTTCATAAAAAGATATATGAGTTCGATTTCAAAAAGAAGATGTTTTTGTAAATCATTTTGCATTTAAAATTTTTGTTTTGACAATACAGTAACCAAGCATGAAATAATCTTATCAAAAAGAGATTACTACAATGTTACTTTAATTCACAATTTCAAAACATACCAAACATTGTAGAAAGCATGCTAGGTTATCTAGTGCATTTCATAAATAAAGAGTAGTATAGAATTAGCATTAGGATCCAATACTCATGAGAAGAAGTGTTATGGAAGATAATGATGTGCATAAAAGTGTATTTTGAATAGAGTAAACAAATGTTTTAATCAAAAATACAAGTAATATGTAAAGTAAAGAGCACAATAAAACACAAATAATTTTACTTCCACTAACTTCAATGCACAAAGAAAAATGTACAACTACCAAGGTGCTCTGCACACACAATGCTCATCAAGACTTATCAGGGTGCAAAGTAGTGCTTGGGGGATCACATAGTTTTATTCTTCAAGATTGATTTTTATTGTGATCCGGTGTACTTAAGAATAAGTGGTTTTTAGTTTGAAAGAAAGTTATGGTTTGCACAAGATACTTTATTATTCTTTCCAAGGTGCTCAACCTCACAACGCTTATTAAGACTTATCAGGAGGTTCAAGTAGTGCTTGGTGGAGTTATCTTTGTCACTTTATTTTATGATTTTGTTTTGTACAAAGTTCTCCGAATACACTTGTTTTGCAAACCAATATAATTTATGAAAAAGATAACCACTTTTCTTAACTTTTAAAAGTGCAAATAAAGGTTGTGTAGGTAAGATACTTGTGCAATTTTAATTCATTGTACTATTACAAAACATACACAAATATTCTTAGATTAAACACATAAGTAGACAATGCCAAAATAAGTGAGTGAATTGCGATCATTATCAAACATAAAACATTACTCATACTTAGAGGCATGCTACGCATAGTTCTACACAACTTTTAACATATAATTGATGCACATATTAATAGATATATCTAAGCATGATGAGAACAATGTTCAAAGTAGTTTAAGAAAGTAAATTGCAACATTGTAGAAGTTGTAAACTAATTAAATCATGCTTGATTTTTCTAAAGAAATACATACAATTTTTTTGATATTTTTGAGGAATAAATTTTATTTAAAGCTTGAACTCATAAAAATTGATCTTGGACTTCCCGAGGACTACCTTGTGAAAGGTTCGCCCGGTACTAGGTGATATGATGGGATGATAGCCCAAATCACCCTTTCGCAAGATACAAGTAAAAAGTTAAGTTCAAAACTAAAAATTTTTTTTTATAATAATTTTTTTATTATTTTATATTTTTGTATTTGAGTTTTGCTTTAAGAAATAGAATTTAAACAAATGACAAAACACAAAGACAAAACATATAATATAAAATAAAAACATATTTTTGTAATTTTTGCTTTTGTAATTTTTATATTTGATTTTTGCATAAAGATGAATTTTAAACAAAGGAAACAACACAAGCAAAAAAAAACATATTTTTTGTAATTTGGTTTTTGTAGTTTTGTATTTGATTTTTCAAAAAATAAAGAAACACAGAAGTGCAAAACTAAGTAGAAAATGTAGATTAGTATATTTTTAGAAATTTTTCAAAATTTTAAAATTACAGAAAACTGGACCTCGACGCTAGCGCCGGCGCTAGCGCTAGCGCGGGAAACAGTACATGATTTTATAAGGTTTTGAAAATTTTGATGCTTGAACTTGATTAGGTGTCCAATTAGTAGTTTCATGCTGAATTTTCAGATTTTTCGGAGATGTCTAGATAGTCCAAATTGCATGAAACATTAGCGATCTTGTATATGACTTTTCCAAATAAACTTTGCAAGTGATATATCTCATTATATCTCCATTTTAATATTTTAGGGCTTATATTTACCAATGTAGTTAGAAACGTAAGCATGATTGTACATGAATGAACAAGTCAAATATGCATGATTTTAGAGATTAATAATAATGTTCATGCATAATCATACTAAGGATATGCCCTAGATGAGAATACCTAGCCTGTATATCTTGGTAAACAAATAAAGCCTAACATAGACACATATATTCTTTAGGTGGCAATGTTAGAGTGATAAGTTTGAGATTAATGTTATACCAAGTTTTGAGAATGTTTCAACATATAGACCTAGAATGGAGTGACGATTCTATTTGATTTGATATCAAGATGATTCAAAGGTCTAAACTAGAAATATATATCTCAATACACACATAATACACCATAACACCAACCATGGTAAACAATTATAATGTTAATTGTTATCATATAATTTTGTGATAATTGTTTATAGATGATTCTTGATATGAATTATGATTTTAGAGATGTTTAGCAAAGGATATCACTAGATCATGGTGGTGTTTGTGAATTCAATATTCATTATGAAGATAACTTCTTTTAATACATTTTAGTGATTTTCCTTTAATTAAGAATTTTGAATATATATATGTGATTTTTTTTATAGGTGAACAATAGGGATGATTTAGATCATGTTTGATATCAAGGAGAGAACACAATATAATTTTTTGTTGTGAACAATGACACCCATATTGAAAGTTGAACTTTTATTTAGATCTTGAATTTTCTTTAAGTAATTTCACTAAACCACTTGTTGGTGAAGGCTAAGAATCTTAATAGCCTAATAACCGGATTTAATTGAAAATATCTTATAGCAAATTTAAAGTTTGATTCATATGGATAATATAAGATATTTAGAAGCAATGAATATAAGAATAAAAGATAGGTCATAAAAATATGATTTTGAATTTGATCAATTTGATTTTATAAACATATTAAGCTTTTAAGAGATAAGATCATATTTTCAATATTGTATAGGATGACCATGACATGATAGTTCAAAAGCAAAAGAAAATAAACAAAAAAAGTTTAAGCATATCATGAAGTAGAGAAATGATATTTCATTTTTAATTGATTTCTACTTCATGCAAATGATGGGATACTAATGAGTAAGAGATTTAGGTATCCAAAGAGGACCGGGAGTAGTGGTTCCTTTGGGTACCCAAATATAGCGAGATGACTTTTGGGGAGACAAGTACGAATGGACCCTTTCAAGTGGAGTTGATGTTTCATCTTTAATTTTGGGTCTCCACTCATACTTAGGTTTAATATTATAATTTTGCATTAAATTTCCATATATATTAAATTTAGGCTTAAAATAATGATGACTATTGAAATCATTTTTCATAGGAAACTTTTGCAAATTTGATTTTGATTTTGAAGAAACATAGTTTTGTAAATGATGGTGATTTTGATTTACAAATTCTTTATGTTTTTTATTCCCATTATTAGACTTAGTTATGATATTCATATTCATGTTCAACTTGCTTTTGGATATTTCTTGATATTGAGAATTTGTATTTACACTTTTCATAAGCAAGTTGATTTTTGATTTTAATTCATCATTTTTAATTTTAAAATTATGTCTAGCTTTATTATAAGCGATTGTGCTATTTTTAAGAGTGGAAACAATTGAATCTATATGATCTTGATAGTTGTTTCTATATTCATCAAATGTTTCATCCATCTCTTTAATTTCAATTTTATAGTCCTTACATTTAGCACAATTACTTTTTAAAGATGAATTTTCAAAACATAATTTTTCATTTTGTTCTCTTATAAAAATAATTTCTTTTTCAAGTTCCTTAAGTCTTTCCTTAATAATATCACAATCAAAACAAGGTTTTGTGTTTTCAAGTAAAGGACAAGATGGTGAAAACACATCACAATTTGATTCTAAATTAACATTAGCTTTTAATCGCTTATTTTCTAAATGTAAATTTTTAATAGTGATTTTCAATTTCTTGATCTTACGTTTAGCAGTTTTTAGTATATTGAAACTAGAAATGGAAGTTATCACAAAAGAAGAAGATTTAGTCTTCCTTACAGCGCTATTGGAGGAGGCAGATTGTGAACATGAAATTCCTTCGTCATCTTTTAGTTCTTCCTCCATTATAGATGGATCTATATCTTCCCTTTCCCTTGGTGTATTGTTCTCCTTTTCTATTTCAATATTCTTCATGGCTTCCCTCCGAGAGAGATCTTCTTGGATGATTATGGATGCTTGTACGTTCTTTTCCTCCTGTGTTTGTTCCACACCTGCGAGAGGAAGATCATACATTTCTTCAAGAAAGCGCCATATTTTGTATGCACTAGAAAAGCAATATATGAATTTGAAGATTTTATTAGATAGTGCATAAAATAAATAGTGTTTGGCTTTGGCATTTAGCTGACGTTCTTTGTTATTTGATTCATCCGCACGCCTTATAATTGCTAAGTTCCATACTTCGATGTCTAAAGTTTTAATAAATTTTTCCATTAATAATTTCCACCCTTTATAATTTTTCCCTTCGAATAAAGGTGGTTTAGGAGATTTTTCTTCTTCATACAAATTTACCCCACTAGTAGAAGCGAGATCATGAGACGTCATTATTCCCGGTTGTTAAGCTGATTTGGAATAACCTGCTTTGATACCACTTGTTGGATCGTTCGGCGCCCTTAGAGGGGGGGGGGGGGGGTGAATAAGGGTTTTCAAAAACTTACGATTATATTTAGAAAACTTTGAAATAATGCAATATTAAAACAATAAGAAGTTTTGTAAAAACAAAAGAAGAGACATGCTTTATTAATATCAAATAATGTTTTACAAAACTTGACTTCTATGACGCCAGAAATCTAAGGCGACTAGTAAAACTCTTTTTCGTTTTCTATACCGACTCGTATCCCCACGAACCGGTTGGCTTTAGCCGATCTCTCCCCAGATACGGCCTCAAGCCGCTCTAGCCAATCTATCCCCAGAAAGGCCTCGAGCACCCCCTAGATCTACTCCCTAGACCTAGTCGCCAACACGAGGCGAATTATCCCCTAAGTCTAACCCAGACCTAGTCGCCACACGAGGCGAATTAACGAACCGTTTACAAGAATTAGAAATAAAATAAAAAGACAAACAATAATATAAAACTCCCTCTATGTGGATCTCCTGGAGAAGTGGACGAAGGCCCGCAGAGTATGATCGTAGTCGATGCGGCCTTTTGTCATGATGATGATGCGTGTTAAAATCTTCTCCACGGATCTCCTTCAGCTTTTCAGATTTGTGGGAGTATCTCTCTACAACTTCCTCTCACTGCTGTGGCACGAGGATCTGGAGTTTGGGATCTAAAAAGGATGAAGAATACGAAGGCAAGGGGTCCAATTTATAGCCTTCACGCTACCGCCGGCGCTAGCGCTACCGCCGGCGCTAGCCCGGATTAGGCAACGTTTTGCGCGGCAGAATCTCCCATCCGCGGCAACCTCTTGCACTATGCCTTAAGTGAGTCATGCTACCGCCGGCGCTATCCACTACCGCAGGCGCTATCCCAAGTTAAGAAACTCTTTGTGCGGCAAGATCTTCAATCCGAGGCAACAATTCCAGCAAGCCTTCTGTGCATCGAGCTAGCGCCGGCGCTATCCACTATCGCCTGCGCTAGTGATCAGTTTGGAGTTGATGGCTCAATTTCGGGGGCAACCACCATATGTAAACCTTGAGTCATTTTGACCTGTTATCCTGCACACTTAGATCACACAAGATTAAATACACACATAGGATTTGTTATTCTCAAACCTAGGAGATGCGGAAGACCGTGTTCCAACAGGCGGTAGCGCTAGCGCTGGCGGTAGCGGTTGCGAAACCGTCGGTGGCATGGTAGAACAAACTTTCGTCGAATGAAATTCGTCGAACGAAATTTTTGTCGAACGGAGATTCAAGTTCGTTGAACGGAAATTTTCGTCGAATGAAATTTTTGTCGAACGGAGCTTCAAGTTCGTCGAACGGAAATTTTCGTCGAACAGAGTTTTCGTCGAACGAAGGCAAATTCGTCGAACGGAACCTGAGCTAGCGCCTGACGGTAGTGCATTCTTCCAGATTTTTGAATTCAACTGATTTCTACCTGTGGAGTATTGCACCTATAGTTCCTGCACACTATAAACACACAAAATAGAAGATCAAATACAATTTGGGATTTGTTATCTCAAACTCAAACAAAGGGATGTGACACACATGTCCAACACCTGCTTCTGGCCTTTCTTACTGCTTATGTTGCACTTTATATATTTTAGTGCTAACTGCAGTCCTACGCTGGTAAGCGGCGCTTCTCCTCCTTTCTGTGAGGCCTTAGTTGGGGAAAACCCGGAGTTGAGTCCCTCCTCCCGAGTTAGCCCCAAATAAGGAGGCCTCCTACCGCCGAGCCACCCGGTCAAAAGTCGAGTGACCGGTCGAGTAAAGAATGTCGCGTCAAGACTTAAAGCGCTTACTCTCCGATTAAGCTGTTTGAAGATTATTTATTAAAGTGGCGGGTCGGTCACGCCCGTAGACCGTTCGTACCGGTGCGGGAGGGTTGACGACTCATGGCGACAGGTAGATGTGCATTGCGGGTTATCACCACTACGAACCCACAGTTTTGCCTCCGCTGGTCGGCCTAAATCTTGGAATCGCCGGATGTCGCTCACATCCAGTTAGTACACCAAGTTGTACGGGAGGGCCTGAGTGATATGGTACGACTACATTCAGAAGTGGCAGGACTGGCCACTGTCACCGACGACCACATCGGTGAGGCCCGCGGGGTTCACAACCCTGCTTGAAGCGAAGCGGTCCAAGCTGTGTTGACACATGGTCCCTTTTTGTGTGTATGCAGGTTTGAATACCTGGGTGCGAGTATGCACGAGATAGTATTGTATTGTTATTACATACCGCGCGTTTATGTCGCCTCATGGAAATTATGGTTGGTAGGCAATATAGATATATATACGTATATATGATTACATACTGCTAACACTCTACCTTGTTCGACTATTTATTCATGTACTTTAGCCCGCCCCCAGGATATGGATCCGGGGAGGGGATGTGTTTCTGCTTAGCTCTGTGACTAACGGTTATTCTTATAACCAATCACAGGAGATGGGACAGCGCGAAACCCCCGCGCCGCAGGATGAGTTACCTGTCTTATAGATGGCTCGATCGGATACTCCAGCCTCGCCCCCTGTCTTCTGCGACGTGAGTCCTAGAGTATAGGACTAGCTTAAGAGCATTTGTTATAGTCATGTGTAGCCCCCGAGGCAGATGTACTAAACAATATGCTTCGACATTTTTCACTTTATGTAAATATAAGCTGTGCGCTTAGTTTTCATGTTATATTGCTTCCGCTATGTGATTCTGATGTGTTGTTGTGATTTTTGTGTCTGACAAGGCGACCGCTCAGTGCTTGAGAGGGTGGGTCATTGCCACCCGGGAAGCGCTAAGTGGCCGTCCTTGGGCAGTAAGATCCCCCCTCCCTGAACCGGGTTCAAATTTGGGGAGGGAGGGTCTTACACTAGCCTTACAAGATGTGCTTTATGTGCCGAGAGTTAGGAAAAAATCTTGTGAGCGGATCCTTGTTAGTTAAGAAAGGGTATAAAATTGTCTTAGAGTCAAATAAAATTGTAATAACATTTAATGATATTTTTATTGGTAAAAGATATATTTGTGATGAGTTATTTAAATTAAATGTTGCTGATTTAGAAGTAAATCAAATTTCATCTTCTATTATTTCAAGTTCAAATTCTAATTTTTGACATGCTAGACTAGGACTTGTGAATTCAGATTGTATGAAAAGAATAATAACTTTAAATTTAATTCCCAAATTTAATATTGCACCAAGTGCTAAATGTGAAATATGTGTGCAGTCCAAATTTTCTAAAAAAACCTTTCAAATCAGTAGAAAGAACTTTGAAACCATTAGAGTTAATTCACTCGGATGTGTGTGACTCGAACCGCCAACCTACATGAGGTGGAAATAAATATTTTGTAACTTTTATTGATGATTTTACTAAATACTGTTACATTTATTTATTAAAAACTAAAGATGAAGTTTTTTCATATTTTAAGATTTTCAAAGCTGAGGTATCAATTAGTATCATCGATTAAAATTCTTAGATCCGACCGAGGTGGAGAATACACTTCGAATGAACTAACCCAATTTTGCCAAGAATATGGGATATTCATTAAGTGACTGCTCCATATTCTTCTCAATCTAATGGTGTAGATGAATGAAAAAATCGAACCTTGATGAACATGGTCAATGTCATGTTAGCCGAGTCCGGTGCCCCGAAAAATCTTTGGGGAGAAGCGTTGCTCACTTCCTCTCTCATCCTAAATAGGATTCCTTCAAAACATAATGATAAAACTCAATTTGAGTTATTTAAATTAAGGAAACCCAATCTCCAAATCCTTCGAGTGTGGGGGTGTTTGGCTAAGGTAGCAATTCCTGAACCTGAAAGAAAGAAAATAGGACCTAAAACCTTAGACTCTATTTTCATAGGTTATGCTTCCGATAGTAGTGCTAATAGGTTTCTAATTACCAATTCTCTAATTAGTGAAATATCAAATAACACTATCATAGAAGCTAGAGATGCCATTTATTTTGAAGATAAATTCCCATATAAATTAGATAACTCATCACAACCATCTTCTAGTTCAATTCAACCTTCCTCTAACATAGATCCATTAGAAATTGATGAACCTAGAAGAAGTAAAAGAGTTAGAACCGAACAAACATTTGGAGAGGACTACTTCACTTACCTAGTTGAAGGAGATCCAAATTTATATGAGGAAGCTATGACCTCATCTGATTCTCCATTTTGGAAAGAAGCCATAAATGCCGAAATGATATCTATTTTAGAAAACAAAACTTGGATTCTAACTGATCTTCCTTCCGGTACCAAAGCCAGAGGTTGTAGATGGATCTTTAGGAAGAAATTGAATCCAGATGGTTCCATAGAAAAATATAAGGCTCGCCTTGTTGCTAAAGACTATGCTAAAAAATAAGGGATAGATTATTTGGATACCTATGCTCCCGTAGCTAGGATTACATCCCTTCTCGTTCTAGTAACCTTAGCTTCAATCCATAAATTAATTATTCATCAAATGGACGTTAAAACCGCTTTCTTGCATGGAGACTTAGATGAAGAAGTCTATATGACTCAACCCGAAGATTTTGTAGTTAAAGGACAAGAAACCAAAGTATGTAAGCTAATTAAATTCATTTATGGATTAAAACAAGCTCCTAAACAATGACATCAAAAATTTGATTCCGTAGTATTATCCTTTGGATTTATATCAAATGAATATGATAAGTGTATTTATGCAAAACATGACGGAAATGAATTTGTTTTGTTGTGTCTTTATGTAGAAGACATTTTAATCTTGGGAATTTCAATTAAAATAATTAATTATATCAAAAATAATTTATCATCTAAATTTGATATGAAAGAGTTAGGAGAAGCAAATGTCATTTTGGGAATGAAATTAGCTAAATCTGATTCTAGTGTTTCATTATCTCTTTCTCACTCGATTAAGAAAATGTTACATAAATTTAATTTATTTGATTCCGCACCTGCTTCTACTCTTTATGACGCTAGTATAAAACTGTGTAAAAAATTAGGTGAACCTATTGACCAACATAGGTATGCACAAATGATAGGGTCACTACTTTATATTGCTAACCGCACAAGACCCGACATTTCCTATGTCGTAGGCAGGCTTAGTAGATATACTAGTAATCCAAGTGATGACTATTGGATAGCGTTAACTAGAATATTTAAATACCTTCGCGGAACTATTGATTATAGTTTAGTTTATACGGGTTTTCCCGAAGTACTAGAAGGTTATTCAGATGCCAATTGGGTAACTGATTCGTTAGACGTTAAATCAACAACCGGTTATGTTTTCCTCCTTAGAGGAGCCGCTATTTCATGGGCTTCAACCAAACAAACAGTGATTTCAAGAAGCACCATGGAATCTGAACTTATAGTTTTAGACACTACATGTGCCGAAGCCGAATGACTTAAAATTTTACCTTCTGAAATTCCTTTAGTAGGAAAACCACTACCTGCTATTTCTTTACATTGTGATAACAAATCTGTGATTGATTAACTGCTTCAAATAATACTAATGCAAAAATGAATAAGTTCATGAGAATCAGGTACAAGTCTGTGAAGCAAAGAAGAAAAGAAGTAATATCACTAAATTATGCAAAGTCAGAATTGAATCTGACTGATAATCTTACCAAGGGATTGTCCCGAAGGGAGATATTATTGTCATCGAGGGGAATGAGGCTTAAGCCCACATAATTTGCTGCCAACGGTGGATACCCAACCCATGTGATTGGAGATCCCATGAAGTGGGTTCAATATGGTAGAAACGAAGCCGTTGACGTAGCGTAGTTGGGAGCACAAATTTAAAAGGTTGAGAAAACCTTCTCCCAATTCCTATGATGTTGTGCTCAACGTAACAGTTTAAGATGAACGTTTAAGTTCTTAATGGTTGCCAAAGGCATATATCTTTGCGAGATATTAGTTACGAAATATCTCTTGAGGCACCACCTATGTGGGGGTTGTTGTGAGGCCGCAACTTTGGGATCCGGGCTGAACCCAAAATAACTCTCATGAAAAATCAAGGAATGCGCCGCCATAACCCAAGAACAATCAATCTTTTGTGTGCTTATCTAATTTACCGGTCAAAAGTTTATAATCCAAAGCATCTGACACATTATATTCTTCGGTAGAGGAAATACGGACTAAGTATATGTTCAATGTAACTATTCCACCTATACCCATTGCAATTGATACAACTTGATGAAGCAAATTTGTATTTGATTTTATTTATTATTACTAATATCATATCTTATGAAGTTAGTTTTTTGTTTTTAGCTTTTGTGGGGGATTGTTAGAAATTTTGTAAATAAAACATTTATTTTATTATGTTTTAATGGAGCCCTTATGATGTTTGGTGTATGACTATTCATATTTGCTGAAAAGCTCCAAAACCAAAAGATGGAGAGAATCCAAATTATTTGCTGTCGAGTTACGTCAATATGATTTCGACGCGACGTCGAATTGGATGACCTGTCGTTTTGTGCTTTCTCTTCGCAAATATTACGCGTATTTTTAACCGTTCGTTTCACGCGTGTTTCTCGCCGTTACTGCCTTACGTTGGAAATATTCAACGTTTATCTGCACGATTATAGCCTACCAATTATAACCGTTGAAATTAATTACATGTTAATTTTTCGAGACTCCTAAATAGGAGATTCTTTCTGAATCGTTTTTTATGCTTGCGATATACGTTTTTCAGAAATCTGCTCTTTCTTACACGCTCTCTGTTCTTGCGACGATTTCTTCATCGTAATTCCTTTTCTTGACATTTGCTTCATCAAGT
Organism: Dactylorhiza incarnata; assembly: GCA_033032865.1. Taxonomy (NCBI): domain Eukaryota; kingdom Viridiplantae; phylum Streptophyta; class Magnoliopsida; order Asparagales; family Orchidaceae; genus Dactylorhiza; species Dactylorhiza incarnata. Next base: position 7,628,308 of record JAWHQI010000054.1, read on the forward strand.
GGGAGTTCGGGTGCTCTGTGCTTCTTCAGTGTCCGCGCACATCGGAGCTTTCAGGATCTAGCCGGGTGTTGTACCTTGGAGGAGAGCATCGGTGAAAGCCCTGCCGGAGGGTGGTGCAACTTCTTTAGGGCAGTGATCACACGCCTTACCCAGACTCGATTCTAAACTATATTGATCTCTTGTTTATTTCTCACCTCTTTTATACAATTTTATTAATATTGCTGATTTATATATATATATTTGCTACCGTGTAAAAATTTTAATATCGAAAAATATAGTATTTTCTATATTAATATAAGAATATAAGAAAAGTATTCCACGAGATAGGTCATAAGCCTGCGACTGTGGTGTGCTATATGCTGCTATTAATATATTATTACAAGGTTGTAAAAATTATATTAGCACTAAACAATAGTATTAATATATTATATTCGATATAATTGACATCTTATAATTCTTATTACTCACTACGGTTGGGTGCGGGTTGCTCGGTTTTGAGGAGACCAAATACTACTTTCTAGGACTGGATTCTGATAGGCTTCGTCCCCCTTCGTTCAAACACTACTTTCCAGTTTCCGCAGATTTTCTCCGCAGTCTCCTTCACTACCCAAGCGAGCCCAGGTCTCCGTTTTCCGCCCCTTTCTCCCCTCCGAACCTCCGCGAGGGTTCCTGTAAATTTCGACTGGTTAGTCGGCAGATGGACTCCTTTTCTAGGTCCAATAATGCTTTTGAAGACGACGACGATGACGACGAGGAGTTCGTCAAGGGAGAAGGTTCTTCTCAAAACGGCTGATCATTGAGATAACAATGCCTTTTTTTATTAATATCTGTTGATGTTTACTGTTTCTCTTTTGTTGTCATCACTTTTTTTACCAGATAGCTGTGTCGCCTAGATTGGCGATGCCAACAAAATAGGATTATAATACCATGAATGAAAATTATTTAAAGATATCATTATATCAACAACTTACATTAAAAGCTGCAAACAAACGAAGGCTCCCTTTGGGGAGGTGGTGGCGGTCTTGAACGCGGTGGGTATGAACCATCATTCGTGAACGCCCGATCTCACCCAAGGAAGTTCATCCACTTTTGGCTGCGTTTGGCACGGCGGTGGCGGTCATGAGCGTGGTGGTTATGAACTGCGCCCGACCTAACGTATGGAATTTCATCCACTTTTATGTTCAAACTAGTTTTCTTTTCTTGGTGGCGGTCATAACCATTGTCTTGCCAAACATGCATTATATGATGTAGTGTTTTTGTCCAAACTCACCGGAGCAAAAAAGCCGCTCCAAAGGGAGCCTTTATGCTCAAAACTAGTTTAATTTTCTTGGTGGCGGTCTTAACCGTTGTCGTGCCAAACATCCATTCTATGACGGTGGCGGAGCGAAAAAGCCGTGCCAAACGAAGCCTAAGGGTCTATTTGGCGTGGTGGTGCGGTCATGACCGTAGTGACCATGAACTGTAGTTTTTGAATGCCCGGCCACACCCTTGTAACCGGGCCCGCGCTTAAGTTCAAAATAAGGGATTTTTGTGGCGGCGGACGTGACCGTTGCAGTGCTAAACATATGCTTTGTAGCGGTGACATTTTTGTTGGAACGCACCGGAGCATTAACACCACGCCAAACGGACCTTCAATAGTTTTAATAGATTATTTGTGAGTTCAAAGAAAGAAATTTTGATTCATTACTGCTTGACTGGGATTTGAATGAAAAGCATGGGAAAAATGTCATATTTTTTTTTTATCTAGGAAATCTATTTATTAACTAATTATTCATTAAGTTGATTTTAATACAAAATATTTCTGCTTAGATTTGTTAGCCTTAATCCTTACTTATCCTTAGTTAGCTTAGCTAAATAGTCAATGTTTAAATGAAGAATTTATGCTAATTAATTCCCATTGTTACAACCTTCAAATGGAAGACCTGTGCTATTAATGCTAATCCACAACTAAAATTAACTTGGTGATCTGTTCTCCTAGTTTTTTTTTGAAAATTTGACGTTGAGCAAGTATAATAAAGAAAAATAATGAGAAAAAAAATTTAAATTAGATTTTTATATGGCTAATTTAATCTCTCATTGTAAGCAAACCATATATATCTTTACCAATGGGTCCGTTTCGATCTAGATAGGGTGACAGCATTTGTTAAACTGGAAGGAAGGTTTGACACATGCTTTAGAAAGTCTTATTTTAGAAGTCTAACCCGGGCCTTCTCTATCCGTTCCTGGAGGCCTTTTCTCAACTCGTCGGTAGTGACTACCTTGTTTATTTTTCTAACGAAAGATATCTTCCTGAAAAATTTGCACATATGCTTACATGATTTCAAGAATTAAGAGGTAGGAGGGGATGGTGCTATCCTATTAAGCTATGCCTTCTTAACATGGATAAAGTATTAGTTTGCTTCTCTATGCTCATATATTTCTAGTTGTACAAGGTCATCGTGTGAATTCATGGAGAGTGCATTATAAGTAAGTGGTATTTGATGACTGATTTATAAGTTAGCTCATAAGGAGGAAATAAGAAGTTCTATTGGAGTCTTGATTTGCATCAATTTGTACATGTTGTCCAGAGATACTTCTTACCTGCAAGATGATATTCTTCACCCTCCTTCTGAAAAAACTTTTTAAAAGTACAGAATATCCCATACATTATTTCATCATCACCATCTTCTCAGTGCTTAAGATGTCAAGTGAGAGGGAAGAAGCTTGATTTGCTTCACTCTGTACATTACTCTTTTTCATTATGGATTAACTCTTTAATCCTCCTTCCATATTGTTAATGGTTGTCACCCCTCCTTTAATAACACATGGAGTGGGTTCCACAGTCATTGGATGTGCCGTAGGGCCCGTTAATGGTGATTATATGTGTACACAAGTTGCTTCTAGCTTCCATGTCAAGAGATGGATTGAATTTGCGTCAATCTGTACATTACTCATTTTCATTATGAGATTAGCTCTCTAATCCTCCCTCCATATTGTTAATGGTTGTCACCCCTCCTTAAATCGCACATGGAGCGGGTTCCACTGTCATTGGATGTGCCGTAAGGGCCCGTTAATGGTGATTATATGTGTACACAGGTTGCTTCTAGCTTCCATGTCAGGTGAGATGGATTGGATTTGCGTGAATCTGTACATTACTCATTTTCATTATGGATTAACTCCCTAATCCTCCCTCCATATTGTTAATGGTTGTCACCCGTCCTTTAATCACACATGGAGTGGGCTCCACTGTCGGCGGATGTGTTGTAGGAGACGATTAATGGTGGTTATATGTGTATCATCAAATAAACACATGTTGCATCCAACTTCATGGGGGGCTATTAGCGTTGGCAACCGAAATCACAAGGAAATGAAACACAACAATTAAGTAGACTTTTTAGCTCTTAGATTCATCTTGTTAGGTCACAACAATTGAAACACAACAATTGTAAAGCTTACTGCAATGATGATTCACTTGTATTACGTTGATCATATACTCACCATAATATTGAAAATCTCCACGAGCTTTAAGACAAACAATTTAATGTCCGCGACATACACTTTAAGGCGTTTATTAAATCACGAGTTACTTCATTAATAGGCATTTTAATGTCCACTAAATCTTAGGGTAATTGCAACTACACGTCATAGCATTTCATGCAAGTAATCACACATCAAGAATCAAGTCTGTAAATCTTCTTAAGGAGAGTAACTCTACATGCATGCAACCATATTTCCAATTCTTCGTCAATACTTTAGTAATGTGAGTAAATTCACATTTAATCTATTCTTTGCATGCATTGCTACTAATCATTGAAGATAGGTTTCTTATCATGAAAAGTTAACAATATAAGCACGAATAAATTCTATAAAACTTCTACGCAGTCTATCCTCTGAGTCGTCAACCTTATGAACCCAAATCTATGCACTTGGTAGAACCCCCAAAGAGGAGCTTTAAGGATTTTAAATAATGAAAACAACAATTGAAACCAGCAAAGTTATAACCCTTCATCCATCTAATCCATAAATCAGAATCAACTTAGGATGAGTTTTAAGAATCCACACCCAAGGTCCATTAGGGGCCGGGTCGGTAACTCGCTAGAGACTTCGCCGATGGTGGAGATGGTGGTAGTGAGGGTAATACCGAGCCTTTCATAGTTTCCTAAGCGGAGTGTGCTCGAGGAGAGAGATCTACCAATATTTCACAAGGAAATAGGAACTCAAATATTGTTTGTCTTCATTCTATTGAGTAGTTATTATATTTGTATTGAGTAGTTATTTTATTTTAGTCCCACATTGCGGGTTCTATGTTTGTACATTTGTTTCTCCCTATTTATTTTCCCATAGTGGATGAATAACATATGATTTCTTCCCCAATCTAATTTGGTATCAGACGAAGGTTCCTTCGCGTCCGAGCCCTAACCCCGCAGCTTCGCCGGTCACGCGCCTCCCGTCGCCTCTCCGATGTGATGGCTTCGTCTTCCGCGTCCCGTCACCTGTTCTGCGTATTCCGCTCGCCGTTCCGCTTGCCAGGCTCCGATCGCTTCTTCCGCGTACCAGCGTCTTCCGCTCGGGAGTCTGGGTGAAGCCCTTTGCGACAAGGCGGGCCTTGTAGCGATCAAGAGAACCGTCAGCATTATACTTGACGGTGTAGACCCAACGACAATCAACCGTCTTCTGGCCTGCCGAAAGAGGAACCAAACGCCAAGTGCCAGTCTTCTGTAAAGCGGACAACTCATCCTGCATGGCCGCGACCCACTCTGGGTGCTGGAGGGCCTCAGTCGTCGAACTCGGAACTCTGATATGGTCAGTAGCAGTCAGGTAAGCCCGGTAACTCTGGGAAAGGCGCTGGTAGGACACAAAGCTTGCCACAGGATGGTTAGTAACACAAGAGCACCGACCTTTGCGAAGAGCAATGGGTAAGTCAGAGGAGGGAAGAACATCACCTGCCAGAGGATGTGGCACAAGGTCCTGTGAGCTGGGCTCTACCTGTGGATCCCAAAGTAAGGGGTGGACATGTGAAGGCCCACGTGGGCCACGAGTGTACGTCCGCAACGGAAGCGAGTCGTGCAGTGGAGCTAAGGCAATCAGAGCTGGCTGTGGCGTAGGAGGAGCAATGGGAACAGGAGAGGCACCAAAGAAAGGGACATCCTCAAAGAATGTAACATCCAGAGAGTGAAAAGTCCTGCGAGAAGAGGGGTCAAAGCACCGATATCCCTTGGAAGAGGAGGACTATCCCAAAAATAAGCACCAGATAGCTTTGTCATCAAGTTTTGTCTGAGTCAGACTATGGTCCTGGACAAAACACACACATCCGAACACCCGGAGAGGAACGAGAAACAGAGGACGGCGGGGAGATAGAAGACTTAGGGGTACCCGACCCGCTAAAGGCTGACAAGGCAGACGGTTGACCAAGAAGGTCCCCGTAAGAAGTGCAGCACTCCAGAACAACTTGGGGACGTGAGACCCACGAAGAAGACATCGGGTCACATTTAGGAGATGACGATTCTTGCGTTCCGACACTCCGTTCTGTTTCGGTGTATAGGGACATGAGAATTGGTGAATGGTTCCTTGACTATCAAGGAAAGCGGTGAACGAGGAAGAGGTATACTCCCCCCGTTATCAGAGCGAAGGATCCGGATTTGGGAGGAAAACTGAGTCCTAACCATATTAGTAAACTGAGTATATAAATCAAAAACATCAGATTTGGCACGCATAAGATAGACCCAACAACAACAAGTAAAATCATCTATAAAAGTAACAAAATACCGGAATTCATCATAAGAAACAACCGGGGCAGACCCCCACACATCAGAGTGAACAATATCAAACGGTGCAGAACTACGAGAGCCAGATACATGATAGGAAGTGCGTGTATGTTTGCTAAGCTGACACACATCATACTGAAAAGAGTGCTCAAACGAGACACTCGGAAAAAGAGACGACACAATCTGAGGACTCGCATGCCCCAGTCTGGCATGCCAAAGAGTAGGTGAAGTAGTAGCAGCAGCGATGGACGATGGTGAGAGACATGGCGAGAGAGGTGGAAGCTCCAGCTGGTAAAGCCCGTCGCGCTCACGGCTGTAGCCAAAAATCCTCCTCGTGGTCAGGTCCTGAAAAACACAGCCAAAAGGAAAAAAATGTCACCGAGCAGTGCATCGAACTAGTCAATTGACTAACAGAGAGAAGATTTAAAGCAAGCTTGGGAACATGAAGAACTGATGTCAAGGCGAAGGAGGGTGACAGAGGAACTGTGCCCTGGTGAAGGATGAGGGTCACAGAGACATCAGCAAGGCGAACTTGCCGATGGACGCTTGAAGACTCAAGAGAGGAAAATAAGTGTCTCACCAGTCATGTGATCAGTGGCCCCAGAATCAATCACCCAGGGAGAGGAAGACCCCTCTTGAATGACGTGAAAGGCCATCGGGGTACCTGACGCTGAGGTCGACGAGAGCGACAAGGAGGCAGGCAACATCTGAGCAGAAAGAGGCTGGTGCTGATCCTGAAACTGGGACTGCTGCTGAAGCTGAGACTGAAGCTGCTGCACTTGAGCCATACGCTGACTCCAGTCGGCGGAAGGGGCCCCAGAAGAGGCACTGTAAGCAGGCTGGCCGCCAAAGTCTGAAGAAGTAGCAGCGGCGGTACGCGTGGTGGAGGACTGCGAGCGAAGGTGAGGAGAAAGCAGCCAGCATCGGACCTTCTCATGACCAGTCCGGAGGCAGTGCTGGCACTGAACAAAAGCAAACGGTCTCCCGCGGCCACCCCCGCGACCTTTTGGGGTAGAAGTACGCCCCAAACGCACAGAAGAAGAGGAACAGGAGGAACAGAAGGAACATCAGTTAGATGGGCACGACGCTCATGCTCCTCCACCATGGAATAAGCATCCAAGATATCAGGAAGAGGACTCATGCTGACAATCTGAACCCGAATCTGCTCAAACTCGGGCTGCAGCCCCATCAAGAATTGGTAGGTCTCTCTCTTCTCCTGCCTCCGCTTGGCAACAAGCAGATCCTCGGGATGAGGAAAAGCACTAAGCGGCTCGAGGTCAGAAAGCTCCTGGAAATGCCCAGAGAGAAAGGTAAAGTACTCATGCACAGAACGGTCCCCCTTACAGGCAGTAGAAATCTCCTGGAAGACAGAATAAATCCATGTATCAACGCGTGTGTGACCGTAGGTACGCGTTAAGGCAGCCCAAAGAGACGACACGAAATCAAAACGCATAAACTGCTCGTAAATGCGGGGCTCCATAGAGCATTGAAGCCACCCGAGAATCTTGAAATTTTCTGTGCGCCATTGACGGATAGCCTTTTCGTCGGTAGGCTGGTACGCGGAAGACGCGATCAAGAGAACCGTCTTCATCAGTTGGACGTAAAGAATGCCTTCCTCAATGGCGATCTTGCTGAGGAAATTTATATGGATCCCCCTCCCGGTTACAAGCTTCAGGGGGAGTATTTGGGGCGTGTTTGCCTTTTGCAGAAGTCCTTGTATGGGCTGAAACAGTCCCCTCGAGCGTGGTTTGAGCGGTTTGGTACCGTTGTGCTTCAGAGCGGGTTCACCAGATGTCATGCCGACCACACGTGCTTTGTTCAGACTACTGTGGATGGTCGTAGGGTCATTATTCTTGTTTATGTGGATGACATCATCCTTACCGATGACGACAGCTCATGGATACTTCAGATCAAGGTGGTGCTTCAGAAGGCATTTGAGGTAAAAGATTTGGGACCTCTGAAGTACTTTCTCAGGATTGAGGTGGCCAGATCTCGGCAGACGACAAGAGATCTCTTTGTCTCAACGCAAGTATACACTCGATCTCTTGAGTAATCTGGTCTTCTTGGGTGCTCTCCTGTGTCTACACCCATGGATCCGAACCACCGCTTACATGCAGAGTCTGGTGATCCTCTCCCTGAGCCGGGCCGATACCAGCGTCTTGTTGGCAGGCTTATTTACTTGACCAACACTCGCCCCGACATTAGCTTTGCTGTGAGTGTGGTCAGTCAGTTCATGCATGCTCCCCAGACTTCTCACCTGGATGCAGCATTCCGGATCCTCCACTACTTGAAGGGATCTCTTGGCCTCGGGCTCTTCTATCGTTCGTCTCCGTCCCCTGGTCTCACCTGTTACACGGATTCTGACTATGCTGGTTCTCTCAGCGATCGGCGTTCTACTTCGGGGATATGCACCTTCTATGGTGACAATCTTATCTCCTGGAAAAGTAAGAAGTAGAGTGTTGTCTCCCGCTCGTCTGCTGAGGCCGAGTACCGGGCTATGGCTCATGGTGCTACTGAGCTTCTCTGGCTGCGTAGTCTCTTGACTGAACTTGTTTTCCTCCTTCTGGTTCCTCGACACTTGTTTGCGACAACCAGTCCGCTCTCATGCTAGCCTCCGACTCTGTCTTGCACGAGCGGACTAAGCATATTGAGGTTGATATTCACTTTCTCAGGGAGCACATCCGTTCAGGAACTCTTGAAGCGTCCTATGTTCCCTCCGCAGAACAAATTGTCGATGCCTTCACCAAGGCGGTTGGACCTTCTAGTCTCATCTCTACTTGTGGCAAGCTGGGCTTGCTTGATCTCTTCGCGCCAGCTTGAGGGGGAGTATTGAGTAGTTATTATATTTGTATTGAGTAGTTATTTTATTTTAGTCCCACATTGCGGGTTCTATGTTTGTACATTTGTTTCTCCTTATTTATATTTTCCCATAGTGGATGATAACATATGATTTCTTCCCCAATCTAATTCATTCATCTTCAAGGGCACTTGAATAAGCATACAAGACACAACTCTCAAAACCACTTATTAATGGCTTACATTAATTGACTAAAATCTCAACTAATATTAATGACTAACATTAATTGACTCACTCCTAACTAACAATTCATCAATTACATATTAATTAAACTCATAGAAATTGAGATACTTAATTGATAACTAGACGAGAACACCCGTAACATTGCTCCACTTCTTCAAAATGAGCTTAACTTCAAGCTCAGAGAGTGACCAAATAATCGTTGCCAATCTCACCTATTGTCATCTTCATCGGGGCATTCCACTTCCAACCAGAAAAGCTTCGTGCATCGATGTCTTCGTGCGATGTTTTCGACACAATTAAAACATAATCGTTTTGTCACGCGTTCAATTTATTTTAGTGCGCATTTGATATTTATAGGTTGTATTCCCCCGATCTCACTAGATCGATTGCATTGGATGCATCAGTGCTGAAGTAGTCGACTTGATCTATGAGCGGTCGATGCTCATAAGTCCTTGCCAAACTTATAACAACAATTAAGTTTGGTGGATTCTCAAACTCATCGTTGAGTCACAATCGTTCATGAAGTCCCATTGTAAACACGACGTTCTACTATTTTTGGCTTACCGAAGTAGTGCGAGCAAGCAAAACTTGAAATCTCTCAGGATAAACTTCTATAGATCCCATATGTTGTAACTAGATTAATTTGCTAAGATGGTTGCTTCGCAATGAGGTCCGAGGCACATGTTGCATTAAACTCTTCCCAGGTCTTCTTGGGTTTCTCCATCTATAAATGAAGAAATCAAAGTTGGGCCGTCCTAAAAGGTGGAAGAAGACGTGTCTGATCCATTCTTCCACACACCTGGTTATCCATCCCAATGGACCATCCTTGACGTCATAGGTTAGAAATTTGACATAACGAGGAACGATATTTGCTTCATTTCGAGAATCGAGATATCAATGCGTGCATGGGCGATGTAGGGCTATGGATACTGCTAGATTATTCATGTGTTACAACATTGATGATTTGTATGAATGGAGTGACACTATCGATCCCGGTGAAGAGTGCAGCTAGAGCCGCATGATGTTGTACTTCAATGTCTTGATGTCACACTTTAGCGGCTTCTAGAGTCGCCATGAATGTCGTCATCATCTTCATGAATTATCCCATTTGATCATTGAAATCTCCTTTGGTTTTGAGAAACAAGGTGTGCAACATTCTAGAAAAGATTTGCTCACGGCGCGTCGTGCCTCAATTGAAGAAGAGCCCGACACATGTTTCTGTGGCAACCGCGATGAGATCCTATGTTGATTTTGGAAAAGATATTATCTTTGATAGGCGCTGCCGGAGGCCCGATGGATGCAGGAATAGGAACCGTCGATGGTTAGGTGTTTTATATCAACTCGATCAAGGACTATGGAATGATTGTTGGAGAAATGTCTTGTACAATCGTTATATTGTTTGAGAGGAACGATGAATCGCTGGAGAAGGATTAATTGTCGAACGCTGGGGGAGAATCAATCGTTGAACGCTGGGTGACACATATTAGGAATCACCAACAGCTGGGGAATCGTCGATTGCTGGAGGTGTACGACTGTGAGGAAGATTCAATTGAAGTCGTTGACTGCAAGAAGGGGCAGCATCTCTATTGGATGGATTGAAGATCGTCGCAGAGAAGGCAGGGTTGGATGGATTGAAGAAAATCAAGGGTGTTGTAATCGTCGAGCAACGGTTGCGATTTGTATTGCTAGGTTCGTCGATAACAACTGTAGATTGATGCAGAGAAGATGTCTATTGCTAGGAGAAGATGCAGAAGGTTAGCATGAAGACAAAATCAGAATGACTCTAATACCATGTTGTTACGGGTGGGTTCGTAACTTGACGGAGGCTTCACCGATGGTGAAGATGATGATGGTGACGACTGACGACATTGTGGAGCCTTGCCACAACTGCCTAAGCAGTAAGCATAATGTGTTTGAGAGTAGAGAGCTACCAAAATCTCATAAGGACATAGTAACTCAAACATTACTTGTCTTCATGCATGCTTCAAGGGTGCTTAAATAAACTTAAAAGACACAACTTGCAATCTCATATTAATGTCTTACCTATTGGCTCTACTCTTAACTAACATATTAATGTCTCGTACTAATTGACCTCAACTGTCAACTAATATCTCACTAATGACATTAATTAAAAATGTTTAATAGATAATTAGGCGTGAATGCCCAACAATCCACTAGATCTAGTCGATGATGACTTCCTCTTGACTCCTCCTTGGCCTTCTTATCTCTCTCTCTCTCGCTCTCTCTCTAAATCTCAGTTCCCTCGGCACTTGCCCCTCAACCCATCTCTTCTTCGAAGGGATAAAGTAATTCAAGTGAAGTCACTGACATGGATAGAAAGAGAGGGGGTATAAATAGGGAATTTGAACATCAATATCATCACCCATGAAGAGGAACTTGTTACCTACAACATTATTATCATCACTCATGCAAAGCAACTTGCCCTCCACAACATAGTTATCACCAATCACACAGATTTACTAACTACAACAATGTATTATCACCCATGAAAGCTATTTGTCTGCCACAATAATGATATCATAATCCATTCAAGGCCACTTGTCCCCCATAGTATTGGTATCATCAACGATGTAATTATACTTATACTTGACGCAAGACGAATCTACAAGCGACGAATGCGCGATGCCCTAACCCTAAATGAATGTAAACAATCATGCGACAAATGAAAATAGAATTACAGACCAATTGACTGAAGATTTGAATGAATGCACACAGTCAATCACGCCTAAATAAAGAGCTAAGTCAAAACTAATGAGAGCCAAATATTACTAGCAATAAAGATTATATCCGTTAGGGGTGCAACTCAGATCGGTTCAGTTCCACCCAAAAGCAGGAATCGACCCATATAGGTTCGGTTCCAAAATTTTGGAACCGGAACCGCCCCATGGTCCTTACATTCGATTTTCGGTTCTTAATATGCCTCATAATTATTGAAAAAACGACTCTTCCAACTCCCGACATTCCTAACATTAACAACACTGTCATAAATAATTACTCAATAATTAAACAAAGGTGTATGTTATGCAATAAGATCTTATCAGTATTGAGGATTAAAATGTTTATGATGCATATTATAGTGAAATTATTGGGAGAACTTTTAACATCATAAGAATCATAAGTAAACAAAGTACTTTAAATATAGAGAGGATAATCCCTAACCTGGAGACAGTATGCAAAAGTAAATGTACAAGCAAATATTACCAACCAAAAACTACATATCGTTAAAATGATTGGCACACTATGAAAAAATGTGATAAACTTTAATCAACAACTATATTAACTGGAAATGAAATGATTAATCAACACTTGACATTGATCCCTAACTGGAATGATTAAATAACAAACAGTAAATAATTGGAATGATTAAATAACAATCAGAATACATGCGTTGATTAATCTGTGAGGAGGTCGAAAATAAAAGGAACAAATAAAAACCTGATCTGTGAGAGAAAGATCGAACCAAAGAGGGAAATCTTGCTCTGATCTGAAAACTACCTCAATAAAAGGAAAAAATAAAAGGAAGAACTTAGGGGGAGGTCGAACACAGAAGTAAAATGACATGTCGCTGGGAAGAAATAAAAGGAAGAAGAAGTTAGGAGGAGCTCGAGCCGGTGGTGCCGACTTAATGCTGGGAGGACTCGCCGATCTGTGAGGACCAGTTGCCGAGAGAACTTGCCACTAAGAGTAAGATCGAATCGGGGGTGCCGACTTACCGTGCGCTTGGAAGTGATTTCTTGCTAGTAGTTTGGTTATCGAGGATGGGCTAGGGCTGGGGCTTCTCTCGTATTATTGAAGGTGAGTGAGTCAAGGCAGCGCATAAGTAGTAAACATTATTAAATTAATTTACGTAACATGCTAACCGCCCCCCGACACCTGATAGGCTGATATAATGATATAAATAAACAAATGTAGTCGGTTCAGGTCGGTTCTCGGGGACCCGACTGTAGGACCCCAGAATCGAACCGAAGCAAACCAAAACGAACCGCCACTTCTATTTTTTTAGACCCATACCCGAACCTACCAATATTGGAACCGTTCCAAACCGCCCAATTCGGTTCGGTTTCGGTCTGGTTTTCGGTTCTTCAGATACTTTTGCACACCCTTAATATCATACAGAAATGATGAATTTGAAAATAAATCTGCAGCATACCAAGTAAATGGTCGTCGACGTAGGTGCAAAAATTCGGTTGTTGCAGATGTGGTGCATGTACTCCGAAAGAATAACGATTCTTGGACCGGGACTGCTGGAGGAGGGAGGGTGGCTGTTTTGTGGCTGTGAGGGATTGTAGGATGGGATGAATGCTGGTGAATGGTCGACTGAAGGGGGATAGGCCAGGGAGAGGGGTTGTTGGAAAGGAGGAGGTCGGTGGAGGGTCGGAGAAGGGGAATAAGCCAAGGAGAGGGGCTATTGGCAATGAGGAGGTCAGTGGATGGTTAGAGAAGGGGAATATGCCAATGAGAGGGGCTGCTGGGCAAGTATGAGGTCGGTGGAGGGTCGGAGAAGGGGGAGAGAGAGGCGGTAGGGGACTAAAAAGGTGGCGAAAGGAGCGTCTGTAGAGGAAGTCGACGAATGGGAGACGATCTGTAGGAAAATCAAGCTTAGTTGTCACAGGCGGGGCGACTGACAGTGTCGGGAGGATGTGGAAATCAGCAGTTTCGACGAGTTTGGACGGGGTTCCGACGAGGTCGCCAGAGGCTGGAGGACCCGTGGCAAGCGATGGTGGCATGCGTAAGACCCCCTGGAGTCGGCACCATGGGGATCAGACTTCAGCACCCGATAGACCGAGCGACTTCCTTCTTAGAAAACCCCTACTCTTGATGCCTAGGAAATTTGATAAGAGCATATATATAGTGGACGATTAGGTTAAGTGGATCCGATGGCTCAGATAATCCAATCGAACAATTTAACCTAAGTCTCAAAGTAGAGCTCCAAACAATAAAAGAAAATACATAAAAAACAGGAAAAATCGAGTCGGTCGCAATCATGGACTTCGATCGTCCATCCGACGATATGAAAATGCCGATAATGACAAATCTCTGATGAATAAAGCCTGTCATGCTTCTAGTGTAGGTTAGACAAGAATGAAAACAACTGCATGAACTCTGACATCTCAATCTCGTTGGATTTGGTAAATGCGGTGACCACTGAAGGCTATCATCCGCCGAAGCTGCCATGTGCCCTATGCACGAAGCAACCACCGTATGAGTGAAGGTTGGGGTGTGCAAAGAAAACCGAAACCAACCAAACCGACTCGAACCGACCCAAATCGAACCGAATTTGGACCGAACCGATCGGTTCGGTTTCGGTTTAGGGGGGGCTGAAAACCGAGCCTATTCGGTTCAGTTTCGGTTTATATGGTCGGTAAACCGAGAAAACCGAACCGATTATAAGTTTGGACTTGGAGTTTGTCCCGTCGGATTAAAACAGGAGGTTGTGAGCATTGAGTTTGAAGTTGAACCCGAAATAACGAGACTATGTAATATCTCTTACCTTATCTTATCATAAGTTTGTAACAATTACTCGAGCGTGAACGAGTAAATTAAATATGTTGTACTTATTGATTTTTATTTTAAACTAATACTTGAACGTATTTTATTAATTGTACTAGTTAATCTAAATGTTATTGTGTTTTTAATTTCCCTTCAATGTCGATGAACTGCTTTCTAGATTTACTATTTGAAAAGCACTTGGGCAAACAAATTATTTTGGGGGATAATATGTTTTAGGTTTGTCGAAAAATCGAACCGATGTTAAACAACCGAATCAAACCGAACCGAACCGATCCATTTCGGTTCGGTTTCGATTTTGGGTGTGTAAAAACCGAGCCTATTCGGTTCGGTTTCGGTTTTACCTAAAACCGAACCGAACCACTTGCAGGCCTAGGTGAAGGATTCTGGTAAAGGTGGGAGTTGAAGTTGAACGGAAAGATTGATGACTCCAAAATTATGTAACCACACATCTAGAATCAAATTCGCTACATTAAATACATGATGTCTATCCATATTCCTAGGAATATCAAGCTCAAAGAAATTTGACTCAGACACTCTCATGACAGTGTATGGACCTATTCACCCAACACTCAGATTTATAGATATCCCCAATGGGAAATTCTCAAATAATATGCTAATCATCACCCAATTACCTTATTTGAACATTGTTCTCTCATGTGATTACCCACATAATATCTATTATGTTCATTATTTAATGTAACTTTATGTTGGAGTATGACACGCAAATCATACAACAAATACAAATGATAAATGCAAACCTAACAAACTCAGTAAGCGCTAACTCTATATAGCGGTGGAAGTCCCTAAAGGTGGGTGGTATATTCGGAGGTTCGTTTGGCGGGGTGTAGAAATACTCATCAAGCGTGTGATGAACATTCAAGCAACTACATGAGACATCAACACTAAGATGCGAGCTTATAGCGTGCCAAATGCCTCTTACGAAACATGACTCATCAGGAGGTTCACTTGACGGTAGATAGAGAAATTCATCGCAAATGCAATGAACGCCAGAGGGATGTCAGAAACATCGACACCATGGTGTAACTCAGATGCATCGGCTATCTACAAAAAAGGAAAAATACGTCGGGTGGATCTCTAGGTGGCTCAACGGGATGCTCGTGAGAGGATTGGTCATATGGGTGGTGCTTGACCTGATCATCGCTAGTTGGTGTTGTAATCACGACATTGTAGCTAGCTGGTTCGCGACTATCACTCATAGTGAGACTCAGGAGAATAAAAAGAGACTCAACAGAATAACTTCTTATGACATGGTCAGTGGGTGGATTTACTCAATGATACGTCTATGAACGAAGTATCAGCTATGTTGACAAACGAAGTAGTGGAAGAACACATCACTATGGGATCACAGGGTCACACGCTCACTCTCTTCCGCTACCAAAGGATATGAGTCAAACTCAACTGACAGACAACTCATCGGATAATGTGCCTCACCGGGATGAGAGAACTCAGTATCAAGTATCCTGTCTTTCGTGTCCAAAAGGACAAGAGAAGGCATGATGTTGGCCTCAGGCTGGGGAGGACTCATGGCGGGATGGTCAGGGTACGAGTCTACTTGACTAAGTCTAGAGGATGCCATGGATTGCTTGTAAGAAAGGGCGAGCTGAAATGACGACTCGACAAACTCTAACTGATGACCGCTCAGTGCTATGCAGATCACATACCGAAGCCCGATACAAAATCTAGCAGCAGTCGCGCCAGGCTCATCATGAATGTCACTCCTTACCACCAACTTGTCAAAATAACCTTTATACTCAACAACATATCTGGATCCTTGCCGGATGGTAAATAATTGCTCGAGGAGGTGACTCTTATATTGTAACACCCTTACCTAATTTAACATCAATTCATAAGCCCGACTGACACTTGTGATATGAAGCAAACTAAGAAATAGTACATAAATCGGTACGTAGTATGTAATATATAAAGTACACATCGATTCTTTTTTTAAATTGGAGTTAAGGTTAAAGAAATATCTCAATATCCTATTCACAAAGCCAACTAGAAATGAAATGAGCAAATAGTCTGAAATACTGAAATTTAAAAGAGTCTGATACACCTGAGTTCATAATTAAATGATACAACAATTTAAAGAAAAAATAAACTGAAGGTAGAAATCCTTGGAGGCTTATCCTACTCGGCCTGTGACCCCTGAAAATAAATGTTTGAAGGCGGGGTCAGCCCAACTGGTGAGTAAGAAAAACTATCCCTCTTAATGACACTAAAATAACTTGCATAAAAATATGCGAGCCTACTTTTAAAATACCATTTTACACTAAGGAAATGTATTATATAGTTTTATGCATGCTTTTCTATAAAAGTATTTTGAACATAAATGTCTTTTCTATTACGTGTTCTTAAATTGAATTCTCTCCAATCTCGGAAACATTAACTTATAGAGATTCTAGGTTCCAACTTATATTTGGAATTAAGATGTCTTATAGCTTCTTCTTGTATCTTCTTTTCTTCTTGTATCTTCTTTTCTTCTTATTCTTAGTTAAATAAAACCTTATGCACATTCTAGTGATTTGAGTCCATAATGACGAACATAGGTGTCCTAGTGTCTCTCGGTCGCGGACACAGACTTGTATATAATAATCTTTTGTATGGGGTGTCAACTCCCTAGCTTAAGGCTCATATGGTTTGCTACGCCCTATGAATCACGAGAGAAAACCTCGACCGTGCCTCCTAATTATGTTCTATTAGTGGCCGATATGAACAAAAAAAAGGAACACCCACCTAAAATCACTAATTTTAAATTAAGCGTTCCATCAATCCTTTACCTATATGTTAAGGAATGTCGTGATTAATCTTAAGGGGACATCCGCATATAAGTACAATCTTAAACTATGAATTTCATCATTATTACGTCTTATGACTTGCCTTAGCGTTAACAATATGAACACGATGAATTATCTATGTTGTGATAATTTCTTGCGTTCATAACATTCATATATTTTACATGTGATTGTATAAAAATTGCATGAGGAGTTTCTTACATCTTAAACCACATTATGCGCATCATTATAACACAATGATAAAACTAAGTGTCACTTTTGCTTTTATTCTTAAGAGGTAATTTTTCATAATCACATGCAGTCATTTTATTCTTCGTAGTATAACATAATTGCATTGGAATAAGTACGTACATAATTCACATGATATGTCTAGTTAAAATGAATCGAATTTCTTACTTCAGTGTTGCGGCGTTCATTGACGCGGCGATGCGACATGATTTCTCTAGGTTGAATCAAGCTTGTAGATGTTGGCCGACATGTCCGACATGTCGGCCGACATGTCATTTTTTAGGGGAAATCGCAACATTAGCAACACAGATGAGGAAAATGGCATTTTCCAGTATGACGGCCGACATGTCGGACATGTCGGCCCGTTATGGCGGGTTATGGCGGGTTATGGCGGCCATTAGAAATTAATAAGTTATTTTATTAAATTTTATAATTAAATCAGTTTTTATTATATACTTATATAGTTATACTACGTTTGCCCCTCACGACGACTCCTCATCACTCTCGCGTCCTCCTCACGACGCTCTGGGCTCTCGTCTTCTTCGCTTGCCCTAATCTCCGCTTCTGGCTCTCGTCTTCTTCGTAGCTCTCGTCTTCTTCGCAACTCTCCTTTGATTACACTTCGACATTTTGAAAGTATGTAACATTTCTTATTTATTACAAATTGATTAAACACTTGTTAGTAGTTTCATTTTCTAATATGAATTTTAGTGTGTACTTCATTAAATAAAATAATTACGATCTAATTAAGAAAATATTATGATATATAATATATACACATATAATATTACAACCCGACATTTTGAAATGTCCCCGATATATCCCCCGCAATCCGACATCTGACATAAGAAACTCAAACCGACATGAGTCCGACATCCGACATCTGCAAGCTTGGGTTGAATATAAAATTGCAAACCTCCTTAATTTACTCTATACAATCTCTCTTTACCTTTGCTAGGGTTTTTCTTGGAAATTAAGGGAAATCATTTTCTGAGATAGAGGAGAGGAAGTTGATTCAAACTTAACAAGGGAATAAGTTCTCACTTTGCCCTAATCTGACTGAACCCAAACAAAAGACTAGCAGAACATCGCCGATGATCCTCTAAATTAAGTGGGATTGCGTGAAAATGAGCACGTACTGATGTTAGATTAGAACATGATGATGACGGAAAGAAGTAAAAGGTTTACTAAGAATTTAATGGAAACTCACTGAGAGAAGGAGGATTTGCGGGCTTCTAAAATAAGAGCCAGAAACTCGGTTGCAGGAGGAGGCGAACGGACTTGATGTATCAAACCATTGACGAAAGACTCAGATTTTACTAGGAGAAATCTGAAATGAGCATAAAGACTCAGATTTCACTAGGAGAAATCTGAAATGAGCATAATCAGTAAGGAGAACCGTAGAAGAAATCTAAAATTTACAAAATCAATAAGGAGACCCGATAAATATGATTGTTGTTGCTAGAAGAGGGAAAGAGAGACTATGATAGATGCCTGACCTTGCTCTGGGAGACACAGACAAGCCCAGAAAAGGGGCGGGAACTCGGCAGGAAGTTGCACCTGTACCGTCAATCAGGGAGAAGACTATCTCCCTTTTGACCTCTGGGAGGAAAAAGGAATTTCGACCGACTGAATACATCGGTCTGCTGTGTCGACGCATGAGTTTTCTCCTTTTACTGCGTCGAGCGGCGGTTCCCCTTTTCTTCTTGTGTCGAGGGTTTTGGTCGAACGACAATGCAGACGAATACAAGGAATGAGAATTATCGTAACTCAGGGTGCGGTATAAAGCCTTGGAGGGAGCCTCAAATTACTCGTTTTCTTAAGTGTGGGAGGGTTGAGTTAATTAATCTTTTCACTTTAATTACCAAATTGCCATTGCGCATTAACACTTATTTAGGAAACACCCTCGTAAACTACAAAACCACGTCGAGATAATTCTCTTAAAATTTTTGCCACTTGGAATTAGTTTATTATTTAACTAATGTATAAAATCTAATTGTAGCGAGCATATATACTTCGATTGGTTGCGGCAACGTCGATGCTACCTCTGCTCTGAGCCTGAATTAAATTTAAATTAACATTAATTCTTTTGGTTGTTACATATATGATCTCGACAAAAACCTGTGACACAATCTTTGCTTCGTCTCCACCCAACTGTTGATGGGACAAAGACGATCTCACATATGGCTCATCTCAATGCTATCTCCCAGTACTCTCTCGTTTGACCTAGCAACCAAGCTTCGCAAATCAGACGCAATGCTCACCGAATAACTCAAAAACGATCTAGATAATATCCCATGTCCATGAGCCAATTGCTAAAGGACTCGGGGCTCAACAAACCATTAAACGGCAGGGCAACTCTACGAAACCGTACTTGAGAATCTTCTCAAAACAATGATCATCGTAATAGTCGCTCCGACCATAATCGAGTCGCGTCGAAAGGTCAACACGATTTCTTTGAGTGATGGGTCAGGGACGAGGATATTCATCACAATTAGCGCTGGAGCGGTTCGGTTTTTAAGCAAACCCGCAAACCGAACGACCCCTATGTGGTTCCAAATTTAACAGAACCGCTCAAACATTGAAACCGAACTGAATGATTTGGTTTGGTTTTGGTGGTTTAAATAATGTGTAATCTAGCTATCTTAAGAGTATTTTAAAATCACAAGTACATCTGCGTACATGAGTTTGTACTTAGAAATAAAAATAAACGAAAAACTCTCAAGTTACAACTCTATATGTAGCACAATCAGTCAATTTAATTGATATGCAAAAGCACCCCAAAGTTAGGGATCCTCTGCAATAGCTGAAAATATAAAAGTTAAAAAAAAATTAGATACATCGTTAATAAAAAAATATAAAATAAATAATAAAACATAAACCGAAAGTCTTTATTATCTTACATGATTCTAGCTCGGCCACATCAGTTAACCTTGCCTCAATTTTTTGTGGAATTGGCGAAGCTCGCAACCAATCTTGAGCATAAATCAAGCACTCAACTACCTTGGGACTTAATGAACTACGAAACCGATCAAGGACCCTTCCTCCCGTGCTAAATGCAGATTCAGAAGCAACAATAGAAACTGGAATAGCAATCACATCTCGTGCCATTAAAGACATGATTGGGAACCTTGTAGAATTTGTTTTCCACCAATTCAGAATATCAAAACTTTCACCAACCACCTTTTTAATACGCACTTCTGTAAGATACATCTCCAATTCTGACATGGGAGATCCCACAACATCTCATATGAGAACAACACCTTATATTTTGCAAGGATATATCTCCATCTCATATGAGTTCAAATTGATGACAACTCCTTCATCGGCTGCACAATCAATGTGATATATCTCCATCTCATATGAGTTCAAATTGTCATCAATTTTACTCAGATTGAGCATTACACTTATGTCTTTCACTATCATAATAGGCAAACAAGTGAGTCCATGTTCTCCACCTTATCAACCACATCTTTGGAGTAGATCTTTCCATAACAATATGTGACATACTTCAACTTGAAGCACGGATCCAACACCACGACAATTAGAAGCAGCATGCTCATTCTATCAAGGTCTCCCCAATATTTATTAAACTTTTCATTCATCTTGGTAGCCATATTCTTCAACGTGTAATCATGACTAGTTGACCAAGATTTAATAGTTGATTGAATATTGATCACATCATGAAAGTATGAGTTAGCTGTTACATAAAGAGAACCTGATTGTCTATTGGTAACGTCATAAAAAGTTTTCAAAAACTTGCAAAAAATTCGAGCATTTTTCCAATCAACTTCCCCCGACATATTTTCTCTAAGTTCAAGATGATAATGTGGATCTTTTTCTTCAAGTCGTTCAAATGACTTTTGAAATTTCAAGGCAGTCTCCAACATAAGATAAGTATAGTTCCACCTAGTTGGAACTTGGAACATCTAGAACCAAATTGTGCTTGTATGCAATTTATCTAATTCACAACAAGTTTTAAATTGGCAACTCTTTGTGGAGATCCTCTAATGTACTTCATAGCCAAGCGGATCTTCTCAATAAAACCTCCCTTCTCTTTCATTCCATCTCTCAATATTAAGTTTAAAATATGAGAACAACACCTTATATGAAAAAATTCACCATCTAAAACAAAAGCATTTTTTTAGAAAGCCTTTTCTTCATGTGAGCAGTGATTGTATCATTAGATGATGCATTATCCACTGTCAAAGTGAGGACTTTTTGATTTTCCCAATCAAGCATGCATGTCTCAATTGCATTTCCTATTGCCACACCTTTATGACTTGAAATTGTGCAAAAACTCAAAATCCTCTTGTGCAATTTCCAGTTGGGATCAATGAAATGTGATGTAATCACCATGTAACTTAAATTTTGCAAGGAAGTCCAAGTATCAGTGGTGAGGCAAACACGTAGAGCATTACATGACAAATCACTTTTTAATTCAGCATACGTAACTTGATTGGGCTGTTGAGTCTCTTGATTAGATTGAACGTCTTTGTCTTGCAAAGTTGGTTGAGTCTCTTGAGTCGATTGCACATCATTTTCTTTCAAACTTGATTGAGTATCTTGAGTTGCCTGAAATAAATGAAAGCACATACCCAAGATTAAATGGTTATAGAAATGCCAATTAATAAGCAAACATATCAAAAACCCAAGTTCTAATAATATAAACTCACCATCAAAGTAGAAGAAGATCACGTGGCAGAGGCATGCTAATTCAAATTACCAAACCTGCGTGCATAAAGCTCTCATGAGTGCAACAGTTTTAGAGCAACAAAACAAATAGGTAGAATAATTACTGCAAGATTAACATGACATGGTGAATAGATCAATGTTCACTTTCCATTAAAAACATTGATATGCTACAACTAATTCATCTTTTTGGCATCATGCGGGCGTGGGGGCAGTGAAATCGAAATCAAACCCTAGGCCCTAGGGCAATGAAATCGAAATCTAGAGCAACATCCTCACGTCCTTAATCACGAGCAGTGAAAAATCACAGTTAATAGAAGAGATTTGGTTGCCGAGTGCCGACAAGGAGTGTCTCCGGTTTCCTAGAGCGTTCTCGGGAGAAGTAGCAATCTCGAGCGTCTCCAGCCTCCTAGAGCGTCTCCGACCTCCTAGAGCGTCGACGGGAGGAGAAGCGTGAGTTTGAACACTCGGTGTCGGAGACTGCAGAGGCGCCTTTCGAACTTCGAAAAGCTAGGCCAAGACTGGACGACGTTTTGATGAATGGGCCATCAGATATGCAGATATGATATTTGTTAGATGTTGGATTATTATTTTGGGTCTATTCTTAGGTCAAGTTGTATTTTGCCCTCTCCTATATATAAAGGAGAGGCCCCTTATTCTAAGAGAATGAATTTCACTTCCAACATGGTATCAGAGCCGACGGGAGTAACCTAGCGCGCTCGGTGCGTTCCGCCGTTTTTTTCGTTCGTCTTTCGTCGTTCGTCTTCGGCGTCCAGCGGCCAACAGCGACCGATCTTCGGCGTTCCTGCGGCCAACAGCGGCTGATCTTCGTCGTTCCAGCGGCCGATCGTCGTCGTTCCAGCGGCCGTTCTTCGTCTTTCGTCTTCGTTCGTCTTCGTCGACAGCAGCCGATCTTCCTCTTCGACAGCGTTCGTCTTCCTCTTCGCCTTCAACAGAGTTTCCAGCGGCCGATCCACAGGGTTTCCAGCAGCAGCCTCAGGCTGTTTTTTTTTCTCGTCCGTGACCTGGACGCCGGCTGTATGTCCCGGTGAGCTTGTTTCCGGCGTCCAGCCCCTCTTCTGATGATTTTCTTGGCTCGGCGCTTCGTCGGGCTGGCGCGTCCTTGTCTCTTTCTATGAGCGGGGCTAGACGTTTCTCTTTGTGAGGTGTTGTTTCCTCCTCCCGTGGTTTCTATCCTCGGGTTCTAATGTCGGGAAGTGTTGACTCCACCCCGCCGTCCTCTGGTTCCTCTCCAGCTTCTAACATGGGCTCCAACCGCCCTGTTCATGATCATGGGACTCCTCAGATCACGACCATGAAACTTGACGGCCTCAATTACTTGCCGTGGGCTCGTTCCATCACTCTTGCCCTCAAGAGTCGGCGTCTGTATGGCTATGTCACCGGGACTACTGCTGCTCCAGCGTCGACCGCTCCCGAGTGGCCTCAGTGGGAATCTGAAAACTCTCTCGTGATGTCATGGATGCTCAACTCCATGCAGGAGTCCATTGCCCGGAATTATCTCTTCCTTGACACTGCCGCCGACATCTGGAAACGTGCTGCTGCCACCTATTCCAGCTGTAACAATGCTGCCCAGATCTTTCAGCTTCGTCGTAGGATCTTTATGCTGCGCCAAGGCGATCGCTCCCCTTCCTCCTATTATTTGGAGTTCACCCAGTTATATCAAGAATATGATCACTTTGATGCGATCACCTTTGTCTCGCCTGAAGATGCTGCTCAGGTTCGGGCTCGTGACGATCGCAATCGGATCTTTGAGTTTCTCCATGGGTTGCATCGTGACTTTGACCAGATCAGTGTCCAAATTCTTGGGAGATCACCTCTCCCGTCCTTGCCAGAGGTTTATAGTCTTGTTCAACACGAATTTGATCGTCGTCAGACTCTTCATCCTGAGCATTCTTCCGATGGCTCCGCTCTTGCTGCTCACTTTCGTCCCAGTGGGCGACCCCCTCGGGACTACCCGCCTAAGTCTGGTGACAAGGATCATCTGATTTGTGACTATTGCGGAAAGGCTCGCCACACCAAGGACACTTGCTTCAAGCTTCACGGTTTCCCTCCTCCTAGGGGTGGACCAGCTACCCGTGGTGGTCGCGGCCATGGCCGTTCTCAGGGGTGTGCTTCTCATGGACCTTCAGCTCATCTCTCTGATGCTACTGATGATCAGTCCTCTCTTGCAACCCCTACGGCTCTCTCCTCCGATGAGATTCTTGCGTTTCGTCGTCTGATGCATGGACAGTCCTCAGAAGTGCCTACTTCCTCCTCCTCATATGCCCATCAGGGGCCTCCAGGAGCTCACTCAGCTACCAGTCATTCCTCCACCCAGTGGATCATCGACAGCGGCGCCACCGATCATATGACCGGCACTGCTTCAGGTTTTGTCTCCTACTCCCCTCTGTCTGGACGTGACAAGGTGAGTATTGCTGATGGTTCTTTTTCCTCCATTGCTGGCAAAGGAACCATACCCTGCTCGTCTCTCACGCTTTCCTCCGTCCTTCATGTTCCTAAATTTACTAGAAACCTGCTTTCTATCAGTCAGTTGACTAACTCCATGCATTGCTCCGTGACTTTTTTCCCCTCTTCTTGTGTTTTTCAGGATCTGACGACGGGGAAGGTGATTGGAGCTGGTAGATTGCGTGATGGCTTGTACCTATTTGACCCCTCCAGTTCGGCATCTCCTCCACCGCGTGCTCTTCATGTCGCTTCTCCTTCCACCCTGGATTCCTGGCACTGTCGGCTTGGACATCCATCTATCCCTGTTATGAAATTATTGTTACCTACTATGTCTATGTCTACTCTTAAAACTTTTACCTGTGATGTATGTGAACTGGGTAAGCACAAACGGGCTTCTCTTCCTCAAATATCCCCCTTATGTGCTACTCCTTTTGAGATTATTCACTCTGATGTTTGGGGCCCTAGCCCTATTGCTTCTATTTCTGGGTACAAATGGTTCGTTACTTTTATTGACTGTTCTTCTCGCTGCACCTGGGTCTACCTTATGAAGAGTAAATCTGAGGTTTTTCCTCTATTT
The DNA here is from genome assembly GCA_033032865.1 of Dactylorhiza incarnata. NCBI lineage: Eukaryota > Viridiplantae > Streptophyta > Magnoliopsida > Asparagales > Orchidaceae > Dactylorhiza > Dactylorhiza incarnata. Next base: position 7,653,403 of record JAWHQI010000054.1, read on the forward strand.
CAACGTTTTCATAAAATGATTACCACTCAATTCAACGCTACTGTAAAAATTTTGCGAAGTGACAATGGTCGGGAGTACGTTGACTCTCAATTTCAACGGTACCTGTGTGACTTGGGTATCCTCCACCAAACTTCCTGTGCCTACACCCCTGCCCAAAATGGGGTTGCTGAGCGGAAAAATCGACACCTCCTTGAGGTTGCTCGTTGCCTGTTACTTAAAATGCATCTTCCCAAATACTACTGGGGTGAAGCTGTCCTCACGGCTACGTATCTTATTAACCGTCTCCCCACTCGTATCCTTCACCATAAAACCCCGCTTGCAGCTCTCAGTATTACTCCTACTGAGCTTCCTCCTCGTATCTTTGGTTGTGTGTGTTTTGTCCATGTGCACCACACCTCCAAACTTGATCCTCGTGCGCTTCGGTGTGTCTTTATTGGCTACTCAAGCACTCAAAAAGGGTATAAGTGTTTTCATCCGCAGACTCGCAAGACCTTCATCTCCATGGATGTTACCTTCCATGAGTTCGAACCCTACTACGGGAGCCCTCTTCAGGGGGGAGAATGCAACTGTGGAAGAGGGCTTCCCTGCTACCCCTTTACCAATCTCTCCTCCTTATCAGCCATCCACTCCTTATCAGCCATCCATCCCTGTCATTCCGCCGTCTATTACTCCTCCCTTACAGGTATATACTCGTCGTCGACGAGGGGGCACAAATGGTCAGCTTCTGCGCAATATACCAGAATCCACGCCTGACCCGTTAACTGGTCCTCAAGGTAACCGTGCTTCTACTCACCACCCCTTATCTCTGTATGTGAATTATGACTCCTTGTCTTCTCGACATAGAGCCTTTGTCACCTCTCTGTCCTCCATTTCCATCCCTTCCTCGTGGCAGGAAGCTCTGAGGCATCATGAGTGGAGAACGGCTATGATGGAAGAGATGGGTGCCCTTGAGAAGAATTGCACCTGAGACCTTGTCTCCCTTCCTCAAGGCAAGACACTGGTTGGATGCAAGTGGATTTTTTCTGTTAAACAAAACTCCCAAGGGTTGGTGGACCGCTACAAGGCCAGACTGGTGGCCAGGGGATACACCCAAACAGCAGGGATTGATTATCAGGAGACCTTTGCGCCTGTTGCAAAGATGAATTCTATCCGTATTCTGCTCTCGTGTGCCGCCTGTAAAAATTGGACTCTGAGTCAGCTTGATGTGAAAAATGCCTTCCTCCATGGAGACCTGGAAGAGGAAGTATACATGTCTTGTCCCCCTGGCCTTACTGTTGAGGGATCTGAAGGGAAAGTCTGCAGGCTGAAGAAGGCCCTATATGGCCTTAAGCAATCCCCGAGGGCTTGGTTTGGAAGATTTCAACGAGCAATGGTGACCTTTGGATTCAAACAGAGTAACGCGGATCATACTCTATTTGTAAAGCACAGACATGGAAAAGTGACGGCATTGATTGTGTATGTGGATGATATTGTAATAACTGGTGATGACATTGAGGAAATAAAACACTTGAAGGTTAGACTGGCTAGTGAATTTGAGGTTAAGGATCTGGGGAACCTCAAGTACTTCCTTGGCATTGAAGTTGCCAGATCCAGGCATGGTATTTTCATCTCCCAGAGAAAGTACATTCTTGACCTCCTAGAAAATACGGGGATGAGTGGGTGTCGCCCTGCTGACACACCCATAGAAACAAACCATAGATTGGGAAGAGATGAAGGAGAACCGGTGGCTGACATCAATGCCTTTCAGCGGCTAGTGGGGAGACTTATATACCTATCTCATACTCGCCCAGATATCTCGTACGCTGTCGGGGTCATTAGCCAGTTCATGCACTCTCCTAAAACTCATCACTTGGATGCTGCCAATCGGGTGCTCAGATATCTCAAAACCTCCCCTGGACGTGGAATCATATTCTCTCCAAACAAAGATCTAACCATTGAAGTCTTCACAGATGCAGATTGGGCGGGATCTGTCGATGACCGAAGATCCACTTCTGGGTATTGCACTTTAGTTGGAGGCAATCTAGTAACGTGGAGAAGCAAAAAACAACATGTCGTGGCTAGATCCAGTACCGAAGCGGAGTTTAGGGCCATGGCCCAAGGTATATGTGAAGGAATGTGGATTCGATCCCTTCTACTTGAACTTGGGATTCACGGCAAAGGACCCATCCGCCTATACTGTGATAACAAGGCGGCCATTAGCATCGCGCACAATCCCGTCCAGCATGATCGCACTAAACATGTTGAAGTCGACAGACATTTCATCAAGGAAAACATTGTAAGGGGAGTTGTTAGCACTCCTTTTGTTCCCTCCGATCAACAACTGGCAGATGTGCTGACAAAGGCTTTGTCTCATAGGGTGTTTTGGAACATTATGTCCAAGTTGGGCTTGACAGATATCACAAGCACAACTTGAGGGGGAGTGTTAGATGTTGGATTATTATTTTGGGTCTATTCTTAGGTCAAGTTGTATTTTGCCCTCTCCTATATATAAAGGAGAGGCCCCTTATTCTAAGAGAATGAATTTCACTTCCAACAATATTTAATAATTAATATGCAGTTTTTAACTTTTTATATTTAACTGTATAACCCATTATTAAATGTTATTATACAATTAGTTATGGAAAATCTAAATGTTATTAAATGTTATTATACAATACGGTTTGGTTCGGTTCGCCATGCAAAACAATGAACCGAACCGTACCGTATGGTTTTTCTAAACTCAAAACTGTGACCGAACTGCGGCCTACTGAAACGGTTTGGTTTGGTTCGGTTTGGCGGTTTAGTTGAGTTTTTGCTTACACCCCTAATCACAATAGTATGACGATCTCCAGGGGGCTCTATAGGATCAGGTATAGATGGATTCGAGATCCTCAAATAAAAGAGAGGGATGCCGATGATAACTGACCATCAATGAATCTATAGACTTTGCTACTGTGTATCAAAATAAAGTCCGAACCTGGGGCTCCGATACCAACTGATGCATGACAAATCTACAGGTGGGGGACACGTGATGCCACCCTAAATGAATGCAAACAATCATGCGACAAATGCAAATAGAACTACATGCCAACTGAACTAAAGATTCGAGTGAATGCACACATTCAATCTGATGAACTAATGATGGCTAAACCGAATGCGTTGCAAATGCAATGACTCAATCACAATTACTTTCGACGCACAATTAATTCAATAATATTAATTTTAAAATTCTCGCGCATTTAACCTCAATTAAGTTCAAACATCCGAAACTAAGTAATTGTGTGACAATTGCAAAATAAATTGACACTGTACTGAAATTAAAATGCAGGGGGAATAAATAACACGTGACTAAATAAAGAGCTAAGTTAGAACTAATGAGAGCCAATCAACCAAACATTACTATTAATAAAGATTATGTCCATACACAAATGATGAATTTGAGAATAAATGCGAAACTTACCAAGTAAAGGGTTGTCAGCGTAGGTATTGAATCCAGTTGTTGTAGATGTGGTGCAGGTACTTCCGAGGACTAATGGTTGCTGGACGAGGCTGCCGGAGGAGGGAGGGTGGCTGTTTTGTTGCTGTGACTGTGAGAGATTGTTAGATGGGATGACTACTAGTGAATAGTCGATTGATGGGGGATAGACCAGGGAGAGGGGCTGTTGGGAGAGGAGGAAATCAGTGGAGGACCGGAGAAGGGGAATATGCCAGGGAGAGGGGCCGCTGTGCAAGGAAATGGTCGGTGGAGGGTCGAAGAAGGGAATAAGCCAAGGAGAGGGGATGTTGGGCTACGAGGAGGTCAGTGGAGGGTCAGAGAATGGGGAGAGGGGTGGCAGGGGGCTGAACAGGAGCGTCTGTAGAGGGAGTGGCGACTGGGAGATGATCTGGAGGAAAATCGAGCTTGGTTGTCGCAGGAGGGCAGCTATCGGTGTTGGCTAGGATGGGGAAAACGACGCGGGCTCAGAACTGGACGTCGAAGGCTGGACGGTGTTCCAACGAGGTTGCCAGAGGCTGGAGGAGCCGTGGCAAGCGGTGACGACAGGCGTTCACCCCTAGAGTCGGCACTGGGGGGACCGGGCTTCAGCACCTGATAGACCGGGCGACTTCCTTCTTAGAAAACGCTAACTTTAAATACCTAGAAAATTTGATAAAAGAATATATATATATATATATATATATATATATATATATAGGGGAGGGTTAGGTTAGGAGGAACCTATGACTCAGATTGCCCGATTGGACAACTTAACCTAACTCTGATACTAGAGCTCCGAAAAATAGAAGAGAATATATAAAAAAATAGGAAAAATCGAGCCGGTCACAATCGCGGGCTCCGACTGTTAAAGGCGCGCCTCAGGCTCAAGGCTCACCAGGCTCAGAGGTTTGCGCCTTATTTGCGCCTTTGGAACATAAAAGGCACGCCTGAGTGAGATTTTTGTTGTAAACTTTTTTTTTTCAAAAATAAAGAATGAAATAATATAAGAACTCAATAATTTTTGATTGATTTAGTGTTTATGAAAGATAATTGTGCGTTGGGACTTAGATATGATGTAAGTGACCACATTGATTTTATTTTTTAAGAGATATAAACAATAGTAATGAATGATTAATTAGTAGAATAGATGAAAATTTTGATCTAGAAGATGAAATAATGCTAGATGCTGATTATTTAAAATGAATGTGGTTGCGCCTTGCGTTCGTCAGGCTCGCGCCTGCGCCTTGAGCCTTGTGCCTAGGCTCCAAGACCCCTTTGCGCCTTGGTGTGCCTTGCGCCTTTAATAACTAAGTCGTCTGCTCGACGATCCGAAAATGTCGATAATGAACTATTTAAACTCACTTGTACTCCAATACAAGTATCATCACCCATGCAAATCTTGATTTTAATTTAAACTCTTATTATCGAGGCAAATGGCAATGGATTGTTTCAAGAAGCTTCATAAATGCATTTTTAGAAGTAAAACATTTTTTCTTTTCTTTTAAGGGTTCCTATGCACTTAGATTTGGATATATATCATGGGTTTTTGCCTAGGAATGTCTTCATGTTGTTTTGCTTTCTCCTCTCTTTCTTCCTTTCTTTCTCCTCATTCTTTCAAATTTCTTTTTTTTTGTTTCACCTTCTTGTTTGGTTGTCAGTGCAGGATTGGCAATAAAATTTCGAGGCGGTGGCAATGACCACGACAATGTGGCCTTTGGCTATTGATTAGGAAGAGGAAAAGGAGAGAGAGAGAGGGAGAGAGGAGGTTGATAGCGTGTCCTTTTCCCGACTAATAAGATGGGAGATAGATGGTCGGTGGCCCCCAAAATTTGATGAGGACCTTCAGCCTAGAGAGTGGAGGGAGGTGAAAGTTTCTTGGTAAATTCGGTGCCTTTATTCTATCCACGCCACTGTGATAGGGCATCAAATGAGATAACATATGAACTCTCTTAACCCATTCAAAAGAGCCTACAACATTTAAAAATACAAAATAAAGACCCATATAATGGGTGGCTGATGACCAAATCTTTCTAGGATTCCGCCCCCTTATATTGTCTCATGTTTGACGACTAAGACTTTGCTTTGATCATGATGGTTAGGTGTCAACTGAAGGATTTGATTTCTATTGTGGACTCTTGGCGATCTCCTATTTCAATTTCTGTTAGATGTTAATGTCGTATTACATATTACGTATTTCCTGTATTTCTTATCTCCTTGCACCTTTTGTGATGTATGAAGTTCTCCTAAACCTAAGTAACATGGTGTCAGAGCTATATCAACACTGTGGGTCGGAGGCTCGGTTTGGAAAGCCTGAAGACAACAATACTACTCTTCAGATATCTCAATAGTCCTCTAGGTCCCAGATTCAGAAGCAGAGTCAACAAGGTGGGTAGAGCATGAAGATGGAGGAGCAGGCATGGTTGCCCATTTAGGCTTTCCATGGATAACCCAACAAGTGTCTTTGGTATGGCCCCGATGCCTGCAATGAGTGCAGTGTACCGTGTCGTTGTCATGACCACGTCCAATGCGATCTCCTCGGCCACTTCCTCTCCCACCACGAGAGACAAGTGCCAACTGATCACCATAGGCAACATGTAATGCATAAAGAGTAGGATTAGAGATTCCCGCATTGGTCAGATGATGGTCTGCACTAGCAGTTTGCAGAGTACAAGGGCTAGCTAGCATTTTATTCTTTGTCGTAGAGAAGTTGGAATCAAAGCCATTCAGTAGCCAAGTAGTACGAGGTGCTCCCGCTGAGCCTAATGCTCCTCTCTGGTGGTAGGGATCTCCCGCAGATCCAATATCTCATCTGTAAGAAGTAAGAACCTTCCATTCGACGAAGTATTTGGTGATTGAACGAGCACCCTGTTTCTGTTCAACCATCTTTGGGAAGAGCCCACCAAGGTGGGTGAGATTGTTCGCCTGAGAAAACATCATATGCAAAGTATCCCATAACTCCTTAATACTATTGCAATTCTTACACATTTACTAAATCGAGGAATTCATAGAACCCAACAAAAGAGCAAAGATCCGACAATCATCACTATACCAATCCTCATAAGCTTGACGCCCTGCAACATCAGTTGGGAGCCTGGTAAGATGGTGCATACGTCGTATGCCAACCAGAGACATAATGATCCCCTTTTTCCATAATTGGAAGTTTGAGGTAAGAATAGTGGTGGCAAGTCTAGCATTAGGAGGGAATGTGTTGTTGTAGTCCCCATTGTTGTAGTCCCCATACGGCAGGTCATAGGGGTATTAATCGTGGATGAGAATTCATTGACATTCTTCATCATGATCAAGAAGGAAGAATGAACAAATTCTGCCCTATGGTTAAGGTAAGAAGACACTTAGATCATAGATGATTTACTGAAGATTCACCGGAGTAGAAGTAAGGAGGCAACACACATGTGGAAGCATTACGCGCCGTCACCAGTCAGAAGAGGGCTCAAGATTTAGATGTGGCCTCTGTCTTTGAAGGCAAGACGACTTCTTGCCGCACAGATTCAGATCCTGCCGGAAAGCACACACGGCTTCGTCGAAGGTTTGGCCGACGAGATCAGGTTTGGATCCTGCCACAAGCGGCTTCATCATCGATCGGCGAGATACGTGGACCGTCGAGGAGTAAATATAAGTTTGGATGCGTGCGCCGCCCGCCTGGATGTGGACGCCACCTGCCGAACGATGCCGCCCGCGGAACGATGCCGCCCGCCGAATGATGCCGCCCACCGAATGTTCGCTGCACGGGGACCCCCTGTCCATTGCCACTCGTGTGTGTATATATATAGACACACACACACACATACCTCTTTATACCTCTTGTGAGGTATGAAGTTCTCCTAAATTTAAGTAACAATTTTAAGTGTTCATATAAAAGTCACAATTGTTGGCCCACCAAGCTTAAATCACATCATTTTACCCAGGACTTTCACATGGCCCAGTGTACCATTCACCCTAGGCCATATAGGTTGGACCAATTTGCAACTTATTCTACCAAAGAGGAAAAATACAATCAAGATTTGACATTGACAATGATCGTAATTAGGGAAATAATTACTATAATTAAGCTTGATGGAGATATTAAGATTGAAGTATGATAAATTAATAGAACTATTATGGACTCAAAGCATGATTATTGCTTAATCCATTTTCTTGGTCCTTTTAGCATAGTTAATACGAAAGACATGATTGAGATACATATGAGACACGACTTATTATTTGGTTCGTTTTGAGAGGAAAATTTGAAATCCTTGATTTCTAGTTTGATGAAAAAAGAGATTATATTTATTTATGTTTGGCGCTGTACAATTCTTGTAATATATATATATATGTCTATATCTATTTATCTATCTATCTATCTATCTATCTATCTTGAAGTTCATGATTTATTAGTTAAGTTATTGGGTAAATTTGATTTTTGATATTTGTTCATACTTGGTTTCTCATTTGGCTTCATTTATTTGGAAGAGAAAATGATGCTAGTTTCTCTTCAAATATTTTCTCTTCTCTTCTCATTTTAATTCCTAATTCAAAGTAAATTTCATTTTCTTTTCAATTCCTCGGACCAAAATGTTCAGGTTCTGCATTTTGCCTATCCCCCATAACCTCACCTCCTTAGGGTTTTCCTTCTTACTTGCTATATTTTTTTCTATAATTATGATCGATGTGCTTAACAAAGGATTTTTTCTGTAGAGCTGACTGTAAAGCTTGATGGGAGGAGTTCTGATCAGAAGGCAAACAGACCGCGATCAAAGCACTCAGCTACGGAGCAAAGGCGCAGAAGTAAGATAAATGATAGGCAAGTAAATCATGAAAAATGTTTAGTTACACAGTTGTTATCAATGTTAAGTTAAAATATGCGGGCTTTGTTCTGATCTTTCCGGTGAAGGCTGTCCAATGCATCCTCATCATCCTCAATGAATTTCTAGTTGGCAACAAGCATTCTTTAAATGATGTAAGGATATTGTTATAAGGTAAAATTGTGATGGAGGCTATGAGACATATGTTGGTGTTACTTTTAACTAATATCTAAATTCTAGCACTTCAAAAAAGTTACACGGAGTATATTTCTAGCTTAAATCAAGTAAAACTGAGTTATAGAAAGAATTTGTTTGAGGGGGCTTCAATATAGGACATCTATTGTGAAAGAATCTTGACAATCGAACCTCCATCGATGTGTGTGGGGAGTGAGATCATAGCTAGCAAAAGTCTTGAGCAAAGGGTCTTCATCATATTGTTCATTATTCACAGTAAGTTTAAAGTTGAAACTGAGGAGGCTCGATTAAAAAATCATCAGGAGGGTCAAGGTCAACAGGGTATTTGTTGAGTAGAGATTGGCTGACATCTATGGGATCCACACATCAGATTAAAAAATATGATTGTATTTTATTTTAAAACGTTGTTGATGTGAGGCTTGATTAATCGGAATGATCTATCTCTATTGAGGTGGGAGATTCCTCGCAGTTCTATAAATAGGATTGTAGGAAAACTGTTCTATCTGGTCAAAAGAAAAATGTCCTACAATCTAAAACCCATCCTTCTCAAATTTAAGATACCACTCTTCTTCTTCTTCCAAATCACATCTCTCTTTCTCTTTTGTCCTTTGTCTCTGTCTCCTTGTTCACACAAATAAATCTCCTGGCGATATATACTGCTCAGATACATTGCAACATCAATATTTTGGTGCTTTTAATGATATGGTTGGCAAAAGAAAGAAGGCAACCAGGATGAGAAGTATGGTTTCCGTTTCTTCCTGGTCCAGTCCCACGACCCTGAGAGTTAAATGGTGTGCAATGCAAATGGAAATTTAACGAACTCATGCCGAATAAGTGAATCACACATAGCAGTTGATGAATCAGATCCATCCTATATATGGTGGAGGGGTGTGAAAAGGAGGCCAATAGTTTCACTATTCATGCCTCTAGTCGAGGAAAGAAGTATAAGCAAAAGTAATAAGTTCTCTTACGCAGGAATATATTTGTACCAAGATATACTGATACATATTTGCATCTGAATAAATGGAAAAAGTAAAAGTACAAAGTATTTTGTATAGTAGTACATCAAAATTATTTGTCTTGTATTTTAAACAAAATCTAGTACTTTTACACAAAGGCTTGTATTTTTGTTACATTGTCTCTTATTTGCATAGAAAAAATGTGAGGATTCCTAATACAAATTTTTTCTTCGTGACTGTCAATGAGATCAATACCCGTTAAAACACAAATTTTATGTTATGAGTCCAGCCGTCGGTTATGTAGTTAGATATTATATGTATATTATAGGTTCAACTGTCGGTTATCTAGTTAGATATTATTATATGCATGTTATGGGTCCATCCATCAGTTATCTAGTTAGATATTATTATATGTATTTAACTATTTATATATTGAGTCGTATGAGTCAGAGTCATAGTTATGGTATTTTAAGTGTTTTAGTATTTTACTCATTTCTTTATATTTCTGTGTAATTCATGGTTATGCCATTGAGGGCCTTATATAAGGACCCTTAGAGTCATGTAATAGAATCAAGTAATGAAATGAAAGTATTTTCTCTCCTCTAATTTCCCCTTCCTCTCTCTCTAGGCACTCTTCCTCTAGGGTTTCCTCTGCCTCTTCCCTCAACTTCTTCTCCTTCTCCCCGTTCTAGGGTTTAATTCCCTTGTATCCTCGCTGCCTCTCTGCCAACTCCTCCGACGAAAACTCTCAAGAAGCCATCACATATTTGGTATCAGAGCCAATCGATTCTCCTCTTCTCGTTGTGGTTCACAACAGCCCGCTCGTTCCAGCCGGCAATTTCATCCTTCACGCTCGTTCCAGCCGGCAACATTCATCCTTCACACACGCCTCTCCAGGGGCTCTTCATCAACCCCCCCGAACAGGCTTCCACGTCGATTGCGTTTCCGCGTACGAATAGATAGCAGCTCGACGATCCCCGTACCTTCTTCCGCGACCTGATCAACGACACTTTCCGTCGAGTCCTTGCGCAGTCGCATTTCGTCGGCATTTCCTCGGCATTTCCTCCCGTCTACGCCGTTGACATCACAGGACGAGTCTTCAGCCGGAATCGCATCCCTTTCCGTCAAGCCAGGTTCTTCTTCACCACGACTTCGTCTGCGTCATACAACAACAACGACACCTCTTCATCATAGGACCACGCTCTCCCTTCATTGACGCACGCCTGCGTTGTGGCACACCCTCCCAGGCCTGCGAGCCAATTCTAGCCCATAGCCGTATGGAGCCCTGTGCTTCTTGAGCCCCACATCACAAGCAGAACACACTATCCCCCAAGACAGCATGCTGCATTATTAATTTATCAAAGTGAATGAATTTATTAATTACTTATTTCTTGAAAAGTGATTAATACTTATTTCAACATGATGATAAGTGTCGTGGACTAGGCCGCCCTCTGTTCGATGTTATTGAAGATGTTGACGTCATTTTAGGCCTCCATATCTCGCCTTAACACCAAACCGACCAATTGGTGACATCGGGACACTTTGGGGTTCCGCCTCCACGAGCGTCGCCGCCCTCCCGGCCAGCACATGTCTCCTCCCCTTTAATCCCAGCTTGTGCACTGCCCAAGCCGTTGATTCTGCCAGTCATTCCTATGCTGGCCCCTGCTAGGACGACCCCTATTATACCGGCCCCTCCGACCATTCCACCGTCTGCTATGCTGGCCCCTACTCTGCCATCCCTGCTCTGCCACCCCTTCTCTGCCATCCCCGCCAGCCACCTCGCCGCCTTTTCTTTTACCACCTACTCTATGGGCCCCTCTGGATCCGGTCCTCCCGCCGGCCATTGTTCCCCCGACCGGCTTACCGCCGCTATACGCCGCAGCTCTGCCGGTCCCGTCGGACCCATTCTTTCCGCTGCCCATTTTTCTGTCGCCGCCGCTACTCACCGCCGCACCGGCCATCGTGACGCGCTACCAGGAACTATTTTGGCGCGAAATCAAAGAGCTAGAGGATCAGATCATCTGAGAAGGTTTAAGCTTGCATACATGCTCGATTTCATGGACGGGTGGTGTTATGGGTCCAGCCGTTGGTTATCTAGTTAGATATTATTATATGTATGTTATGGGCCCAACCGTCGATTATCTAGTTAAATATTATTACATGTATGTTGTGGATCCAGTCGTCGGTTATCTAGTTAGATATTATTATATGTATTTATATATTGAGTTGTATGAGTCGAGCCATAGTTATAAGATTTTAGGTGTTTGTATTTTATGCATTTCTTTATATTTTTATGTAATTCACGGTTATGCCATTGAGGGCCTTATATAAGGACCCTTAGAGTCATGTAATAGAATCAAGCAATAAAATGAAAGTATTTATTTCTCTCTCTTATTTGTGCTTCCTCTCTCTAGGCCCTCTTCCTCCTCTAGGGGTTCCTCTCCCTCTTCCCTCAACTTCTTCTCCTTCTCCCCTTTCTAGGGTTTGATTCCCTTGTATCCCCGCTGCCTCTCCACTGTGAACTCCTTCGACGAAAATCCCCAAAAATCCCATAACATTTCATTTTTATTATTATTATTATTTATGTATCAAGCTATTACAACAATCCTCTTTATATACATTGAAGAAGGGGATCACTAATCTCCACAAGAGACGTGGAATACATGAGAGAATAATAAAATATGCATTGGATTAAAGATAGGCTTTTCTGTTTGAGATTTAACATTTTTCCTCAAGTTGAAGCATTTATATCAATCATGCCCAGCTTGATATTAGAAAAGGAAAAAGGAAGAAATTTGGTGAGTATGTCGGTCAATTCTTTGTCTGATGTTATGAACAAAGTGCAGATACGCCCATTGATGACTGCTTCTATAATGAAGTGACAGTTCACTTCTATATGTTTTGTTCTTTCGTGAAATACAAGATTTTTAGATATATTGATGACTCCCTTGTTGCCACAATATATAGACCAGGGTGTATTGTAAGTTTCTCCCAATACGTTCATAAGGGTTCTGAGCCACTTCAATTCATAAGTTGCATGTGTCATTCCACGATACTCTACTTCTGCACTGGATGTAGAAACAACCGTCTCTTTCTTGCTTCGCCATATGACCAGATTTCCTCCAAGGAAGGTGTAATAACTGGAAATGGATTTTCTATCTGACAAACGTAGCTAGCGCAAGAGTACGTTTTGGTCCATAAATGATCATTTTTCCTGGACCACATAGCTTTTTCTGAAGTGTCTTTGATATATTCAAAAATTGCATAGTCACACTAAGATGACATTTTCTGGGAGTATGCATAAATTGACTAATTTTTCCTACTGCAAATGAGATATTAGGTCTAGTTACAGTAAGATATATGAGTTTCCTAGCTAGTCATCTATAACGAGTCGTATCTTGGAGTGATGGTGATGTTTCATCCCATAGACTGTCAATCTCTACATGCGCAGGAGAGCGAGGAACTTTCGCTCACAGTAGGCTTGTTTCCTTAAGGAGATCTAGGGCATATTTCCTTTGTAATAACACAAATCTCTTTGTTACATTGGGCAATCTCAATGTCAAGAAAGTACCGATGAACTCTCATATCCTTCGTGAGAAAGTGTTTTCTTAGAGACACTTTGATTTCTTTCATACCTGATGCTTCATCGCCTAAAAGGATAAATATAATCTATATATACTGCAAGAATAGCAAGTCATGCACCGTTCTTTCTCTCCAAGACCGAGTGGTTGACATGATTTCGATAAAAGCAAATAGTGGAATAATCTGACCGAATTTGTTAAACCAAGCTTTAGTGCTTTGTTTGAGTCCATAGATGACCTTGTTCAATTTGCACATTTGAGACTCCACCTAAGCAACATACCTTGGAGGTTGCTCATTGTAGATTGTTTCTTTGAGATCACAATAGATGAATACATTCTTGACATCGAACTTGTTAGAGAATATAGGAAAACATGTGTAAAGGCCCATTAATTAGGCCCATTTATTCTCCTCTCTTTTAGTCCCACATCTCTTGTATAGGATTTCTTTCTCCTCTCTCTTCCTATATATATGTATCCATACTTGTATTTATCTTTTAGGTGAATATACTACAAGGTTTATACCATTTCTCTACATGGTATCAGAGCCATCGGTCCAAAATCTGGGGTCTCCAATTTTCTGACCGCCCCCCCCCCCCCTGCTGAAATCTCGCGGTCTCCTTTTTTGAGACCGCTCCCTAACTGCATTGCTCCTCTGCGTCCAGCTTCCGCTCTTCTCCTGGCTTTTATAGCCAGAATCCGTGGGACCCACCTCCTCCTTCCGCTTCTGCTCTGCGAAGGCTCGTCCGATCTCACAAATCTGCGGTCTTCCGTTGCGATCTTAGCCACTTCCGATCTGCGGTCTTCTTCCCGCATTGCTCGCTGCCGATCTCTGTGGATCTCCACAGCACCGGTCTCTCTCTGCGAGCTCTCCTTCGTGCGATCTCTGCCGACCTCTGCGATCTCTGCCGACCTCTGCGATCTCTGCCGATCTCCTGCTCGCCAGCTGAAGTTTGCCGATCTCTGCCGCCAGCTGAAGTTTGCCGATCTCTGCGATCTCTGCCGCCAGCTGGAGTCTGCCCTTCTCGTGCGGTCTCGTGCGATCCCTGCAGGCTCTCCTGTTCGTCAGCAGTGGTCGTTGCCGTGCTCGCCTTCCTCCCGCTGTGCTCGTCGGCTGCGGTCTCTCTCCTGTTCGTCCGCGGCGATCTGCCTCCAGCCTTTCCAGACCGCTGCTCCTTCTGGCCGGCCTCTCTTCCAATGGCTCTCGACGATTCTTCCTCCACTACTCTTCCGTCGCCTGCACCGACTGCTGCTCCGATCAACGATGTTCGTGATGAACTTCGAATTACCACCATCTCACTTACCGGGAAGCGTAATTTTGTGGAATGGGTTCACTCAGTACGTCGAGTCTTACAGACCAAAGGGCTCCTTGCTCACTTAACCCAGGTTACTACTGAGCCTACTGCTGACTGGCTTAAGGATGATGGTCGTGTCCAAACGTGGCTTCTCAACTCCATGGACTCGGAACCGTATAGGATGGCTATGTATCATGACACCGCCAAAGCCATGTGGGATGAACTTCATGCCTTCTACTCTGGGCAGAACAGTCTCCAACATCTGTATGACATCATATCTGATCTTCAGAACCTTAAGCCTGGTGCGCCCGATGACATGCTCTCTCATGTCGCCAAGGCGAAGACTCTTCATGAGGCTTGGCTTCAGCATCAGCCTCCCACCCCAGATCTTGCTATTCAGCGATCACAGAAAGAGGCAGTGACCATTGCTATGCTGCTCTCGAGCGTACCTCCTCATCTACATAGCGTTCGCGCTCAGATACTCTCCTCTACTACCACACCGTCTCTGTCTGCTGTCTGCTCCATGCTTATCAAGGTTACACCTCCATCTGAGGCCCCGCATAGTTCTTCTCCGGCTCTTCTCCAACAGCCGCTCCTTCCAACACCTACCCTTGGTTCCTCTACTCGAGGTGGTCGTCCCTCGTCTCGGGGACGAGGACGTAGTGGGCGACCTCCTTTAAAGTGTACTTACTGTGGCCGTGACGGTCATCGTGAAACAACCTGCTACCGAAAGCATGGTCTCCCTCCTCACCTTGCTGCTACTTCGACACCTCCTGCTGCATCTTCACCAGCCGATCAGCCTGGTCCTACCCGACAGGAATATGATGACCTATGCTCTCAGTTCCAACAGCTTCAAGGCAGTCTTGGCCGTTCTCCCGGCTCCGTTGCTTCTTTCTCTACTGAAGGTATAACCTGCATATCTCACTGTTCTCATTGGATCGTAGATTCTGGAGCAACGCATCACATCACCTCCCAGAAACCACCTCAGTATATACAGACATCTCACCCTCCGTCTATTGTTGTTGCAAATGGTGCTACTACTCCGGTTGCTGGTGCTGCTAATCTACATCTCACTCCCACTATAAAACTCTCCCCGGTTCTTCATGTTCCGGGCTCTCCTTTCAACTTACTCTCTGTAAGTCGTTTGATACAGGACCTTGATTGCTGTGTAACCTTCTCTCCCTTCTCTTTTGTTTTTCAGGATCGCCGCACACGGAGTATCATTGGTAGCGGTCGGCTGATGAATGGGCTCTATCTCTTGGATCTCCCACCTTCCACTCTCCTGACTGTCTACACCGTTGACTGGCATCGCCGACTTGGGCATGCTCCTCTTCCAGTCCTCCGCAAAGCTCTCCCTGATGTACCTCTTCATGAGTTTACTTGCGAAGCTTGCATCTATGGCAAGCAACATCGCTCTTCTTTTCCCCCTTCATGTACCCGGAGCTCGACTCCATTATCTTTAGTACATTCTGATGTATGGGGCCCTTATAAGGTCCCAAGTATTTATGGCTATCGTTATTTTGTAACTTTTATTGATGATTATTCACGTGTTACCTGGCTATATTTACTTCATGATCGCTCTGAGTTACCCTCTGTATTTCGTGCCTTTGTAACTGAATCACAGACACAATTCTCCACTACACTTAAAATGATTCGAACTGACAATGCTCGCGAGTACACTTCTCCACTACACTTAAAATGATTCGAACTGACAATGCTCGCGAGTACACTGGCCGCTCCTTTTCTACTATCTGCACAGAGTTTGGTATAATTCACCAAACGTCTTGTGCTTATACCCCCCAACAAAACGGTGTTGCCGAACGAAAAAATCGTCACCTCCTGGATGTTGCTCGGGCACTCATGGTTCAAATGCGGGTTCCTACGGAATACTGGAACTTTGCCGTCTCCACTGCTTGCCATCTCATTAACCGCATGCCTTCCTCTGTTCTTAACTTTGCCACTCCCATAAAACTCCTCTTCCCAACCACTACTCTCTTTCCTATTCCACCTCGCATTTTTGGTTGCGTCTGCTACGTCCACCTTCTCGGTCCGCCTATTGATAAACTTGCCCCACGAGCTGCCAAGTATATATTTGTCGGCTATTCTCGGACTCAAAAAGGCTACGTGTGCTACTCTCCAACCACCGGCAAAACCATTGTCTCACCTGATGTTACGTTCTGTGAAGATCAATCATTCCACTCTCCCTCCGTTCCAAGCACATTACCTTCCACTACTGTTCGCCCTTTTGTTCCGACGGACGCTACACCCTCACCATCTCTGCCCCCTACGGTACCTTCACCATCTCCATCTCCTGCACAACCTCCTCCCATTATTCAAGTATACTCTCGTCGTAAATCTAAGTATGGTCCCCGTCAGACGCCCTCGGCTACCGGTGCCTCTCCATCAGCGGCTGATCCGGCCTCCGCCTCTACAGCTCATCCGATGGCAAACCACGTGTCTCTCCACCGGCTATCTCCACCTCTTCACCGGTTTGCTACCTCTCTTTCTTCCATTTCCCTCCCTAACTCTGTGCAGGAAGCGCTACAGCATCCGGGGTGGCGTGCTGCGATGGAGGAAGAGATGGTCGCTCTCCGCGCTAATCACACTTGGGAGCTGGTACCTCTTCCTCCTGGCCAACACTGTGTCAGCTGCAAATGGGTTTTCGCAGTCAAACAAAATGCCGATGGGACTCTTGACCGCTTAAAGGCTCGTCTCGTTGCCCGCGGTTTCACTCAACAACAGGGCTTGGACTACGATGAAACCTTCTCCCCTGTAGCCAAGTTAAACACCGTTCGTGTGGTGATCTCCGTTGCTGTCCACCGCCGTTGGCCTCTTCTTCAGTTAGATATCAAGAACGCCTTCTTGAACGGTGATCTACAGGAGCCAGTGTATATGTACCAACCTCCCGGGTTTGAGACCACGGGGGAGTCTCGTGCTGCCTATGTTTGCCGCCTTCTGAAATCTCTCTATGGCCTCAAACAATCTCCGAGAGCTTGGTTTGAAAAATTCTGCAAAGTCCTACTGGCACTTGGTTTTCGACGAAGCTCTGCTGATTTCTCGCTATTCATCAAAGAAGGACCCACGGGAACTGTGATCCTCCTGGTGTATGTTGATGATATCTTGATCACTGGGGACGACATCTCTGGGATACAACAACTCAAGGAGCATCTGAACTCGGCGTTTCAAACAAAGGACCTTGGCAATCTTAGATACTTCCTCGGAATTGAAGTCGCTCGTCGACCCGATGGGTTAGTCCTGTCCCAACGAAAATACTGCATTGACTTACTTCAAGAGGCAGGTTTCTCTGGCTGTAAACCTGCAAATACCCCTATGGATTCAAACTAAAAATTATGTGCAGCTGGTTCTGAGATTGATCAACTCCTTGAGAATCCAGAGTACTACCGTCGTTTGGTTGGGAAGCTGATTTATCTTACAGTTACTCGACCAGATATTTCGTTTGCCGTCAGCGTTGTAAGTCGCTTCATGCACACTCCGAGGACTTCTCATCTCCAAGCTGTTGAGCGCATTCTCCGATACTTGAAAACTGCTCCTGGACAAGGCCTTGTCTACAAACCATCCACCTCGCCATCTCTTCTTGCTTACTCGGATGCTGACTATGCTGGCTCTCCAGATGACAGGCGTTCCACGACTGGTTTTTGTACGTACTTTGGTGGACATCTTATAACATGGCGTAGCAAGAAACAGGTTGTGGTTGCTCGCTCCTCGGCTGAGGCTAAATATAGAGCTATGGCTGCTGTCGCATCTGAATTAACCTGGCTTGAAGGACTTTTGGGAGATTTAGGTGTCAAACTCTCCTCTCCGACAACTCTTCTTTGTGACAGTCAGGCTGCTATTCATATTGCCAAGAATCCTGTGTTTCATGAGCGGACAAAGCATATTGAAGTTGATTGTCATTTCATCCGGGAAAAGGTTCAGTCAAAGAAGATAGAATTGGAACATGTCCCAGCTGCAAAACAAGTTGCTGACATCATGACTAAGGCTCTTCCTCGGCCATTATACCAGCAGTTCTTATCCAAGCTGGGTGCCTACGACTTGTACGCTCCAGCTTGCGGGGGAGTGTTAGAGAATATAGGAAAACATGTGTAAAGGCCCATTAATTAGGCCCATTTATTCTCCTCTCTTTTAGTCCCACATCTCTTGTATAGGATTTCTTTCTCCTCTCTCTTCCTATATATATGTATCCATACTTGTATTTATCTTTTAGGTGAATATACTACAAGGTTTATACCATTTCTCTACAGAACTTATACATAGATCGATCCTTGTTGACAACCACAAATAATAGGTCTCGTGTAGAACAAATTTAAGAATCAAGCTACAAGAGAGAAAGTATCAAAAAAATCAACATCATATGTTTGTGTGAACCCATTGCGACAAGCCTGACCTTGTATCTGTCAATTTGTCCATTTCGAAGGAACTTAACGATGAAGAACCAAGACACCCCACAACATCACCGCTAGGGGGAGTTGGCATAATGCTCCAGTTGTCAAGCCAGAGCAAACATCTCGTCATCCATAACGACCTTCCAGTAGGGAATAGTCAGGGCCTCTTGGTATGATAGAGAAACTGTGGTGGAAAATGAAGATGAGGCAAATCTTCAGTAAGAGACTCGATTGTGTAAAATATGTTGATTAAACTCAAAGTAATTGGGTGAGTGCATGTAGTGGTCCGTAATAGGCGTAAATGTGCGTAGTGGAGAATGTGTTGTGAGCTGGTTCTTTACTTTAACTGTTTTCTATTTTTAGTTTTCTTAACTATTTCTAATTTGTGGCTGTAAGTTTGCTCATAACTGTGAGTTTCCTCATAACCGTGAGTTTTGGTGGTGGGCTTTTAAAAAGCCTATAAATGTTTACATTTGTAAAAGGTAGATATCCAGAAAATGAATGTAGAGAAATTTTAAAATTTAATACACCCGCGAGTGTTGCATATATTCTCATTCATTAACTTCTTCTCCCTTATGTTTGAAAAAATTTGAGTGAGTGAGAGAGAGAGATTTCGTCTTTTGTTCGTTTACCGAAAGAGAGTTTTTCCGTCCAAGTTTTAGGAAATCATATCCCGATCTTCAACAAATTGGTATCAAAGCGATGACAAGTTCAAGGAGTTTATCGTTGGGAAAAATACCACTATCACGACTCACGAAGATGAATTACGACAACTGGAGTATTCAGATGCAGACACTACTGGGCGTACAAGATGTGTGGGAAGTCGTTGAAAACGGCTTCACCATAGCGGCTGAGACACCGGGCATGAAGGCAAACCAACTAAAGGCTTTGAGAGAGAGCAAGCGAAGGATAAAACCACTCTCTACCTGCTATACCAAGCAGTAGACGAGTCGGACTTTGAGAAGATTGTCGCCACGACAACTTCAAAAGAAGCGTGGAAAATTTTAGAGGAAGTGTTCAAAGGAGGTGATCGTGTCAAGCAAGTGCGCCTCCAAACCCTGAGAGGCGAATTGGAAGGAATGAAGATGAAGGAGTCAGAAGGTGTATCCGATTACATCACGTGTGTGCAAACCGTGGTGAATCAACTCAAGAGAAATGGTGAAATGTTGAACGATGCGTGAGTCTTAGAGAAGATACTGCAGTCGTTAACCAATAATTTTGAGAACGTTGTGTGCGCGATCGAAGAATCAAAGGATCTCAGAACACTAACAGTTGATGAACTCACTGGCTCTCTCGAGGCGTACGAGCAGCGAAAGATAAAGAAGAAGAAGGAGACACTTGAGGAAAATCTTCTATCCAAGGCGACAATAAAAGATGAAAAGGTACTATATTCTCAAAATTCTCGAGGAAAAGGGCTAGGAAGAATAGGTCGTTGAAATGTTCGGGGTGGTAGAGGTCGTGGCCTAGGAGGATACTATGAAGAGAAGGAGCAAACAAATCAACAAATTTGTCGAGGTCGAGGACGGGATTGTGGACGACGCGGTCGGCTGTATCACTCGAACGTCGGGTATTACAAATGTGACAAATATGGTCTCTATGTGAAGGACTGCAACTCCGACAAGTGTTACAATTGTGTCAAATTTGGGCATTACGCAAAAGACTGCTATGCCGAGAAGAAAGTTGAAGAGAACAGTAATCTGGTCACATAAGAAGAGACAGAAAATAAGCTTCTCATGATGGCTCATGATGAGAAGAACTCCAACGAAGAGATGATTTGGTATCTCGACACTGGTGCGAGCAACCACATGTGCGGGCATGAACATTTGTTTGTAGAAATGTGAATCGTTGAAGATGGGCACGTGTTATTTGGAGATGCTTCAAAGATCTTAGTGAAAGATGAAGGTACGATTTCTTACTTGCAAAAAGTTGGCACGAAAGGGTTGATGGAGAATGTTTATTATGTACGTGATCTTAAAAGAGACATTAAGTACGAGGCAACTCATGGATAAAGGATACTCGGTGTTTATGAAAAATTGAGTGCTACAACTGAAGGACAAGAAGGGATGGCTAGTTGCACAAGTTGAGATGGCGAAGAATCGAAAATAGAAGATCAACCTGAGTTATGTACGAGAAAAATGTCTGCAAGTCGATGTAGAAGACAAGACATCTCTATGACATTTGCTATTCACTCATTTGTAGTTTTGAACTATGGAGGCCTGCAAAATTTATCGAAAAAGGAGATGATGTATGAACTACCAGATATAGACTACACTTGCGAGGAGTGGGTACTCGGGAAACATGCAAAGAATTCATTTCAAAAGAAAGCGGAATATCGAGCAACAAGTCTTTTCGAGTTGGTACACACCGACATCTGTGGGCTAATCACTCCTGAGTCATTCAGCGGTAATAGATATTTTATTACTTTTATCGATGGCTATTCTAGAAAAAGACTTTGGTTTATTTCTTGAAGGAAAAATCTGAGGCGCTTGAAGTATTTAAAAAGTTCAAAGTCATAGCGGAGAAGGCAATTGTCAAATTCATTAGAGCCTTACGATCCGACAGAGGTGGCGAGTACAACTCGATGAAATTTGCAAGTTATTGCGAAAAGCAAGGAGTAAGAAGGTTCATAACCGCAAATGGTGTGGCGGAGAGAAAGAATCAGAGCATTCTCGACATGGTTCGGTCAATGCTGAAGAGTAAGAAGATGCCCAAAGAATTTTGGGCCGAAGCTGTGCAGTGCTCGATTTACGTACAAAACATATGTCCACATGCAAAGTTAGAAGATAAAACTCCACAAGAGGCGTGGAGTGGTCATAAACCGACAATCTCGCATCTCAAAATATTTGGTAGTGTGGCCTATGCACGTGCCAAATCAACAAAGAACTAAACTAAAGGACAAGAGCATGAAGTTTGTGTTCATTGGGTATGAAGAGAAAACAAAAGACTACAAATTTCTCGATCCAATAATCAAGAAGGTGATGGTGAGCCGAGATGTTAGGGTGAATGAAACAAGCGAGTGAGATTGGAACAACTCAACAAAGATGACAATGGAAAGAGGAGAGCCATCAACTATTTAACTAACAAGTCTTCCGACATGTTCTCAGATAGCGAGAAGTCCTCAAACAACTGATGAAGAGGAAGAACCAAGACAACGAAAGATGCGAAGTCTATGAGATCCATGTGACTCGACAAGTGAGGCACACCTCGTTTGTCTTCTGATGGATGTCAAGAGTCAAGACCATAAATTTTGAAAAAGCAGTGAAGAACGAGAAATGACAAGCAACAGTGGATGAGGAGATCAAGTCGATCGAGTGAAACAATACATGGGAGCTCGCAGAACCACCTAAAGGAAGTCGGCCCATTGGAGTAAAGTGGGTATTCAAGAAAAAGATAAATGCTCGAGGCGAGATAGAGCGGTACAAGGCGCTACTTGTTGCAAAGGGCTACAGACAGAAGGCAAGGATTGACTATGACGAAATCTTTTCCCAAGTTGCAAGATTGGAGACAATTCGACTTCTCATCTCCCTGGCAGCACAATTTGAATGGCCAATATATCAGATGAACGTCATGTCGGCATTCTTGAATGGAGTGCTAGAAGAGGAAGTCTATCTCGAACAACCACCTGGTTACATGAAAGTTGGAGAAGAACAAAAGGTGTTGAAGTTGAAAAAGGCGCTTTACGGGTTAAAGCAAGCACCTCGAGCTTGAAATACTCGTATAGACATGTATTTCAAGGAGAGCGGGTTCATTCAATGCCCATACGAGCATGCACTGTATGTGAAGATGAAAGGAAGTAACTTGTTATTTGTCACTCTATGTTGATGACCTCATTTTCATGGGGAGTCGAGATGATTGAAAAGTTCAAAAGCGAGATGGAGTGAGAATTCAAGATGACAGACCTGGGTTGATGAAGTATTTTCTTGCTCTGGAGGTTAGACAAGGAAAGTCAAGAATTTTTGTGCCATAAGAAGCATACTCAAAAGGCATCCTAAAGAAGAATAAGATGGCAAATAACAGTCCAGTATCAACACCAATGGAATCAAGTGTGAAACTCTCGATGTTTGATGGTAGAGATTGAGACGCGACAAAATATCGAAGTTTGGTGGGAAGCCCACGTTATCTCACATACACAAGGCCATACATATCTTACAACGTTGGAGTATTAAGTCGATTTATGGAAGAGCCGACTTACACGTATTGGAAAGAGTTGAAGAGAATTCTGCGATATATCTGAGGAACAGAGTCACTCGGGTTATTTTACTCGAAGATAGAGGAATATAAATTGGCGGCTTACTCCAACAACAACTGGTGCAGAGACATTGATGATCAAAGAGTACATCGGGGTACGTGTTCTTCATGGGAGACACGAAATTTACATGGTTATCGAAGAAACAACCGATTGTAACACTTTCGACATGTGAAGCAGACACGTGGCAACATTATTGTCTGTGTTCCACGCAGTTTGGTAAGGATTCTGCTCCACAAAATGAATCTCCAACAGAAAGAGGCAACCAAGATTCGAGTTGATAACAAGTCGGCAATCGAGCCAGCAAAGACTCTGGTACATCATGAAAGAAGTAAGCATATTGATGTCAAATTTCACTTCATCCGAGAACATGTGAAGGAAGCACGAGAATTTGTCATGTTGCGAGTCATGATCAAGTAGCTTATATATTCACAAAGCTGTTACCCACAATATTGCTCGAAAAATACAAAGTGGCAATTGACATGAAGATTGGAAGGGACTTGAGTTTAAAGGAGGAATTTGTTGATTAAACAAAGTAATTGGGTGAGTGCATGTAGTGGTCCGTAATATGCGTAAACTCGAGTAGTGGAGAATGTGTTGTGAGTTGATTCTTTGCTTTAACTGTTTTCTATTTTTAGTTTTCTTAACTATTTCTAATTCGTGGCTGTAAGTTATCTCTTAACCGTGAGTTTTGGTGGCGGGTTTTTAAAAAGACTATAATGTTTACATTTTAAGAGGTAGATATCCAGAAAATGAATGTAGGGTCTGTTCAGCGCGCGCACGAATTGGCTTTCTGAAATTGGCTTTGGTCAGAAAACCATATCTGCAGGAATTGGTTTCGTCCAGAAAACCAATTCTGTTGTTCGGCTGCAGCATGGAATTCAGTGAACAGAATTGTAATTGATACATAAAAGTTGTTCGACTGCATATTGACATTGTCTTTCTGGAATTAAAATTTTAAAAATTCATAATTCTTAAAATTGAACCAAAAGTTTGTCCACTCTTGAGTCGCTTGGATTGGACTAACAACATCTAGGTAATAGAGGCATTAGCTAGAGTGTCCCTAAAATTTGTCCACTCTTGAGTCACTAATATGCCATGCATTCATAATCACTAGATTGCAACTATGAGTGCAACAGAAACACATATCATGCACCTAATCTCTACGCATGAGAAGTTGTTTCTGTTATGCTGAATTTTACTGTACACATCAAAATTTCAGCCACCTCATCTCTACACATGAGAAGTTGATCAACAATTTTCATATAAAGAACTCCCATTTACAACCCTGATTTAGGTTTTGAAGCTTAGAAGATCAAATAAACTTACTTTTTTTTGTTTTAGCAGCAGATTATACTTTTATTTTTTCATTTGGTTAAGGTTATAACTACATGTTGTAAAATGAAAAAGAGCCAAGAGAGGAGAAAACACGGAGAAATCTAGAAACTTTCCCAAAATTGAATCCTAGCATACGGTCTAATCATTATACTGAGGCCAAATGTGAAATGAAATGAAGAGAAATTGACAGATTACTGAATGCTGAAAACAAATCAACAAAATAGCACATCATCTCAAGCATAAAAGAACCAGTAAAGCATACCTTCCTCTGATCCTTCGCTCGACTCACCACTTCCATTATCACCATCATTTGTACCTTCTTGATCATCTTCCTCAACTTCATCTTCCTCATCTTCATCTAATCCGACTTCTATTTTTGGTTTTGGAGCATGTATAAAACTGAATGTGCCTCTCCGACGAGAAGAAGAAACAATATTGCTCGTGTCAATGCCTTCAAGCAGGAAGAGGAAGAGGAAGAGGTGGAGGAAGGGGAACGGATGAGGTACCTGGAGGAGGGTTTCCGTCGCAGGAAGAACGAACAACGAGAGGGAAGAAGAAGAGGTCGGCGCTTCACCGGATCGAGAGCTTCGCGTGATACCTAAAACCGGCCGAATACACGAGTCGAGAGGTAAGAATTCGGTTTTTTAGATTTTAGGCTAAAACAAAAACCTGTGGCTTTTGGTATGAAAGCCAATACCATCTCAATTCTCACGCGCCGAACAACAGAATTGGCTTTCTGGAAGCCAAAGCCAATTTCAGAAAGCCAATTCCTGTGCAACGAACGGACCCGTAGAGAATTTCTGAAATTTAATACACCCGCGAGTGTTGCATATATTCTCATATTCATTATCTTCTTGTCCCTTATAACAACAACACTCAAGCCTTTATCGCACCATAGTGGGGTCGACTATACGTATCCTTTGTCGCCATTGCGCCCCATCTTTAGTCATAATCTCACTAATGCCTAAGTACATAGTGTCTTTCCTTATAGTTTCATTCCAAGTCTTTTTTTTGTTTAGGGTTTCCGTCGCAGGAAGAACGAACAACGAGAGGGAAGAAGACGAGGTCGGGGCTTCACGGGATCGAGAGCGTCGCGTGATACCTAAAACCGGCGGAATACTTGAGTCGAGAGGTAAGAATTCGGGTTTTTAGATTTTAGGCTAAAACAAAAACCCGTGGCTTTTGGTATGAAAGCCAATACAATCTCAATTCTCACGCGCCGAACAGCAGAATTGGCTTTCTGGAAGCCAAAGCCAATTTCAGAAAGCCAATTCCTGTGCAACGAACGGACTCGTAGAGAATTTCTGAAATTTAATACACCCACGAGTGTTGCATATATTCTCATATTCATTATCTTCTTCTCCCTTATAACAACAACACTCAAACCTTTATCGCACCATAGTGGGGTCGCCTATACGGATCCTTTGTCACCATTGCGCCCTATCTTTAGTCATAATCTCACTAATGCCTAAGTACAACGTGTCTTTCCTTATAGTTTCATTCCAAGTCTTTTTTGGTCTACCCCTCCCCCGTTTAACATGCCTAGTGGCTAAACTCTCACAACGCATAACAGATGTCTCTAATGGTCTCCTTATGTTTAAAAAAAATCTAAGCATGAGAGAGAGAGAGATAGAGAGATTTCGTCTATCGAAAGAGAGTTTTTCCGTCCAAGTTTTAAGAAATCATATCTCGATCTTCAGCAAAATAAGCCACACTGGCAATGAGATCTTGAGGGCAACATTGGACTCCTTTTTGAAGGGTAATTGGTATATGACCACACTGTCAGATAGAGTGGAGTCTTTGGAAGGAGGAAATAATGGCCTGGGAGTTGAGGACTGAACTATAAGAGTGGAAAGAGGAATAAGGTCAGAAGGAGGTGTCTTATGTGGAATATCTAAATGATAGGAGGTTGAGAAGGAGTGTGAATAGTGGGACGAGGATGCGGAGAATGTATTGTTGGGGTAGATGTGGAGGGGACAAATGACTGAGAATCCCGAGGCATAGCCGTTCGAAGGAGATGAATTTACCTTGAGCAGAGAAATACTATGTAGATTCGAAAAAAGTAACATCAACATAACACATTGACGTTGAGAGAGTGGATCAATGCAACAATATCCTTTTGAGTAGAAGAATGTCCCAAAAAATGTATTTGATTGCACAAGCGAACAATTTGTCATGACCTTGAGAGACATGAACAAAAGCTACACACCCAAACACATAAGGGGTAAGTGGAAAGGAGAAGCATCCGGATAAAGAATAGAGAAGGGCGATTTCTCGTGGAGGATAGTGGATGACATGCAATTGATAATATCATAGAAGAGAAGAATGAAGTGACCCCCAAAATGATTTGACAGCATTTATTTGATGTAGTAAGGTACACGCGCATCGATGAGATGATGATTCTTCCATTCGGCTACACCATTTTGTTGGGATGTATGCGCACAATGTGTTTGATGAAAAATCCCACGAGTAGTACAAAATGAGGACATGAAGTACTCATATATACTTATGTGTGCGCACAATGTGTTTGATGAAAAATTCCACTGAGAAGTACAAAATGAGGAAAATGAAGTACTCATATATACTGACATTATTAGGTCGAAGAATTTTCAAAGGAGAACCAAATTGAATTTTCATTTGATACAAAAAGATGAAAAACATGAAAAGTTCTGATCTATCTTTTAGAAGATATATCCAAGTGCATCTAGTGAAATCATCAATAAAAGTGACAATAGCAGTTGCCTTGGCCAACGTACCAAGTGGAGCTGGGACTCCATACATTAGAATGTACTTGTTGGAAGAAATGAAAAAGATCAATTAATTAAGCAAGTATCACTCCTTTATATAACCTGCGGGATACACGATTCCTGTTTATTATTTGTTTTTAATTGATAACTGCATTTCCGGTGTTTCAAAAATGCGTTTCTGGACGTTTCATAGCTTTTCGAGTCGATGCACGACGCATTTTTAAGTATTCGTGTTTCATAGTATTTCATAACTTACTGGGTGCATTATGTGATTTGTGTCTTTGATGGCAACTAAAGGTGCCCTGATGCGTCCTACACAGAACACAGACACATCTAACTGTTTCAAAACGCAGAAGAGTGGGTCGTCGAACCCATAATTAAGGCTCATATGACCTACTGAAGCCTATGAATATGATGACATGCATCCATCAATCAGGAGAGAAACACCTACCATGCCCCCTGAACATACATCTAGTGGTCGGTATGTTTTCCGCATTTATGCATATTTCCAGTCTTTAGAAATAATTCTACCATCCTTATCGGAAATAATACTTCAGAATATCGTGCAATAACACTATCTCATCCATATACAACTGAGCTAATCTTGGAGCCTGATCAATCTTCTTATTAGGAATAAAATGAGCAACCTGAGCAAGACGATCTACAATAACCCATATGGAACCATTTCTACTGTCACGACCCTTCTAAAAGCAAAAGACAGAGCGCGCTTCGGGCGGATCGTGATGCCACGGACATGAGGGGATGAAACACAATGTCTGTTAGGCGGGGCTGAATTAGCATTATTAGGTTTAAAATAATTAATTTGAAGAAAATATGTTTTATAAATATGCGCAAGCTTTAAAGTACAATAGTGAAAAGGAAAATACACGTGTATATAAAAACCCAAACTTTCAAAAATACTGATACCGATTCATGTAATGAAGACCTCAAAAGGATGAACATGCAATAATATGAAATTTCAATATAAAATTTATATCCTAACAGTTGTTCATGAAATAAGAGAAAATGACTGAATGTAATCATTACATAGTAGAAATACCCAACAGAAAAGAAATAATACATAGAACCTGATACATCGATGAAAATAAGATAACCCCCGGGAACACAGGAATAGGGCGCAGAGCGGACTCAGGTACGGGGCGGCGCAGTCACGGACGCTAAGGCAAATTCCAAAGCAACAAGAAAAAACCCTCAGAACAATAATACAAGTAAAGTAAAATGAAGTACAACTAGCAGGAGATCAGGAGAAGTACACGTACAAATTTCCAAGAACTACAAAGCTATCAAGACAGGCAAGTAAAAGAGTCACGCGGAAACAAATTGAATTATTAACATACTCCGGAGTATAGTATAAACAGATGTTGTGATAATTTAAGTTGTAACAAATAAAAGTGTAGGCGTTTTTGTTTGATGCACAAGATTCATGATTCAGACAGATTCAAGTTTAGATTCAAGACTTATCAGAGATTCAGGAGTTCAAGCTTGCTATGACCGGTTCCTTGTTCCCGTTAGGGATTCAAGAGGGAACCCAAGTCAAGGAGTTGCATCAGTTAAACACTACCTTTCTATGTTTACCTACGTTATTAACGAAATAATTCATAATTTGGTGAATGAGGCAAGTTATCATTTTGATGATTCAGGTGTCGAACAGTAAAATTTATGGATATAAGAAAAATGTAACAAATTACGATCAGATGTTGCAAGCGAGATGTTTCTCTACTTGCCTTAAGTAAGATTGAAACTGACGGTGGCGGCTAAGGGGCGCAGCCAAATTAACAATCTTAGTTCAAACTTGATCAAGCATAAACATGGATGATAATTGAATTTAACAGAAAACCCTACATGAGCACGCGTAATTTAAATCACAGAAATTTAAACAAGTGCGAGTTAGCGAAAATTACCTCCCCCGAAGATGAGGAGAGAGGAAATTACACGTAGGAATCGAAGATTTGGCGGCGCTTTAGGTTAGGGAAGCCCTAAATCGGAAGGGGCCTTTAGTGTTCCCTCCAATTAGGGCGGCGAACGGCACCGGGGAGCACGAAAACCTAGAGATTGGACGATTATAATGGGGTAAAATTATGAATCACAACATATACACAATTAGGGGCACAAAAGTTTGCAAAATAATTCAATTAAATCTGATTGAAAAAGGAAGGAGGAGATGCATACCCAATGGAGTTGAATCCGTCCTCAAGGAAGCAAAGGAAGGAAAACCCATTATTAAGCCCCTCGCAATCACCGACCAAAACGACGGGGAAGAGGGAAGGAGGTGGCTCCAACCCTTGACGAGAGGGGATAGGGTTGTCAGCCTCTGGGGAAGTCGGAGGAGAGAGGAGGAAGAAGGCTTGCTGCAGCCGGCCCTTTGGAGGAGGTCGGACGGCTTCCTGGAAAACGAGAGGATGGTGCGGCCAAAGCAGGAGGCTGCTGGCTTGGAGAGGAGAAGGAGCAGGAGGATGCGGCCAAAGCAGGAGGCTACTGGCTTGGAGAGGAGGAGCAAGAGGAGGCGCCGTCAGGAGGAGCAGGAGCGACAAGCGGCGTCGGCGCTGCGCGCGGGAGACGGGATCGGTAGCGGGATCCATAATGGTATCGGAAGCGGGATCGGCAGCGGGATCGGAGGCGGGATCGGGATCGGAAGACCTAGCCGCACGCAATAAAGATATCGGGAGAGGGGGGCTCGACTGAGGAATTAAAAGGGGAGGGGTTGCAACTTGTAAATAGAGAAATAGGGAGATTATTTTCTTATAAATATAATTGAGTTGTTACATCTACTATGAGATCTTGGAAGATCATGGATGACATCCATCAAGATTTCTTCAAATTTTCATTCTAGAATAGGAAGTGGCTGCAACACTGGTCTCTGGTGTTCTGCTTTAACTAGCAAGTTTCACAACTTCTTATATACTCTACAACATCACCTTTCATTCCTAGCCACCAAACCGACTTCTTTAAATCTGCATACATTTTCATACTACCAAGATAGATGTAGTACTTAGAATTATGAGTCTCAACAAGTATGCCCTCACAAAGGTGATTGACATTTGAGGCACAAACTCTTTCTTTGTTTATCAGTAAACCATCCTGAATTATAAAGTTATGTTTCTGTCCCATTTGAGTCAACTTTCAAAATTTTGTCATCTTCAAATCCAAAGGTAAAACCTATCTGATTCTATCTTTAATGTTACACGTGATTTCAATCCAACTCAAGGTTGTAAAATTCCAACTCGCACATGGAAACACAGATCTCGAGTATGTCCAGTGCTTGCACCAAATCCTCCTCGAACCTCTTCTAATAACAGCATATGTCACTACATTTATTTTTCCCAGATGATACTGAATACTCACATCATAGTCTGACAGAAATTCTAAACACATATGCTGCTTCATATTGAGCTCTCACTGCGCGCAAAAATATTTGAGGCTTCTATGATCTGCAAACACTTCACAACGAGCTCCATATAAGTAGTGCCTCCAAATCTTCAGTGCGTGGATGACTGCATAACTCCAAGTCGTGAACATGATGGTTCTTCTTGTGATCCTTCAGTTGTATGGATGCGAACGCTATGGCCTTCTCATGCTACGTAAGGACGCATCCCAAACCTTGACCCGAAGCATGATTATAAATCTGAATGCTCTCTGTACCCGAAGGTAAACACAATATAAGTGCAATTATTAGCCTTACCTTCAACTCCTCAAATGTTAATTCATATTCCCTGTCCAACTAAAGACCTTCCCTTTCCTGGTGAACGAAGTTTATGGTAGGGCTGTCCTTGAGAATTCCTTAATAAATCTTCTGTAATAACCTGCTAAATCCAGAAAATTGTCGACCTCAGTAACTCTCTTCGGCTTCGGCCAATCTCTGATACTTTCTTCAGATCAACTGAGAGTTCTTCCTGACTGACGATATGTTCCAGAAAGACAACTCTGAAAGCCAGAACCCGCAGTTATTATTTTTTGCATATAACTAATTCTTCTGAAGGGGAGCCTTGGCGCACCGGTTAAGGTGTCGCCGTGTGATCTTGAGGTCACGAGTTCGAGTCTTGGAAGCAGCCTCTTACAAAAATGCAAGGCTTGCCTACATTTCACCCTTGTGGTGGGACCCTTCCCCGGACCCTCGCTGCGCGGTGATGCTTTGTGCACCGGGCTGCCCTTTATAACTGATTCTCCCTGAGAATACGCAAAATTGTCTTGAGATGCGCGACATGCTCTTCTGTCTTTGAATATTAAAACTGATAAAACCTATAACAACATCCTCTTGCTCCTTAGCCTCATACTGACCAAGTGCATAAGCTTTGGGTTGCACCACACCTCATCCTGGGCTAACTTCATATTAACATTTATCACTGCTTTTCCTTTATTGATCTTACTAAGACCGTTAACCTAAAGCTTCGACTGCAGGATAAGTCGCAATAATAGGTATTAGACTACGAAGGAGAGAATTAAATCTGTGAGGAACACAAAGCTCAGGATTAATTACTTGACTATTTGTAGATCCTTGGCAAAAATAGGCCATGTGTCATACCTGCTGAAACTTGTAACATACACCAGATGCAACCAAACATTCCCCCTGATGATGGTTGCGCTTAGGGCAGGGCGACTAGTCTCTGGTCCTAGCCCTTGATTGATTTCCTTGCTTATCGCCCGCCTTCTGTTTCGTATTCCAATGCTTCCCCTTATAACTATTGTTGCGAGGGTTCTGCAGCGTGTTATGTGCTCATTTGTTCCTATAATTGTTGCACCTCTGTACCTTATCTTGATCAACCTTCAACTTTCTAACTGGATCCACTAACCTCCTGTAGCTAGCGGTGTTGATAGTCCGTAATGGTTTCCTTAGTGAATCACATAGGCTTTCCCTAAAGTGGGAGCATTTATTCTCCTCATTACTCAGCAGTGTGCCTGCATAACGAGATGGGTGAGTGAACTCCCGCTGATATGCATTGACAGTCTTATCGCCCTGTACTAGCCTGCGGTACTTCTTTTGCAGGAAAATTCGCTCTGTAGGAGGTACAAACTAATTGGAGAGTGTTGTAGTGAACTCTTCTCATATTATCAGGTCTCTTGTAAGACATGTAATAGGAAAGAATTAATTAGCTTCACTTGGGACTGTGGAAAGTAAAAGAAAGGAATCCAGATTAAAATCTTACCCTCTGGGTCGTTAACCAAATGCCCACTTCACCACTGATTGACCTCGCACTCAAGAAGGAAAGTCGTTAAGGCCACCTTCTTATTCTCAGGGCACTGCATCACGTTCAGCAAATCCCTAGTCTTAAATAACCAATCCTCTATCTCCATGAGATTCTCTTCTCCATTGAAGTTGGAAGGGCAAAGTTCTCTAAAGTTTCTCAGGTAGCGGTCCATTTCGACCCCACAACAGTAGGTGCAAGAGCTAGGACTGGAGTCGATGCATGCAATGTATTTCTAAACTCCATCAGGGCTAGGGTTATTGCCTTGCAATTTCAGGTGCAATCCATGTAACCAGAACTGTTGTTGCATATTAACAACTTCCATTACAATCTCAGGCGTCTCATTCTGCTGCGAAGGTTCACCTTTGTCACTACTACGGGGTGCCTGCAAAAAGTAAGGGGAAATCGTCATTGCTATAAATCTAATCATGGAGAAAACAACCATGGAAGACATTTTCCACGTATAAAAACCAGACTTGGATATAATCTTAAGGCTCTGGGAATTTTATGGTTCAAAGGATCCTAAACCTATGCTCTGATATCAAATGTAGCACCTATTCCTAGTTCAACAACATTTCAAAAGCCCGGCCGGGACTCATGATATAAAGTAAAATAAGCAACAGTAATAAAATTGATACCACGACAAAAAATATCTAAGCATGCAGCGAAAACAAATGACTAGAGCTAGGGTTAGAAAAATACCTCAAAATTTGAATCACATAGCGAACTAGAAAGTAAAAGTTAACATATTTGAATACTAGAAACTACAATTAAGTCCGATACACTGAGTTCATACAAAACAAAGAGTCCAACTCAAAACAAAAGGGCAATGTTCTAAATGAAAACCATAAAGTAATAATTGCATAAACACACTCAGAGGTTCATCCAAAGCAAATTTCCGATCTGTGTTACCTGAAAAGAAAAGTCCAAAGATTGGGTCTGTCCATTGGTGAGTAAGAAAAACTCTTCCTCCCAGTGACATTAAAACAATGAGTGAAACATATATGAACATCTACAAATATGCAACAATCGAATCTATGAATCATGATTTCTAACAAGGTAACCATGTATGTTTTATTATAAAATTGACCGTAATAACAATTGTTTTAATATGCAAACGCGACGGTATAGGGGGCCACTATTTCAGTGGTACTCTGTGAGCAGCCACTTTGTGCATTTATTGTCAAAGGTTAGGTCTTTCTCCTCTGAGAGAAGCCACTTTGTGCATGGTGCCAAAGGTTAGGTCTGTTTCCAATCTTCCCCCGCCCATACCCTCAATGATTGGGGACTATATTGGTTCTGTTGTTGTTTTTGTCGTATTATGAGTTCTAATCATAGTTTTAAATCCTTTAAACATAAAGATTTGTGGGTTCTGAGTTCTTTATTAAAGTTGAGATGACTCAATTTCATGTTCTTCTTAGATATATGTTTCATAGCTTACTGGGCACATTCTGTGATTTGAGTCACTGATGGCAACTGAAGGTGCCCTGATGCGTCCCTAACGCTGAACACAGACTCACATCTAACTGTTTCAATACATGGAAGAGTGGGTCATCGACCCCATATTTGAGGCTC
This sequence comes from Dactylorhiza incarnata, assembly GCA_033032865.1. Classification (NCBI taxonomy): domain Eukaryota; kingdom Viridiplantae; phylum Streptophyta; class Magnoliopsida; order Asparagales; family Orchidaceae; genus Dactylorhiza; species Dactylorhiza incarnata. Next base: position 7,687,193 of record JAWHQI010000054.1, read on the forward strand.
ATATGGCCTACTGAGCCCTATAAGTATGACGACATGCATCCATCAATCATGAGAGAAACACCTTCCATGCCCCTGAACTGATCATCTAGTAGTCAATACGATCGTTTTATTATGTCATCTGCATGAGGTCACTAGTTTGAGACTTATTACTTGTATGTTACGTCAAGTTGCACTCATCCTTTTGATCAAATTTGTTCTCACGATAAAATATAAGTTTTGATATGATAACCAATGTATCAATTCATTAAAGATTTTCGTGTAATTCAGATTCATGTATGATCTTATAAAATTTAGGGCGAGAGTCTATAAAAGTTATATGTCTAGCCAAGAGGAAGAAAATTTCTTACATTAGCGTTCCGACGTTCATAGACTCAGTGCGACAACATGATTCTTCTAAGTTGCTCTGAAAACAGGAATAGTTCTTCTCCGCTTAACAACAGGGCTCTGCTTCTCCGATTCTTCCAAAGAACTCTACAACAACAACGCTCAAGCTTTTATCCCACCATAGTTGGGTCGGTTATATGGATCCTTTGTCACCATTGCGCCCTTTCTTTAGTCATAATCTCAGTAATGCTTATACAACAACAACACTCAAGCCTTTATCCCACTATAGTGGGGTCAGCTATATTGATCCTTTGTCGCCATTGCGCCCTATCTTTAATCATAACCTCACTAATGCCTAAGTACATCGTATTTTCCTTATAATTTCATTCCAATTCTTTTTGGTTTACCCCTCCCCCGTTTAACATGTCTAGTGACTAAACTCTCACAACGCCTAACATGTGCCTCTAATGGTCTCCTATGTACATGTCCGAACCATCTTAATCGAGTTTCTCGCATCTTCTCTACAATTGGTGTCACTCCTGTCTTATCCCTGATACATTCATTCCTAATTTTATCTAGTCTCGTGTGACAACACATCCACCTAAGCATTCTCATCTCCGCAACTCCCATTTTTTGCTCATGTACACCATTCACTACCCAACACTCAGAACCGTAGAGCATTGCTGGCCTAATTGTAGTACGGTAAAACTTGCCTTTAAGTTTTAATGGTACTTTACGATCACATAAGATCCCAGACGCACCTCTCCACTTCAACCAACATGCCTGGATTCTATGTATCACATCTTTATCTACACCTCCGTCTTTTTGAATTATCGATCCGAGATATTTAAAGCACTCACCACGGGAAATATCTTGGTCACCCAATTTAATGACGGAGTCATCCGACCTTCTTGCACTACTAAATTTAAGCTCTATATACTCCGTCTTTGTCCTGCTCAACCTAAAACCCTTCTTTTCTAAAGTGTCTCGCCAAGATTCAAGTTTCACGTTTACACCCTCGCGCGTCTCATAGACCAAAACAATATCATCTGCAAATAATAAATACCAAGGTATTGCTTGTTGGATATGTCTGGTGAGCTCATCTAAGATAAGGGTAAAGAGATAAGGGCTTAAAGCTGACCCTTGATGTAAGCCAACAGCGATAGGGAACTCCTGTGTTAATCCTCCAGAAGTCCTCACCCTGGTCACTGAATTTGCATACATATCTTTGATTACGTCAATGTATGATACATTTACACCTTCTTTTCTAAGACTCTCTACAAGACCTCTCTTGGAACCCTATCATAAGCCTTCTCCAGATCGATAAACATATGCAAATCTTTTTGTCTTTCTCAATAGTTGTCAATGAGTCTACTCAAGAGATGTATAACTTCCATGGTTGACCTCCCTGGCGTGAATCCAAATTGATTCTCCGAGATGCTAGTCTCTCGTCTAACTCTTCTCTCTATTACTCGTTCCCATAGTTTCATAGTATGACTCATTAATTTAATTCCCATGTAATTGACACAATTTTGTATATCTCATTTGTTCTTATACAAAGGTACCAAAATACTTTCTCTCCATTGGTCTGACATTTTCTTTGTCTTCAGTATCTTATTGAAGAAACTTGCAAGCCATAAAATTCGTTCTCTCCCTAAGCATTTCCATACTTCAATGGGTATATCGTCTGGCCCAACCGTCTTTCAATTTTTCATCTTCTTCAGAGCGTCATCTATCTCTGATGCTTGAATTTTACGATAAAAAGTTATGTTTCTATACCCCTCTGATTTACTTAACTCTTCCAAGTTCAGTTCATTGTCTTTTCCTTCATTGTATAATTGATAAAAGTATCTTTTCTATCGCTCCTTAATAGCCACACCATCCGTCAAAACCGTATCTGATTCATCTTTTATGCATTTAAATACGCTTAAATCTTTTGTCTTCCTCTCTCTAGCTCGAGCAATTTTTTATATATCACGCTCTTCATCTTTGGTATCTAGTCGTTTATAAAATTCTTCATAAGCTTGACTTCTTGCTTTACTTACTGCATTTTTAGCTTCTTTTTTGGCGACTTTATACTTTGTCAATTTTTCATCATTCCTACAAACATATAATGTTTTGTAGCTGACTCTCTTTGCCCTCACTTTGTCTTGCACTTTCTTTTTTCCACCACCAAGATTCTTTTTGTGGGGGCGCATGACCTTTTGACTCTCCAAGTACGTTCTTTCCACTTATCCTTAAATGAGAAGACATAACTTCTCACGTGACATTAGGATCAACATAAAGATCATCAACTAGTTCTAAAACCGTTGCCTTGAAAGCAACCTGTTTTTCCTTCTTCAAGTTTCACCATCGAATTTTCGGCAACACTTTTGTTTTTCTCTTAAAGTTACTATATTTAATTTGCACATCCAACACCACTAGTCTATGTTGCGTTGTCAAACTTTCTCTTGGCATGACTTTGCAATCTTTACAAATCTTTTTATCCATTTTGTGAGTCATAAAATAGTCAATTTGTGACTTATTTTGTCCGCTCTTGAACGTAATTAAGTGTTCTTCGTTCTTCCCTCTTCATGTGGAATGTATTTGTCACAATTAGCTCATATGCTATGACAAAGTCTAGAATGGTTCTTCCTTCTTCATTTTTTTCTCCATACCCAAATCCTCCATGAACCTCTGTATAATCCGTATTTTTTCCCTACATGTCCATTTAAGTCTCCTCCAATGAAAATTTTCTCACTTTGTGGGATTTCTCATAGCAAATCATAAGTCTTCCCAAAATTGCACTTTAATAGCTTCACTTAATCCTACTTGTGGCAATAAGCACTAATTGCATTAATAGTTTCCTTTCCTACGATTAATTTAAGAGCTAAGATCTTATCACCTTTTCTGCTTACCCCAACAACTTCATCCCTCCAAGTAGTATCTACAATAATACTGTTACGGGCCTCCCTATCAGGTCACCCGCAACAGGGCCGCGGCCCATACACCCTAACCCATCTCCGACACTGTTCTCATGCACAGCGAGTTATTGGAGCGGTGGCAAGCCACCGTCAGGGTTTGAACCCCTGACCTCTTACTCCCTTGACAAAGTCCTCTCCAAGCAGGACTCATCACCAACTGAGCCGCGACTTTGTCAAGGGAGTAAGAGGTCAGGGGTTCAAACCCTGACGGTGGCTTGCCACCGCTCCAATAACCCGCTGTGCATGAGAACAGTGTCGGAGATGGGTTATGGTGTACGGGCCGCGGCCCTGTTGCGGGTGACCTGATAGGGAGGCCCGTAACAAATACCTACTCCATTGCTTGTTTTATTTGGAAAAATTAAACATGTCCTTAAAACTCCTAGGATTTAAAAGAAATTTCAGGAAAACAATCTATGAAGTAGAATGAAATTATTAAGAGGGAAGTCCGGAAATGAGACGGCGATCTCACCTTGATCCAATGTCAGTAGAATACTCGGGAAACACAAATCCTGCAAGGAACAACCTCAGTTTGTCGGAGGGAAGGGAAAATGGTAGGGGCAAAGGCCTGATCTTCGGTTTGGGACCGACGAACTAGCACACAAACTTCTATCCGTCTCCGATCAAAGGAGGGAAATCGACAGGGGGACTGTGCAGGTTTTGTGGCTCTTGCGTGTGCTCCAGACGACGAAGATGGGAGATCAAAATCCCTAACTTGGCGGTTTCTCTTCCTAGAGCCGTGCAACGGTATGAAGAAAATAAAGCAGTGTTTTCTAACCTAGCACGTGGTTATAAGAAGAGGGGAATACTGGCGGCTTCGAATACACAAAACCTCTTATCGCTGGAAATGCAAGCCGGCACCGTGGGATATCATTACCGAAATTACGAAACTGACATTGCCTAAATGCTTCTAATTAAGGGTGAAACGCTCTCGCGAACCCTAAAATCACACCAAAAATAAAGTCATGAAATTTCTTACCAAAAGACATTATTTAATTTGCCTATTAGCGCATAGAATCAACTGTAAAGGGTCTAGATACCTCGATTGTACCCTGACACGGACCAAAACTACTTATTATCGGACCATGAAATTAAGATTATAAAAGTACTTCAAATTTTGGATGTTACAGTTTTCACCGTTTAAAACTCATCTATGAAAAGCATACACCAAGACACATAGTTTTGATATTTTCTGTAAGCATCTTCATAGAAATTAAAGAATGATATGAACTCAAAGTTAGCCCTTGCTGTAAACCAAACTGTTTGTCATTCCATCACTATTTCTACTACTAGTTAATGTTCTATCATACATGTCTTGCAAATCAATATTCATTTATCAATAAGCAACGTAGTCTGTTTTATAGAGAGAAGGACCCAAACACATAAACTGAGTACAAAGTGTGCGACTCAATAAAATATATTTCGGATGACACTTGAAATCTTGTCGGGCCTCAAACAATCTGTTTGAATATGTGTTTTTATGTCGCATTTACTTACCCTTGTATATCTCTCCTATATATAGGGGAGAGCCTCTTTTCTCTCATTATTCTAGTGTTTTGAATCCCAACATGGTATCAGAGCCTGGCGTGACCTAACCCGTCTCCCGTCCTGCGTGTTCGTCGTCGGCGGCTCTCCTGCTCGCGTCTCCCGTCTGCTCTCTACAGCGAAGTCGTCGGCTCTCCTGCCCGCGTCTCCCGCTCCTCGCGTTTCTACAGCGAAGTCGTCTCTACAGCGAAGTCACGTCTCCCGCCTCCAGTCGCTCTCCCGAGTTCCTCCGGCTAGCCAGCCCTAGTCGGCCAGTTTTCTCCAGCCCCGTCGCCGTCCTCTCTCGTCCGTCGGCGAAGCCCTATCCGCATGGCTGTTTGAGCCGTTCTCGGCGCCGGATCTATGCAGGCTTGAGTCCGTGATTGCTCTTCCGGCGTCCGCTCTCCCTTTTGTGGGAATGTATCTCTCCCTTATTGGGTATTGTGTTCCATCGACGCATCTCCTCTTTCTATGAGTGAGATTTTCTATCTCTAGGCTCCCGGATTTGTGTTGTTTTTCCTCCCTTGCTATGCCAGGAAGTAGTGAGACTCCGGATGTCTCCTCCGGTGGGAGTGCTCCTCATGATCCCCCTCTTTCTACTGGATCTCTTCGTGCCAACCATGATCACGGGACTCCTCAGATTACTACTATTAAGTTGGATGGTACTAATTATCTTCCATGGGCTCGCTCCGTTACTCTGGCTCTCAAGAGCCGTCGTCTGTTTGGCTACCTCAACGACACTACCAAGGCTCCTACTGCTTCCTCTCCGGATTGGCCCCAGTGGGAATCTGAGAACTCCTTGGTGATGTCCTGGCTGACCAACTCTATGCAGGAGTCTATTGCCCGCAACTACCTATTCCTGGATACGGCGGTCGACATTTGGAAACGTGCCGAGATTACCTACTCCTGTCGCGGGAATGCTGCTCAGATCTTCAAATTGCGGCGTCGGATTTTCCTCCTGCGTCAAGGGGATCGGCCCCCTGCTGCTTACTACCTGGAGTTTACCCAGCTGTACCAGGAATATGATCATTTTGATGCCCTTACTCTTGTCTCCCCTGAGGATGAATCGTTGGTTCGTGCCCGGGAGGAACGCAATCGGATCTTCGAATTTCTTCATGGTCTCCACCGTGACCTTGATCCCATCAGTGTTCAGATTCTTGGTCGTTCTCCTCTGCCTTCCTTACCCGAGGTATATAGCTTGGTTCAACAAGAATATGATCGCCGGCAGATTCGTCTACCAGATATTATTGCTGATGGCTCTGCTCTTGCTGCTCGATTCAATCCCGGTGGTCGCTCTATCCGGGACACTAGATCTAAACCTATGGACAAGGACCATTTGACGTGTGATTATTGCGGGAAGACACATCATACTCGGGACACTTGCTTCAAGCTTCATGACTTTCCTTCTCCTCGCGGTGGACCTTCCTCTCGTGGTGGCCGTGGATTTGGGCGCACTCTGGGTCGGTCTGCTCCTTCTCGCTCGGCTCATCTCACTGATGCTGTTGATGATCCTGCCTCTTATGAGGGATCTGATGCCCCTGTAGTTCCTTCCGCTCTTTCTGCTGAGGAGATTCAAGCCTTCCGTCGCTTTATGCTTGGCCACTCGACTGAGTCTGCTAGCTCTTCCTATGCCCACCAGGGGACTCCAGGTGCTCACTCTGCCTCCGCTTGCTCTCCCACCCAGTGGATCATTGATTCTTGCGCCACAGACCATATGACTGGCTCAGCTATAGGTTTTGTATCTTATATACCTTTGTCTGGTAGGGACAAAGTGAGCATTGCTGATGGCTCCTTGTCTCCATTGCTGGAAAAGGGTTCATCCCTTGCTCTTCCCTCACCCTCTCTTCAGTGCTTCATGTTCCTAAGTTTACCCGCAACCTGCTTTCTATTAGTTATATTACTAATTCCATGAATTGCTCTGTAACATTCTTTCCCTCCTCCTGTGTCTTTCAGGACCTGAAGACGAGGATGGTGATTGGCTCTGGTAGACTGCGGGATGGCCTCTACCTGTTCGACCCCTCCAGCTCTGCTCCACCTCCGGAGGCCCTTTCTGCTGCTCAGATCTCTGTGGACTCTTGGCACTGCCGCCTGGGCCATCCTTCTACCTCTACTATGCATCTTTTATTTCCAAATATGTCCAATGTATCTTTGAAAACTTTTAAATGTGATGTGTGTGCTCTTGGTAAACATCATCGTACTTCTTTTAATCATGTGTCCACTCCTAGTTCTTCTCCTTTTGTTGTGGTTCATACTGATGTTTGGGGTCCTTGTTCTGTTGCCTCTATTTCGGGTTTCCACTGGTTCGTTACATTTATCGATTGTTTTTCTCGTTGTACGTGGGTTTACTTAATGAAAAATAAGAATGATGTCTTTCCCTTATTTCAACATTTTCATAAGATGGTGGCCCCTCAATTTAATGTTGCCATTAAAATTTTGCGCAGTGATAATGGTCGAGAGTATGTTGACTCTTCCTTTGAGCGTTATCTTAGTGATCAGGGCATTATACATCAGACATCATGTGTCTACACTCCGGCTCAGAATGGGGTCGCCGAGCGTAAGAATCGCCATCTTTTGGAGGTTGCTCGATGCCTCCTCCTGAAGATGCACCTCCCGAAACATTTTTGGGGGATGCTGTTCTTACGGCGGCGTATCTTATTAATCGCCTGCCGACTCGTGTCCTCGGTTACAAATCCCCCCTTACGGCTCTTTCCGTCTCTTTCCGTCTCTCCCACACAACTCCTTCATCGTATTTTTGGGTGTGTGTGTTTTGTCCATGTTCGCCCCACGTCAAAACTTGACCCTCGTGCCCTCAAGTGTATTTTTATTGGGCATTCGCCTACCCAGAAAGGATATAAATGTTTCCATCCTGCTTCCCGGAAAATATTCGTTACTATGGATGTCACGTTTCGGGAGTCTGAGTCCTTCTACGAGCCCTCACTTCAGGGGGAGACTTACCCAATGGAAGTGAGCTCTCTTCCCCTACCTATTCCTCCCTCATATCTTCCTACGCCTGTGCCTATGCCTGCTATGTCTATATCCTTGCCTACTCCTATTCCGACTCCCGTGGCCGCTCCTCCTTTACAGGTGTATACTCGCGGAAGAGGGGTCAAGGTACATCGACATCTCTCAGGCTACCCGCTCCAACATCTGATCCTTCTTTGGGGACTCAAGGTAACTGTATCTCCACCCAACATCCGATGTCCCACTTTGTGTCCTATAACTCATTATCCCCTTCACATAAACTCTTTATTGCCTCTCTCTCCTCTATTTCTATTCCCTCAACTTGGCAGGATGCTATCACTAACCGAAAGTGGCAAGAGGCTATGCTTGAGGAGATGTGGGCTCTGGAGAAGAACTGCACATGGGACTTGGTCTCGTTGCCACCTGGCAAGACTATGGTGGGGTGTAAATGGGTGTTCTCCATCAAACAGAACTCTCAAGGGGTTGTTGAGCGATAAAAGGCTCGCCTGGTGGCTAGGGGCTACACTCAGACTATGGGGATTGACTATCAAGAAACCTTTGCTCCTGTGGCGAAGATGAATTCTATACGAGTGTTGCTCTCGTGTGCTGCCTGCAAAGGGTGGCCTTTGACTCAGTTAGATGTGAAAAATGCCTTCCTTCATGGGGACTTGGAAGAAAAGGTCTACATGTCGTTACCCGCCTGGTATTACCATAGCCGGATCTGGTGGAAAGGTACGTAGGTTGAAGAAAGCCTTATATGGCTTAAAACAGTCTCCTCGGGCATGGTTTGGGAGATTTCACAGAGCTATGATTGCGTTTGGATATTCCTAGAGCAATGCCGATCATACTTTATTTGTAAGGCACAAACATGGAAGACTCACTGCCCTTATTGTTTATGTGGATGATATCATTATCACGGGTGATGACACTGAAGAAATTCAAAACCTGAAACAAAGGTTGACAAAGGAATTTGAAGTAAAAGACCTGGGAAATCTCAAATACTTCCTGGGAATTGAGGTCGCTCAATCAAATCATGGCATATTCATATCTCAGAGAAAGTACATTCTTGACCTGCTCCAATCATGTGGGATGAGTGAGTGTAGACCCGCGGATACCCCAATTGAAGTTAATCACAGATTGGGTAAAGATGATTGGGAATTGGTAGATGATATCACTGGGTTTCAACGATTGGCAGGGCGTCTTATCTATCTATCACATACTCGCCCGGATATTTCATATGCTGTTGGCGTTATTAGTTAGTTCATGCATTCACCTCGAACCCGTCACCTAGAAGCTGCTCATCGAATCCTCCGGTATCTCAAGTCCTCTCCTGGAAAAGGTATCCTATTCGCCCCGGGAAAAGAGCTGACCGTGGAAGTCTATACTGATGTTGATTGGGCCGGTTCAGTTGACGACAGGAGGTCCACCTCTGGGTACTGTTCTTTAGTTGGTGGTAATTTGGTAACGTGGAGGAGTAAAAAACAACATGTCGTTGCCAGGTTTAGTGCTGAGGCAGAATTCAAGGCCATGGCTCATGGGATTTGCGAGGGACTGTGGATTAAGTCTCTCCTAAAAGATCTTGGCATGGAAAACAAGGATCCCGTGAGGCTTTACTGTGATAGCAAAGCCGCCATTAGCATTGCACACAATCCTGTCCAACATGACCGCACAAAACATGTGGAGGTTGACCGTCACTTCATCAAAGAGAATATAGAAAGAGGAGCTGTGAGCACACCTTTTGTTCCTTCAGATCAACAGTTAGCGGATGTTCTCACCAAGGGATTGAGTCAGAACGTGTTTGGAAAAATTATGTGCAAGCTGGGCATGCAAGATATCACACGCCCAACTTGTGGGGGAGTGTTGGAACATGTGTTTTTATGTCGCATTTACTTACCCTTGTATATCTCTCCTATATATAGGGGAGAGCCTCTTTTCTCTCATTATTCTAGTGTTTTGAATCCCAACACAATCTTTTTCAATTCACTGTAAATTAGCTAAATCATTCAGCGGATTGCTGCAAGAAATTTAGTTTAAATAGATGATGAGACTCTTACTTTTTACATCAGATTTCAAGTACTTAGAGGACTTCTGCCAAATAGTGACCAGAAAAGAGATAAAGCATCATTTCTTCTTGAGGTAATTTTCTTCCTCCGTGATAGGTAGGGTTTGGATAGGTTTCTTCTGATTTTGATATTATTATATTATTGGTTTTTTAACATTAGTTTGCAGGTCATTGAATATATTCGGTTTTTGCATGAGAAGGTGCAGAAGTATGAGTCTTTGTACCCCGGATGGAATGATGAAAATACGAAATTGATGCCATGGGTATTTTTTTTGAACCTCCTTTCCATCTGGTCTTTACCACTAACTGATACATTGCACTGAATGCACACTCGTTCATATATGATGCAAAAGCAAGAATAACAGGTATTTTGTGTGCTTTTACGTGCATGTTTCATGAGCTCCTTTCCACTTGAGGGAAATTGTGCGTATGCTAACAGTGTCTTGAGCATGCCTAATTAACCACTGAGGGCATCACATCTTTTTCTGCATGCATTAACAGCCTCTTTTTACACAAGTTTTCGGAGTACAATCCACCTAAGTTTACCTATACATGTTTACAGTTCACGGGTGGGTTGTCCCTTATTGAAACCCTCCTGAGTCTGCATACACAGGAAATGGAGTTAGGATCATCGAATGGACGATCCGAGCCCGTAGCCGCGTTCAAAGCGACGACAAGATAATTTTATGTATATTTTTTTCTTCATGCATGTTCTATGTATTATTGTATTGAACGATCTTGGCCATCGCTAGTGGGATCCTTGCCTATAAATAGGAGTACGGTCTAATTTGTAGGATCATCGCAGATTTTGAACAGAAATTTCAAGCTCTCACGGTCGTCCCACAATGTCGATTCCATGGATCCTTGGCACCGAAGCCAAGATAACTATACCCTCTTCCATAATTATCCCATAACCATCATTAACTACTTTCTCCATCACCAAATTACTCATATAATTACCCATAATTCCACTAACTACCTCATTCTTGCAACAACATCCTATATTCCTGCAGTAACCGCTCATTTTCCCACTAACCACCCACTCCTCTTACCCAAATCCACATAGCCCTCCATTCCTCCGTCCCAATGAGACCTTCCAACTTACAATTCCCTCACGGATCCCCTCTTATCCGACTAAATCCCACCCCAAAAGTGGATAACATACTGAGTGAAGATGTCATTGAATTGTGCAATCCTAATCGTTCGATTGGTCAAAAATTTGGGCTGCTATTTTGTCTCCCTCTAAAAAGTAAAAACTTAGGTCACGAACTTCACATCTCCATGACATCGCACAAAACCCCACCTCTTTCTTCTGCATTGCGGTCGAGCCTCACACGACTTCACAAATCCTCCCAGCAACGCTAAGACAACGTCGTCGCCACCTCCTCTCCGCATACATCTCATTTGACAGTGTCGATCTCTGTCTCTTTCTTCAAAGGTGTTGCCGAGAATCCCACGCCTTCACATATCCTCCTAGCATCGCTAAGCCCACATCTCTGCTGCGTTCTCTCCACATACATCCCCACAGTAGAACAATCTCCACGGCTTCACACAGAACTCCGCCTCTTGAATCTCCGAACCGTGAGGCCGAATCCTGCCACCCAAGCCTGCAGCCGACGCCCTTTTCCCAGATTAATTTTCCCCAGCTATAAGGTTCGAAAATCTTTTCCTCACATATAAGTTGCTTAAACTGAAAGCAGAGGGGTTGGATCCGCTGCTATACATGTCTCCTCACTAACTTCGATTGTTCTTCTAATTTACCTGTAATCTAACTTCAGCGATTTCAGATCTCCTCTTAGTTTTGGGATTTAAGGTTTTAAAAAAAAAATTGTTCCACGATTCGTGCCCATCTTATGATCTCAGATGTCCTCTTGCATGACATGAATCTTTTGGATATTGAGTGCTCATAATGTGTTTGATGATTTGATTCATAGAACATCAAAGTTTATTCCATTATTATGAGCAATTTAAGGTGCGATTAAACTGTTGGGGTATATATACATCACATCTTTATCTATTTACATTTCTTATGATTTATGCTAAGTTTAACCAACTGATTGTCTTCTAATAAATTTTTTTTCTCAACGGCAATGATGGAGCGGCATTTTTTTTCATAGAATAAACAATTTTGTTCAACTGTTAGCTTTGATAGAGCAAGACAAACTTTGATCTCCAAGGCATATCCTTCTGTCATGACAAGCCACAATATGTTATTAGTTACCTATTTTTGGTTATTAAATTCAATATTCTTGTGAGTTTTCATTTGAAAATTTAATTATGCAAAGTTCACTTCAGTTTTTGTTAGCACCATTCCAATTTCTGTTTTTTTTTACATCGGAACATACATAGTAACCTAAAAACTTTTTGTTTCCTAATAATTACTTTGGACATTTCAAAAGTTCTAGATTTCAGCACAAAAAAGAGAAGATTTACCCAATGGAAAAGCTAACAAATTACTCACAGAAGACGCAAATTTACATTCTGTTATACAAATATAAACGAAAATCAGGCCATGATCAAGTTTTCCAATTTTGACGACATCCAAACCACGGGTAAGCCTCTTCCTTCTCCACGAAATCACGGTGATTTCCTTCTCCAATGCCTATTTCCATCTCTATCACAGATCCTTAAACTGTCTCCCAATCATTAGGTAATGCTCTCCGTTCTTCACGAAACATGTATTTTGATTCATACATTTTTCTTCCAGAAACTATGATTTATGATTATGTACAAAGTATTTAGATCTACAAAGTTATTTAGAGGTAAGCATATGAAGTAGACATTGCAGTTGTATCCAAAGCTCGATTATATAGCCGAGAAGCCGGTTTTCATTCTAACAAAATGGTGTAATGCAAAATCCAAGTACCCAAAGTATATTTCATCTAACTCAATTTTATTCATAAAAAAAAAATCTTCAATTAGACCAAACATGTGAAGGAATTTGCTTGATTGAAGTTTTTGTGTGTGTGAGATGGAAGATGGATCGAGTTTGATAAAGGTATGCAGTTCTGTTTGTGGGCCCCACATTGGAACTCAAGTGCTTGGTTTGGAAACACAACTGCTTGGAACACTTGATTTTTAAATGTATGTATTATTTTACTTTAACTTCTAGTATACATGCCCAAAAGGAAGCTAATATTTTTGATCATATGGATAAGTAAAAATTTTGAACTTCATATTCAATTTTGGGCTGTTTTTGACTGATTAACTTTCCGAGCTCTCCTGCCCTTCTGTAATCATCTTTTTGGCTTTGTTTTTTTGCCTGTTTTTGTAAGCTCAGGTAGTTCCAAGACTCCATTTTGCAATCACTCTGGGCCAAGTGCTGCCTGAGAGGCAGAGAGCTTTTCAATGTTTCGATGGATCCACTTTTTTATTTTGCTTTTTAACTTGCTCTGTAGATTCATCGAACTTGAGTAGTATTTTTTTTTATTTAGTTCTTTTCCTCCAAGGGTCAGCTTTAAGCCCTTATCTCTTTACCCTTATCTTAGATGAGCTCACCGGACATATCCAACAAGCAATACCTTGGTGTTTATTGTTTGCGGATGATATTGTTTTGGTCGATGAGACGCGTGTGGGTGTAAACGCAAAACTTGAATCTTGGCGAGACACTTTACAAAAGAAGAGTTTTAGGTTGAGCAGGGAAAAGACGGAGTATATAGAGCTTAAATTTAGCAGTGCAAGAAGGCGGATGACTCCGTTATTAAGTTGGGTGATCAAGATATTTCCCGCAATGAGTGCTTTAAATATCTGGGATCGATAGTGCAAAAAGATGGAGGTGTAGATAAAGATGTGATACATAAGAATCCAAGCAGTTTGGTTGAAGTGGAGAGGCGCGTCAGGGATCTTATCTGATCATAAAGTACCACTAAAACTTAAAGGCAAGTTTTATCGTACTGCAATTAGACCAGCGATGCTCTACGGTTCTGAGTGATGGGCAGTGAATTGTGTACATGGGCAAAAATGGGAGTTGCGGAGATGAGAATGCTTGGGTGGATGTGTGGACACACGAGATTGGATAAAATTAGAAATGAATGCATCAGGGATAAGATAGGAGTGGCACCAATTGTAGAGAAGATGCGAGAAGCTCGACTAAGATGGTTCGGACATGTACAAAGGAGACCATTAAAGGCACCTGTTAGGCGTTGTGAGAGTTTAGTCACTAGGCATGTTAAGCGGGGGAGGGGTAGACCAATAAAGCCTTGGTATGAAACTATAAGGAAAGACATGATGTACTTAGGCATTAGTGAGATTATGACTAAAGATAGGGCACGATGGCGACAAAGGATCCATATAGCCGACCCCACTATATTAAGTGGGATAAAGGCTCGAGTGTTGTTGTTGTAGTTCTTTTCCTCCAACCATCTCTCTCGTTCTCTCTTTCAAGAGATCTCCGTATCAAGAGATCTCTATCTAGGAAGCATAGTTATTTGCGGCAGCTTTACGTATCGTATTTAAAACATTTTGGATTCTGGAAATTCTAGGTATCTCGAAGCATTGAATGTTTTAAAGTTCAAAGTATTCCAATGTTGAACTATCCACATCTGATTTCATTTCAGGTACAATAGTGACATTAGTTACTATATGCTCCGTTTATTCTTCAATTTTTGAACTTCTACTGTGTGGAATTTAACTTTCCGAGCAATCTGCCCGCATTCTTCTTCGGCTTCATATTTCTGCAGTCAACGGACGAGCGAAGCCTGTTCGCACCCACGAGCAGGCGCAACCTGTATAATATGTGCAATGCCACCATGGGTGCGCACGAGCAAAGCTCGTGTGCACCAAGGAAACCTCTGGACGGGCGAAGCCCGTTTGCATCCTGCGAGCGTGCGCAAATCGTTCACAAGAGCAGTTGAGCATGGGCATAACCTTAAGAGATTTATCCACGTGTAAAACCCATGCAATGCCACCTTGGGTGTGCACGAGTGGAGCACATGCACACCCAAAGCAATCCACAGACTAGCGGAGCCCGATCGCAACAAAATGCATCGAGCACAGACATAGCCCGTAATGCACCCGTGCAATGTCACCTTGGGTGAGCATGGGTGGAGTCAGTGCGCACCCAAGTCAACCCACGAAAGTCAGTGCGCGCCCAAGTCAACCCATGGACGAGCGAAGCCCATTCACAATGAAAAATCCAATGCTTTGGAGAAAGATTAATTGACGAACCCGGAAGAGAGCATCGAGCACGGACGTAACCCATGCGAAGATGAGCAATCGTGCATGGGCTATGCCCCTGCACGACTGTTATTGGGGGAGAACGGGTTCTGCCCGTTCATAGCTATTTTCAGTGCACACGGGCCCCACCCGTGCATGCTCTCCTCTCTCTATCTTCGCCCCTTCTCTCTCCCCCCTCTCGTTCTATTCCCCCTCCCCTCCATTTAGTGTCATCCTCTCTCCCAATGATGAAAAAGTTGTAATTACTTTTAGTCTAATCAGTTTATAGTTTAGAAGACATAAAGCCCCTTTTCTCTCTTACAGGTTTAGGATATCTATAGAGATTTTTCCCTCTCTTCTCCATCTATCTCCACTACTGATTGAGTTGATTTAACTATTGTGAATCCTTAGATGGTGTTAGCATCTAAATATGCATATTCTCTTATATGTAGTGTACACACACACAAGCAGTCTTGTATGGGCCCCCCATGCAACCGCAACTGTACCTCCGCAAATAGATGTTGGTTGGACGATGGCGTCGACGAAAATTATTCGCAATCAGACCCTTAAATTAAAATTGTAAAGGTACTTGAATTTTTAGTTGTTACAAATCTTCTCTCCTAATAAATTTTTTGTTCTCGAAAATTGCAATCTTACATGAATCAAAAAGGAAGGCATATTCATCGTTGATTCGAAGCTCATTTTTTATTTTCCATATATACTCAGGTCGACTACAATTCAACCAAAGGACCTTCATAAAGCGAATCTCCCTATTTCTTAGCTTCTGAATCCTCGAGTCCACAATCATGGCTAGTTTAACACTGATACTAAGATTTGATTCAACTGGTGCATCTTCATTACTCATCACCTGAATAGAATATCTGACAACTCTCCCCAGGTAGGAGACGTGAAACACATCATGTAAACCATTTATTTCCTCGGGTAAGGCTAATATGTATGCAACTTCACGAAGGCGTTCAAGTATTTTGAATGAACCAATGAATCTAGGACTCAATTTCTTCATCCGCTTAAGTCTAGAAACACTCTTAACTAGTCTGACTTTAAGATAAACAAAATCTCCAACACTCAATTCTATTGTTATGTGTGTACAACCCTCATTCTCCGAGGGTGGACCCCCCCCCCCCCCCCCCCCCCCCCCCGAGGCCACGTAGGCAGAAGTCAAAGAGGTCAACACAGAGCCCGGCAGTTCAAGGCAGAAGTAGAGAAGACCTCGACGAGTATGCAGGCAATATTCGCCAGGTTGGCGAGTATGGAACAGAAGACCTGGCGATTATTGGCCCAGCGTGTGCGAGCAGCACCCAATACTCGCCAGATGGGCGACTATGGCATGATACTCGCCGAGTAACCCATAGTCGCCAGGTTGGGGGCTGAGCTATAAACCCCCCCCCCCTACCCTTTGGTTTTCTTATAAATAGGACCCCAGGGGTACTTGGATTGGCACCTGGACTTGAGCTTTTGGACCCCGATTCCCGAACTCTCGAGCCCGTCACCCTTGCTTTCAGCCAAGTCGGTGCCTTCCCTGTACCAAGCTCGGCCTCTTTGGTTTCGGAGGGGAAGACTCTCTTGAGTTTCTGGGTACGTGGTGGGACCTCCCTGCCAAGCACCTGGGGTCCTGTGTGTTGCTCTTCTAGCTCTTCAGTAGTCGCCAGCCAGGTCATCTCGTCGGACTGCTGGGCGAGTAGCCTCCGGCTGCATCGGTCCGAATTTTGAGGTCAGGATTTTCCTGGCGTCAACACTTTGGTGCGGTGAGCGTGGACCGTAGTCGTTGGAAGAAAGTTCGGCAAGAAGGCGAGATGGTCGTCGTTGGCGACCATGAGGAGGTAGTCGGCAACTCGCCCGCAGGCGGCGAGTTCGTGACGCTAGCAGTTTTCGAAGCCTTCGCGCAGCGCATGGAGGGGATCTTGCAAGCAGCACTTCAGCCGCGCGCCGAGGTCACGACGACCTCGCCGCATCGCCCGGTTTTGACCAAGGGAAGGAGTCCCCCTCGGCGAGCAGGGAAGGAGCACGTGGAGGATGAGACCGAGCGACCAAGGAGGTCGCAGTTCTACCAGCCGACCTCGCAAGGGATTCGCTTTCGTGAGCCGCGCGAGCAGGCGAGATACAAGGATACTCGCCCATATGGCGAGTATGGTCAGGATAGTCGCCAGGTGGAGGATCGTCACCGGGCAGGAGGGAGGAGCCCCTTCTGCGAGGAGATCCATGTCACGCAATTGCCAGAAGGATTCAGAAATCCCGCTGTGAATTATTGCTCAGGGAGAGACGACCATATCCGTCAGGGGAACAGACGTAACCGGAGGAATAGCCGGAGGAGGAATGGGGATCGGGTCAGCCAAGGATGTCAAGAAAGTATCAAGGTCGGGGAGGTAGGAGTGAGTTTTGGAGAAGCGGAGCTCGGATCTTTCCGCAAAACGAACTTCCACCAAGCCTACCGCCAGAATGTCGCTCCGACCTCTAAAGCACCACCTCCGCTAGAGGAAGTCACCTTCTCGGAGGAGGGCATGTTAAGGGATGAGAATCCCTTCCATGAGGCCCGTGTGATTGATGCGATCGTCGAAGACTTCACCGTCAACCGAATCCTGGAGTGCAACGGGGGATCTGTCTGTGTCATCTTTACGTCGTTCTCACGAACACGTTTGACAACCTGGAGGTCGAGACAATCAGGATGATGATCCTGGACAGTTCCCTTTTTTAATTTCTTAGGTAAGCAAAAGGTGGACGCGGCAGGAAGATCAGCCGCCGTCGGGAAGCTTAATCCAAGACGGGAAGAACCCTTCATCGTGAAGGGGAGCTGTTGGAAAACACATGGAACGACGACAACTTGAAAGGGTTTGGCTCCTGAACGGGAGTATGTACACATCCCACCCCTGTAAATTTGTTATCCATAAATAAAACCATCACCCCCCTGAAACATGGGAAGTGGTGAGTCTTTTGTCTCTTTCGGCTATGCGTTTTCAAGAAAGAAGAAAGCGAGCGAAGCCGATCTCCGCGTCAGGTTGGGAAAGTGAGCCTCTGACTTAACCCTCGTAAAAACTCAGAACGGATGATGGGACAATGCCTCGGGTGTGCGTTCCCCTAAGTCCAAGCCTCTGCAATAACGACCGAGATCAGCTCCCCCCTTGCATGTTGGCCGCGGTCCCCACCGGCTGCATTTCTCATCCGACTGGTGAGATTATCAGGAAGAAGTCTGGACGCCGACCTCCCAATCCGACGAAGGAATAATCGACTTCGGCAAGGCGGTGCTCACCCTTATCTGCTTCATCAAAAATGTGTTTCCAGTAAAAGAATGGGAGTAGGTGAAGTTGATCTCCACGCTAGGTTGGGAAATGAGCCTCCGACTTAACCCTCGTAAAAACTCAGAACGGATGATGGGACAGTGCCTCGGGTGTGCGTTCCCTTAAGACCAAGCCTCTGCAATGACGGCTGAGATCAACTCCCCCCTTGCACGTTGGCCGCGGTTCCCACCGACCGCACTTCTCGTCCGACTGTAGAGATTACCAGGAAGAAGTCTGGACGCCGACCTTCCGATTCGGCGAAGAGAAGATCGACTTCACTAGCTCTGGGGACCCTTGAAAAGAGGCGTCATATACCCTCGAGAGCTGAAAAGCTAGCAGCAAGCCATTTTTCTAAAAGTATTGTGTCCGATCATTTGAGCTGGTGTGCTTAAGTGTGCTTAACTCCCTGCTAATTTGTTGAGCAACAGGAAGCAGGTTTGGTCCACATCCAGCATCCAAGTGGGATGGAGGCCTCGGGATGGTATGTCCCTTTGGACCTCCCCGACTGCCACTCCGTGCTTGACGTCGTCCTGCATCAACATACCACACCGCAAGTTGGAAAGCGGGCATCCGGCTCAACCCTCGTAAAAACTCAGAACGGATGATGGGACAGTGCCTCGGGTGTGCGTTCCCTTAAGACCAAACCTCTGCAATGACGACCGAGATCAGCTCCCCCCTCGCATGTTGGCCGCGGTTCCCACCGACTGCACTTCTCGTCCGACTGGAGAGATTACTAAGGTAAAGTCTGGAAGCCGATACTCCAACTTGAGAAGGGGAGCGATCGATTCGACCGGCCAAAGAATGGAAACATTCCGGCATCCAAGTAGGATGGAGACCTCGGGAGGGTGTGTCCCCTTGGCCCCCCCCCCCCCCCCCCCCCCCCCCCCCCCCCGACTGTCGTTCCCTACTTGACGTCATTCTTCGTCGACATCCGACATCCAAGTAGGATGGAGGCCTCGGGAAGATGTGTCCCACCAAACCTTCCCGACCGCCATTCCCCATCTCTTTCCCCTTAAAAAGTTCATTCTTATTAAGTGATTCTAAAGAACTCTTCACCAGGTACAGAGCGAGGCCTTGAGTTGAGCATGTGTCCCTCGGGATCCTCCAAGTACCCCCCCCCCCACGACTCGACTCCACCAAGGGAAACATTGAAGAAGGCGAGTATGGCTGTGCGAGCATACAGAGACGAGTATACAGGTGCGAGTATGGCTGTGCGAGTATACAGTGGCGGGTATGAAGAAGCACCCACTCTCGCCTCGATCCTAAGAGCCTAGCGAACACTCAACCTCGCCCCGAGCCTAGGAGCCTAAGCGACATTCAAAAAATAAAGCAAACACCAAGGAAACAGGCGAGCAAAAGCTTTGACTTTTTTATATATATAAATATTTGATGTATATTACAAAAGAATCTTCAAGGTGTTTACAAAAGGTCGCCGGGCGAGCAAAAAAGGGTGCCCAGGCGACTAGGCGACACCCTCGCCATCAATATCTGCATCTGGCTCGTCGCCACCATCGTCGCCACCATCGTCGCCACCATCGTCGCCACCATCGTCGCCACCATCGTCGCCACCATCGTCATCATCATCGTCATCCTCGTCCTCGGAATTGTCATCCGCAGCACCACTGGACGGCGGCGAGGATGCTCGCAAGGGGGAGGTGGACTCCTCGGCGAGCAGCGCCGGGATAATGTCCTCCACGGTCAGCTCCATCGCCGCCGGCTTCAGAAGATCGTCCGCCTTCAGCTGGCTCAGGATGACGGTCCCAGTAGCTCGCGCGATCTCTCGGCGAACGCATGGCATATTGTCGCCATGCATCCGGATCTGCTTGCCGACCCTAGAGGGGCCCGCCACCGCTGGCTGTTGCTCGGCAGGCCGAGTTTCCAGCTCAGCGATGCGAACTTGGGCGGCCTCCAAGGCCAGCAGAGTGTCGTCCAGCTCCTTCTCCAACTGGGACACCTTTGTCGCCATCTCCACCTCAGCGACCTACAAAAACAAGAAGACACACAAAGTCAGCAAGTTATTCGGCAAAGTGGCGACTATCCCGGAGGCGAGTATCATAGAGAAGCGAGTACCTCATGCTCCTTCGCCTTGAGCCCCATGGCGATCATTTTCTTTGTGCTGATCCGGATCACCTCCTCATACTCCAGCAACCTCCTCGTCGTCATGTGCGCCAGCTCGGCGGACCGCAGCAGAGATCGCGAGGTCTGGTGCGCCAGGTACTCGGAAGGCTCCTCTCGCAGCCTCTCAGCGTCCTCACGACCATAGATGGCATGAAGCACATCAAAGGCCTCGCCCTGATCCTCCCAGTCCTCTGACCAGGGCGGAAGGTTAGAGCTCAGAGACACCACATGGTCACCCTCCGACCAGGCGACTAGGCGGCGACCATAGGCGTCCTCACCACGAACACCCAAGTTGAAATTAGGGTGGGTATAGGGCTCGCCGGCCTCAGAAGGGTCCGCCTTCTTGCCAAGGTCCCGGTGAGCGACCTCCTTCTTCTTCCTCGAGGGCTCGGAGGGCTCGCCCCTCTCCTTCCGCTTCTTAAGCGGCCTGGAGCCTTCGCCGCCGATCAAGGGCTCATCGCCTCCTGGCGACAAGTCTATGGGCCAGTAGACCCCATCCCCGCGAGCAGAGGTCCCCGCACCTCCCTGTGTGGAAGCCGTCGCCTTCACCACCACAGGAAGAAGCTCACGCGGCATAACCTGGACTGCTGCAACAAGAGGAGTGATAATTCCGGTTAGTCGCCAAAGTTGAAGACGAAGAGCGAGTATTGCGAATACTCGCGCAGTAGATTACCTTCGCCTGCGAAAACCTCAGCGAGTTCATCCACTCGCCTCCTCCAGAACACCACATCAAGGCGGCGATTCCTGAAGGACTCGAGCAGTTTCTCGCCACCCTCGCTTAGGAAAGAAGCCCCGAAGACGCTCTCCGGTGGCTGGAAGGACTTGTCGGGGATCGCTTGAAAGTCGCCAGCGATGACGACTAGTCGCTCTCCCCAGCGATGATTCTTGTTAGCGGTGCCGACCAGCGTGCAGACGTGGCTGCAGAGGAAGACGACGCCCTCGCCAGTCGCCATAAAGTGGAATACTCGCCTAAAGACCGACAGGTCGAAGGCTATTCCCTGGTCGCGCGGGTAGCACAGGTATCCCACAATCATCGCCACCCCATTGGGGTTGATCTGGGCAGGGACTATCCCAAAGTAACGGAGTATCTGGGAGAACTCCGTCCACAGTGGTAGTCGCAAGCCCACCTCGAAATGGCGAGTAGGGAATACCCGCTCATTGGTCAAGAAGGTGTTTAGTCGCTCGCCCTGGCGAGGAAGCCTAGCGACAAACCCTGGCGGGAGGTACTTCGCCTTGATGACCTCCAAATCCTTCTCAGTCGTGACAGACTTCTTGAAGGTGGTCGCCGCAAAGTTCCTGGCGTGATTGGCACGCCGGATGGTCGCCTCGTCGGTCATCTTGGAGGAAAGGAAGAAAGAGAGGCGAGTATCAAATAAGACAAAAAGAGAAGACAGAAGATACTCGCGCGAGAGTTAGAAAATCGCCAAAGCGTAATTAAGACTCACCCCCCCTATTTATAGTGATCGGATAACTTGGCTTATCGAGCACGACGGCGCGATCAGGAATAAGGGGGTGGCGAGTATTAAGTTGAAGTCGCCAGCTCAACAACGCGCGTCAGCAGGAAGTCGACCTCCAAGGCGAGAAGACCTGCAAGAAAGAAGCATGAACGAAGCTCGCCATGCATAGGCGACGGGCGGACAATACTCGCCAAAGTTAAAGAAGATAGAAAATTTTGACAAAAACCCATCACAGAAGAAGAAAGCAGAGCAAGTAATAAAAGGCGAGTTTTCTAATACTCGCCGAAAAATATTACACCAATAAAGGAATAGTTCAGAATTACAGGAATGCTCGCCAAGGGCGACTTAGCACAGAAAGAAGAGGAGTAAAAAAGGACAACATCTAGGGAGGCGCCTGAAGATTCGCCTGAAAATCCGGAGGCTGAGGATGTCGCCCAACGAAGCCCATGCTGCGAGCACGCTTGAAGTGCTCAAAGGCCAGAGACATCGCGTCCTCACCCTGCCGCAGCTGGTCTTCGATCCTCGCCAGCCGACCGACCGAGCCCATGCTCGCGCGCATCCCCACCAACTCGTCATGATGCAGCTGTTGGCGATGCTCGATCCTCGCAACTCTACGCTCCAGATCGCTGACAGTATGAAGGCGAGATTCTGCACCAGCCAGGCGAGTATCGAACTCCTCCAGCCGTGATACTCGCACCTCCAGCTCGGTCAAACGACGATGAGCGTCAGTGCTCGCCAGGCGCTCAACTCGCGATTCAACCTCGGACAGACGGCGATGAGGCTCGCAGATCGCCAAGCGCTCCAGCTTGGACTCCAGCTCCAGGATCGCGCGAGTAGCCCTCTCCTGGTACTCTCGAGAAGGAAGCCCGACCGCGTCGATCAAAGCTCCTATGGGAGTATGAGCGCGAGCTGCGAAAAAGGTTTGAGTGTTAGAGCTTAGATGACGAAAACAGCGAAGTAAAGACAATGGCGACTATTGAAGACGGCGACTAAAAACCTGGCCGAGGACTGCGAGAATGACGGCGAGGAGAGACCCTTGCCCGACGAGGAGATGGGCTGCGATGATGGTCGCCTCGCCGCGAAGAGCCACCAAATGCCGGATCCCGGCTGGGAGGCGCGTTCCCCCGACCGCGATTATCGATTGGTCGTCCTCCTCCCCTTGCAGGAAAAAAGCCCGAGGAGCCCCCAGTCCCGCCACGGCGCGAGGACTCGCCCTGATGAGTCGAAGGTGCAGTAGAGGTCAAAGGGCGCTGATCGCCCTGAGGAGTAGCAGAAGGAGGGAACGGAGGAGGTGGCGGAAGCCCACCTGCGGGCAGCTGCGAACTACTCGTCGTTCCCATGGACTGAAGAGGCGGAGGAGGCGGAGGCACGATGCTCGCCAATGGATCATGTTGCCCGCTCATCGGCCTCTTCTCCAGCAAGGAGCTGTGGAGAACTCGCCCTGAGCGACCTCCACCCCGAGGCGAGACCATAGGCGACGACCTCAGCGGAGGCACGACCAGAGGCTCCTCCTGAACTCCAATGGTGGACGAATCTGCGAAGCATAAAAGAAATATTCAGCATCTCGGTCCAAGTCGAGGTCAATCAAAGAAGGTGGCGAGTAGGTAGCTCCCACCTCGCGCAGGAGCGAGATTCTCCGGTTGATTCTGGGTCGAGGACCTAGGCATGCTCGCTTCCTCGGCGACATTTGGAGCAGGAGGATCAGCGGCCGGCGAGTCGCACTCATTAGAGAGCCCCAGGTCGTCCAGCAGCTGCTGGTGTTGGTCGCACGGAGGAGCGGCGACCTCACCCTCAACGGCTTTCTTCTTCTCCTGCTTCTTTTTCTTCTGGGCAAGCCTCTTCCTCTTCTTGGAAGAGGGAAGGTCGCCAGATGCGAGATCCGGGCGAGGAGGGAGCGAAGAGCCATCAAATAGGCCTACAAGACCAGCCATAGCCGCCTTAGCCTCGGCAGCATAGTCGCGCACCATCTTGAGCGAGTTCAGAAAAGACGTGCCATCAGAGACCCCTGCCCCTCTATTTATAGAGTTCGAACGTCGGCCAGCGAGAGGGCGAATATAAGCCGATAGTCGCCGGCAGGAGAGCTCGTCGAATGAAGGTTGGATGATTCTTTCCGAGCAACTGCGTTACTCGCAAAGAGCGGGGATTGTGTACAACCCTCATTCTCCGAGGGTGGACCCCCCCCCCCCCCCCCCCCCCGAGGCCACGTAGGCAGAAGTCAAAGTCAAAGAGGTCAACACAGAGCCCGGCAGTTCAAGGCAGAAGTAGAGAAGACCTCGGCGAGTATGCAGGCAATACTCGCCAGGTTGGCGAGTATGGAACAGAAGACCTGGCGATTATTGGCCCAGCGTGTGCGAGCAGCACCCAATACTCGCCAGATGGGCGACTATGGCATGATACTCGCCGAGTAACCCATAGTCGCCAGGTTGGGGGCTGGGCTATAAAAGCCCCCCTACCCTTTGGTTTTCCTATAAATAGGACCCCAGGGGTACTTGGATTGGCACCTGGACTTGAGCTTTTGGACCCCGATTCCCGAACTCTCGAGCCCGTCACCCTTGCTTTCAGCCAAGTCGGTGCCTTCCCTGTACCAAGCTCGGCCACTTTGGTTTCGGAGGGGAAGACTCTCTTGAGCTTCTGGGTACGTGGTGGGACCTCCCTGCCAAGCACCTGGGGTCCTGTGTGTTGCTCTTCTAGCTCTTCAGTAGTCGCCAGCCAGGTCATCTCGTCGGACTGCTGGGCGAGTAGCCTTCGGCTGCATCGGTCCGAATTTTGAGGTCAGGATTTTCCTGGCGTCAACAATGTGCATTTGGTTATAATATTTGACGTGTCTATCCTGGGCTATCTTCATACACTCATGAACGAGATTGACTCGAGTTGTGGTCTTGTAATCCATAATTCTTTATTTAAAGTTCTCTCTTCGCTGTCTACCCAACATAAAAGTGTCTGACAACATCGTCCATAAAGAACCTCAAAGGTGTCATACCAATACTTGTCTGAAAACTATTATCGTAGAAGAAGGTCTACTAAGGTGACGTACTTCTCTCACTTACCCCCAAA
Source organism: Dactylorhiza incarnata (assembly GCA_033032865.1). Taxonomy (NCBI): domain Eukaryota; kingdom Viridiplantae; phylum Streptophyta; class Magnoliopsida; order Asparagales; family Orchidaceae; genus Dactylorhiza; species Dactylorhiza incarnata. Next base: position 7,712,100 of record JAWHQI010000054.1, read on the forward strand.
ATTCAAAATACACATACGCAACAAATCTTCTATAGTTCTATCAGTACACTATATTTGTACACCAGTCTGAGAGTGAAACGATGTGCTAAACTTTAACCTAGTACCCAGGCGCTCCTGAATATATTTCCAATCCTTAGATGTAAATCTACCATTCCTGTCATAAATGATAGACTTAGGAATACAGTGCAATCGAACTATCTCATCCACATACAACTGAGATAATCTTAGAGCCTGATCAGTCTTCTTATTAGAAATGAAATGAGCAACCTTAATAAGGTGATCGACCATAATCCATAAGGAATCATTTTCACTCTGAAACCTTGAAAGGTCATGCACGAAATCCATCGAGATATCTTCAATTTTTCATTTTGGAATAGAAAATCATTGCAACTTGCCCCCTGATTTTCGGCGTAAAGCTTTAACTAACTTGCAAGTCTCACACTTCTCTATATACTGTTGAACATCATCCTTCATTCCTAGCCTCCAAACGAGCTTCTTTATATTTGCATACATTTTTGTACTAATATGGTGTAATAGAGTACTTGAAATTATGAGCCTCAACAAGTACCTCATCAAGAAGGTTATTAATATCTGGAACACAAACTATTCCTTTGTCTAGCAGTAAACCTTCCTGAATTATGAAGTTCTCCTTTTGTCTTGACTGAGCAGATTCCCAGATCTCTGTCACTTCGAATCCAAAAGTAAAGCATGTCTGATTATGTTATTAATGTCCACGTAATTTCTATCCAACTCAAGGCTGCATAACTTCTACTGTCACGTGGAAACACTGATCTCAAGTCTCTCCATGGCTCGCACCAAGTCCTCCTGATGCAAAATGAGGAAATGACTCGAACATCTTCTACTAAGAGCATCCGCAACATCTGTTTTTCCGGGATGCTAATAAATATCCACACCATAATCTGACAAAAACTTTAACCATTTACGCTTCCTCATATCGAGCTCCCGCTGTGCAAAGAAATACTTGAGACTTTATGATATGTAAAGACTTCACAACGCGCTCTATAGAGGTAGTGTCTCCAAATCTTTAGTGCATGCATGACTGTCGCTAACTCCAAGTCGTGAACGGGATAATTCTTGTGATCCCTCAATTGTCTGTGTGTGAAGGCTATGACTTTCCCATGTTACATAAGAACACAACCTAGGGCTTGACTCGAAGCATCACTATTGATTTGACGTCCCTCTACACTCAAAGGTAAATATAGTATACGTGCACCCATTAGCTTTGCTTTCAACTCAAACACTATTTTACATTCCACTGTCCAACTGAAGACTTTCCTTTTCCTGGTGTGTGAAGTCAAAGGTAGAGCTATCCTCGAGAAGTCCTTAATAAATCTCCTATAATAACCCTCTAAGTCAAGAAAATTATGACATCAGTAATTGCCTTCGGCCTTGGCCAATCTCTGATTGCTTCTACTTTCTTCGGATCAACTGAAAATCCTCCCTTACTAACAACATGCCCCGGAAAGGCAACTTTCGAAAGTCAAAACTCGCACTTAGAAATTTTTGCATATAACTGGTTCTCCCTGAGAGTTTTCAATATCGTTCTAAAGTGTGCAACATGCTCTTTTTCATTCTTTGAATATACCAGAATTTCGTCTATGAAGACGATAATAAAGCAATCAAGAAATTCCTAAAATATTCTATTCATCGGATCCATGAAGACAGACAGGGTATCAGTCAGCCCGAATGACATGACTACAAACTCATTGTGGCCGTACCTCGCACTGAAAATTGTCTTCTGAACATCCCCATCCTGGATTCTCAAGTGATGGTATCTTGATCTCAAATTTAACTTGGAGAATGTGCTAGTCTCCTCGTGCTTATCAAACAAATCATCTATCATTGGGAGAGGATACTTATTCTTAATACTAAGTTTGTTCAACGCGCGGTAATTTATTCACAATCTCAAATTGTCGTCCTTCTTCTTAACAAAGAAAACAAGTGCATCCCAAGGCGACGTGTTAGGTCTCTGATGAATCCTAAATCAAGCAAATCCTGCAACTGGATCTTCAATTCAACTAATTCTTTGGAAGCCGTGCGGTAAGGGGTCTTGGCTACTGGAGTGGATCCATAGATAAGATCAATTTATAAATCAACTTCTCTAACAGGAGGGGCACCGTGTAGCTCTTCTGAGAAGACATAAGGAAATTCACGAACTACTGATACTTCTTGCAAACTGCTCTTGGTTTTTACATGCATCAACACTAGAAAGGAAAAATAACCCTTATTATTACTCTGGACGACCTTAACCGATGAAATGATTAGCTTGATGACTCTCTTTATGCCCAAAAAAATAATGATGGACTGGTCGGGTCCTTCTAATAAGATTTTCTTGCTCCTACAATCCATCTTAGCATTTACATTTGATGTCAGTCCATACCTAGAATTAAATCAAATTCATCGATAGGAAGGAGGGACGCTTCTATAATAACTTCAGATTCTCCGAACAAAATAGGAACCCTACACTTGTGGATGGTTTGCATAATGCACCGTTAGACATTATGACATCTAATAATATTGTGTCTGCAAGGGGCTCTAAGCTCAGTTTGCGCGCAAAAGATCTGCTATGAACGAGTGCGAAGCACCAGTATCAAAGTGAACCTTAGAAGAGGAGTTTTGTATCATGAGAATACCTATATGCATGGACGAAAATTGTTTGTTAAAAATGCAAACCTACATTGATGAAAAGAGATAACAATTAAATTTAATAAAACGTTAACTATAACAACATCCTCTTGCTCCTTAGCCGCCTGCTGGCCAAGTCCATAAGCACTAGGTTGTACTAGACTTCATCCTGGGACTGGCTTCGCATTAGCATCCATCACCGCTTTTCCGTTATCGATTTTACTAGGACCACCAACCTCAAACTTCGACTGCAGGATAGGTTACAATAATAGGTATTAGAATACGAATTCAATCTGTGAGTGATACAAAATTTAGGATTAATTACTTAATTGCTCGTAGGTCCTGTGCAATAACGAGTTATGTACTAGATGCAGCTAAACACTCTCCCGGATGATGGTGGTTGCATTTAGAGCAGAGTGGATAGTCTCTGGTCTTAGTCCTAGATCGATTTGCTTACTTATCGTCTGCCTTCTGTTTCTTATTCTAATGCTACCCCTAATGACTATTGTTGCGAGGGTTCTGTGGCGCACTATGTGATTGTTTGTTCTTGTTTTTATTACATCTCTGCACTTTTTCTTGATTAGTCTCCAACTTTCTAGTTATACGCACCAACCTACTGTAGTTGGCGGTGTCCATAGTCAGTGGTTGTTGTCTGAGCGAATCACGAAGGACTTCCCTAAAGCGATAACATTTGTCCTCATTACTCAGTAGTGTCCCCGCATAATGAGACAGGTAAGTGAAATCCCACTCGTATGAGGTAACAGTCTTATTGCCTTGTACCAGCCCGTGGTACTTCTCTTGTAGGATTTGTCATTTCGTAGGAGACACAAACCAGTTGAAGAGCATTGTAGCAAACTCGTCCCAAGTAATCAGGTATACTATATGATTTGAAATAAGAAAGAATTAACATAAGTCGAGACTGAGTAAGGTTAAAGGAAAGGAATCTAGATTCAATTCTTACCCTCTGGGTAGTCAGCCAAATGTCTGTTCCACCACTGATTAACCCCGCCTTCAAGAAGGAAAGCCGTTAAAGCCACCTTCCTAGTCTCAGGGCACTGCATCACGTTAAGTAGGTCCCTGGTCTTAAATATCCAATATTCAGTCACCATAAGATTTTCTTCTCCACTGAAGTTGGAAGGGCGAAGTTCCCTAAAGTTTCTCAGATATGGATCTATTCCAGTCTCCACGACCGCAGGTGCAAGAGCTGGGACTAGAGCCGCTGCATAGTGTATTCCTAAACTCCATCTGGGCTAGAGTTATTACCCTCCCAATTTCAGCTGCAATCCCTATAGGTGTCGGAACTGTTATTGTATTAACTGCTTCCATTACAATATCAGGCATCCCATTCTACTGTAAAGGTTCGTCTGTGACACTACTACGAGGTGCTTGTAAGATGTAATGAGAAATCGTCATCTATAAAAATTTCGTGATGGAGGAAAACTATGGAAAACATTTAACGCCACACACAGATCCTAAGAACAAGATCAAACTTAACGACTCTAATGTCCAAGGAGTGATTCAGATGAAATCCTAAGGCTCTGTGAATTTTTAGGGTTCATTCTGTGTTCTTTCTTGAAGTTGTGACAATTTTATTTCATATTCTTCTTAGATTTATGTTTCATAGTTGGCTGAACATTTTCTGTGAATTGAGTCTCACATGGCAACTGATGGTGCTCAGATGCGTCCCTAGCACGAAACACGAACTCACATTTAATTGTTTTCATACCTGGAAGAATGGGCCATCAACTTCTGATGAGGCTCATATGGTATACTGTGTCATATGAGTATGATGGTGTGCGTCCATCCATCATGAGAAAAACATATGACATGCCCCCTAACTGATCATCTTGTGGTCGGAATGATCATTCTATTATGTCATCCGCATAAGACCACTAACCGACTCCTTATTACTTATTTTATTATTTTATTGTGTGATTATATTCGTCATTTTGATCATATTTGTTCTTGCAATAAAATATACATTTTTGTATACTAATTAATGTGTCCAATTATATTAAATTATTCGACCTATAACATTCACTTAAGAATTTCATGCAGTCTGAATACATGTATAATTATATGCAATCTATGTAATTATTCTGATGTAGGATAGGCTATGTTCAGCAATTTATAATGGCTTACCTCCGCTCGGAGGGCCAAAGCAAAGCGGGCGGCGAATAACTCCTCCTGCAAATTAATAGTGTATCACAAACAAGTTTCCACTAGCAAGAATCACAACAATATATATTAATTTACCAATGAAAATGTCAAATCAAATAAGCCAATACCATAAGAACTCATAAAAGTAGCGGGCTGAACCGAGACAATGAAGAACTTGGGTCCGGAGGTGTAGATCGGCGATCGAAGGTGGAACCGGAGGCGTGACGGAATGACGGTGGTTGTTCACGGTGGAAAATGGGGAGATTGGACCGGAAACGGGTAGATCCGACCACTAGGAAATAGATCCGGGTGGGGAATGGATATATCCAATGTAGGATAGCGGATCCGGGGTGCGGGATGACGTATGACGGTGGAAATAATGGATCGGGATACGAGAACCCCAGATCTGGACTGATCTAGAGTTTTAGGGGGGAAGGGAGGTGGATCCACGTGAGGAAAGGAAGGGGGTGGTCGGGTAGGGCTGGGAATGGGCGTGGGTGGCTGTTGGAAGGGATATGAAGGGGGTTGGCGGCAAGGAGGAGGGCGGCTGGAGGCAAGGGGCGGGCGGCAGGGAGGATGGGCGGCTGGAGGCAAGGGAGCGGGAGGAGGTGCAGCTGTAGGCTGGCGGCGGGTTGCAGGTTTGTTGTGGGGTGCTGGACAGAGGGGAGGTGGCGGCTTGGGAAGGGGTTTTGGGTGGCCGGCGGTGGCTGGGAGGGGGGAAGAAGAGGGGAATGGATAGGGGGTACCTTGGGGAGAAGAACGAGCACCTAGGAGTCGTCACCTAGGGTTTCACGGCGTCGGCACCGCGGGGTGATCGTTGGAATCCGGGAATAGAGTTTCTCCAAATTCTGCAATGCTGGATTCAGCCCCTACAACATTTATTTATAAGAGAAAACAAAGCTAGGGCATCCCCATCAACGACTATGATTGGCCGGTGGGGTCGGTCACTAAATACATGAAAATAAACTAAAAAAAACTAATATATGTTTTTGACTCGCAACGACGTGCCAGACGCAACCGCGGAGTCAGATCGGCAATCCGATCAAGCCTTCCTGCGCGAATAAATGAACGTGGGTCCCGCCTTGCGGTGAGCCACTCCAGGTGCACGAACTGATGGATCCCCATCATATTCCTTAAAAGGTGATATGTCTAGCCAAAAGGAATGAAATTTATTACTTCGGTGTTGCGTTCATGGACATGACGCCACGACATGATTCCTCACAAGATAAGAGTCTATTACGAATTCTTCGCAAAAAAATCTTCTCCGATCTATCACAATGCATAAACAAAACATGAAATTTAATGGAAACCCTAAACAATTTAATAAATGGAGGGAACAAATCTATGGATCACTATTTTTCATTCTAGGGTTTCGCTGGAAACTTAAACTTCGACATTCCAATTATTGGAAGAAAGCGAAAGAAAGAGTGAATCGAAGAAAAAAAGAGTAAAAATGGATTGTTACCTCTTCTCTTACATCAGGAAATCACAAAAGAGCCGACGATTCTGTGGACAAGGAAGTAGGGATCCCAATTCCTATAATCGAAAACAAATTGTAGATGACGGAGCAATCAATTACTGAAGGAAGACAAGGAAGTTAAAAGAAAATTCACGAAAAGAGTCATGTGGCTCCTGTGCACGCGCGTCGGCCCGAGTGAGAACTGCTCCCGACAGGAGATCAGATGCTTGATTCCAGTAGTCAGACGCACGAAGGAACTCATCGATGTCTGGGAGTGAGGGGGAAGCCTGTTGAGCACTCCAATCGGAGGAAAGAACCCTAGGTTCAGTCGTTCTGATTGGAGGCGTGATTGGCGGTTACGAGAGGAAAAAAGGCGTCGTGAGTATTGAGAACATCATCTTCATTTCTTAAGAGGGGAGTTTCAATCACTATTTAAAGGACTAAAACTTTTCCCTTAATTACAATCATTTTCCTACTCATCAAAACATAAATTAAGTGTGCTACAGTCTCACGTTGAACAAAATTGCGCCAAAAACAAAGTCATAAAATGTCCTACTAAAAGATATTTTAATTTATTGTTTAACGCGTAAAACTAACTGTAAAGGGTTTAGATACTTCGATCGGATGATGGCGCCAATAAAAAAGTCTCGTGATCAGACCCTGAAAGTCAAATGGAAAGATGGGTAAATTTTGGATGTTACATCTAGAATCTAGTACAACATTTCTTCTACATTCCCCCACAAGTTAGGATCCAAGCTTGGAAACAAACTGACGATAAAGTGGCTGAGGCAAGGCCTTTGTGAAGATATCAGAGAGTTGGTCGGTAGTGGAAACATGTCAGTGATCAATTTTATGGAGCTGGACTTTTTATCTGATCAAGCGGTAGTCCACTTCAATGTGCTTTGGCTATATGGATTGCTTCTTTGCTATTGCAATAAAGGTCAGCATGGGATGGAATAGGTACACCAAGTCAGTGAGAAGGCTCTCCAGCCAAGTAAGCTCAGAAGCTGCAGAAGTCATCGAACAATACTCAGCTTTGGCAGATGAACGTCCCACAACCGCTTATTTCTTGCTTCTCCAAGTGACCAGATGCCCTGCAAAATACGTGCAGTACCCACTTGTAGATTGGTGATTATCAATGGAGTCTGCATAGTCTGCATCAAAGTAAGAAATCGGTGAGAGGGAAGATGAAGGCTTATACGCAAGTCTTTGACCTGGAGCATTCTTTAGATATCGAAGGATCCACTCAACCACTTGAAGGTGGGAAGCACAAGGAGCATGAATTGATTGACTAACCACACCAATGACAAACGAAATGTCCGGCAGAGTTACGATCAGATAGATAAGCTTGTCAACCAAGTGAGGATAATATTCTAGATTTGCTAGGAGAAGATCAAAAGCAGACTCGTGAGTGCAAAGCTTGCGATTTATATCCATGGGTGTGTTAGCTGGATTACACCCTAAGTAGCTGACATCCTGTAAAAGATCAATGCAATGCTTTCATTAAGATAATACCAGCCCATCATGTCGTTGAGCTATCTCAATACCTAAGAAGTATCTGAGATGCCTCAAATCTTTGGTATGGAAGTGAGAGGTCAAGTATTTTTTAATCATGAAGATATCATTTAGATCATCGCTCGTGATTATGATATCATTGACATACACAAGGAGGAGCGCAATACCCTCTTTGCAATGATGTGTAAATAAGGAGAAGTCTACTGAGCCCCCAGTGAAGCCAAATTCCTGAGCCACATTACTGTTGTCAAACCATGCTCGAGGTGACTGCTTTAAGCCATAAATAGATTTTCTTTGGCGACATACAAGAGATTCATTCGTGGTCTCATATCCAGGAGGTTGCTGCATGTTGACAGTGTTAGTAAAATCACCATTAAAAAATGCATTCTTGATATCAAGTTATGCAACAGCCAGTGAAGATTGACCCAGGAGATCAACACTCGCACAATATTTAGCTTGGTTGCTAGAGAGAATCTCTTCATAATCAATTCCATATTGTTGTGTAAATCCATGAATCACAAGACGATCTTTTAAGCGCTCAACAGACCATCTGGATAATTTTTGGTCGTGAATACACCCATTTACATCTGACTTGTGACTGTCCAAGGGGAATGGACACCAAGTCCCATTGGCCCATAAGGCCTTCATTTGGTCATCCAAGTATTGATGAGAGTCTTATATTGCTTCACAAATGACGTCAGATCGTCATCCGAACCAGATTCAACAATCCGGAAGTCCTATAATGGATCGAATAAATGTTGAAGTCTGTCTTTCCGAGAGTAAAAGGACTTTAGTTAATCCCACATAGCCTTCGCAGTTTCGTGGTGCATTGTCATTCAATATGGCTCACTTTCCATAAAGTTCAATATCCATGACTGAACTCGATCATCCTCCCAGTGTCATTGCTTAGTAGGCTCAGTCGGGGTTTCACAAGTCAGATGATGAAGGAGACCCTTAGTCTAGAGTACTCGGTGCATCGACTGGACCCACTCAACAAAGTTCTTCTCAGTAAGAAAAAATAGTGGTAATCTTCAGCTCGTCTCAGACTTCATATGCGGGAGTGTGAGCGAGGTGACCAAAATGGTAGACGAGGCAAAAGCAACATTTGTCCCCATCTTATAAATTCAAGGAGAGATTTGACTCAGTTAGGAGACTCACGTAGGAATCAGTGGGCCTTTGCAAGCTCAAGCTACAGTATTGGCGAGCTCAAAAGGTTGATGTGAGTACAAGAGTTTTCGGTATTGGCGAGCTCCAAGCAGGTCCAATGAGCCTCAAGCAGGTTTTCCGAGCTCCACACAACGGAAACTGCCAGCCTCAAGTGGGATCTATGAGCTGAGCGGGAGAAACTGCGAGCTCCAATGAAGATTCAGACGATGGAAACAACGAGTTCGGTAAGAAATGTCAGTGAGTTCGAGTGGAAACTGCGAGCTCCACTAAAGATCTTGACGGCGGAAACGAAGAGCTCAGCAGGGTCTGCGGGCTCCAGAGAGGCGAGCTCAAGCGGAGTCTACGAGCTCCAGAGAGACGACAAGCACCAAGGAAGAGCTTGTGTTCGGCAGTTTCAAAAGTTGGCGAGTTCGAGCGGAAACGGCGAGTTCGAGCAGAAACGGCGAGCTCCGGCGAAGGCCTCTGGCCGGCGGGTTTTTCTTACGAGGAGAGCAACACAAAATTGGGAGCTCAAGCCGCACAACAACAAGAGCTCAATCGGCACAATCGAACTTAGACGAGACTCAAGAGGAGCCTTCAGGACCCGAGTCTCTCTGATACCATGTGAATTGGTGAACACAAAATAATATTTGTTAATCTTTTGTATTAAAATAAATACAAGCACATGTATACATATTTATAGGCACGAGGAGTGATATCTCAACTACAAACATGGATTTAAACCCTCTCCCATAATGGGTGCAAACCGAATGCAAAACTGAAACTCCCAGCTATGTTTGAAAGCTTCACATTTGCAATTGTCTCATAATGGATGCAGATGAAAGCTTCTGCTGTGAAAAGAAGAATAAAAAATAAAATAGTAGCTTACAAAATACTTGCTGCAAGACTTAACTATGCCGTGGCAGACTAATAGCGGAGATGAAGATGGCCCTAGGGTCAGTGGTGAAGGCGGAAATGGAAGTGCCGTTGGCTATGGAAGGCGTGAGACCCAAAAAAATTCAAAACCAAAAATTTTAGAATAAAAATACCTTTGCATTTTTTGGTTAATATTTTTTCATATTTTGGCTCTGTATTGCCAAAATGTTTTCAAGGCAAGCAGCCGAAGGCAAACGGTTAGTGAGATCGAACCGTTGTAGGGTAGATGACATAACTTGCGAGAAGAGCATAAACTTCAGAGGTCGGCATTGGATCCGCAAATGCCTAAACAAAGTATCTACACTTAATAAATAGAATAGTAATAATTAGTATAGGTACAACCCTCTCCCACAATGGGTGCAAACTGAACATGAAACAGAAACTCCAAACCATGTATGAATTATGAAAGCTTTTCATTTGCAATTGCCTCGTAATGGATGCCGATGAAAGCTTCTGCTACATTTGAAAATAAGAGTAAAAAAGGTTGCTTACAAAATACTTAGAATCCATGTAAGATGCCCTTTTTCGGTGGGCAGGAGAAGATAGGTAAATGAGAGGAGCATAAAAGGTCCATTTTGGTATCTTGTGAAGGGATGAGCATAGGGGAAGACCCATTCTCCATGCCCTGGAATTCCGTGCTGCTGGAGTTCCCACAGCATGAAACACAGTGCAAGCCCTGCGCTTTGGCTTCGCACCTACAAGTTGACAGCAATAGGGATAGGGGAAAGGATGCAGGGCATCTGAAACTACGTGCTTAAAGACGATGTTACACTTTTGAAGGGCATAAATGTGAAGTTACGCTTTTGAAGGGCATAAATGTGAAGTTACGCTTTTGAAGGGCATAAATGTGAAGTTACCTCGAACCGAAAATTAATCTGTTACAAATGTTGCAGAGAAAGAAAGCCCGTCATTTGATCTTAAGAAGATCAAATGTGCAGCATGCCAAAGTATAATAGACTCTCTGAGTAGAATCAAAACTGCAGGTTTACGAGTCAAACTGAGAACTGAGCAACTTGGAGCATACCTGGCATTTTACTGAGAAGGCTAGGCTTTTTGGGCAGCCGCTGAGGTGGCACCTTGAAGTCCAACTTGGGCAGTTGATGCAATGCTCATACGACACCTTGCAAGCTTTTTTTTGGAGAGATGGTGATGGTGGACGCCATCTTTCCAAGTACTTTCTCCAACAGAGCACCACTTTACACTTTTCCCCTTCTCTACATCTCCTTTCTCAGCTTCCTCTTCTACTTCCCAACTCCTGTTCTTCATCGGAACAGGAGGAATCGACCGAACTGACCATGACCATGAGTTTTCTCGTAGAGCGGGGAGGAGGAACCATTCTCAAAATTTGAAAGAACGGGCAACAGGAGCGTGTAAATAGTAAATGAGGAGGTGGGTAGGATGATGCCCACACAACGTTTTAGGGAACCTACAATACTTAGAATATCATATTCATCTCCTCTCTGTAGGAGGGAATAGGTACACCACCCAAATTATTTTATATTTCAAATTCAAGTTGAAATCTGTAATAAAATGAAGGATTTTTTATGGGGGTATTTTTGGCTGAGCAACACACACACTTCTCTCTCATGTTTAAACTTGCTAAGTTTTATGGACACTTACATCGTCATGTTTACAGGGAAGGGAATAGATTATAGAACTACAGATGCTATGACTAGTTTTACTATCACAAATCAAAGTAGTTATAGATTTAACTCATTTCACATTCCTACGTGTATTAGACTTTGTTTAAATCAAGACAAAATTGGAATACCATATCTAAGGACCTTCAACGTATTAGACAATGGTCAATTGTGCTTTTTTTAAGGGCGGTATGTGCCATCGCCTTCACCCTTATGTATCCCTGCATTTTTCATCCTTAAATAAAATTGGTTAAATGTTGTCGTGTGACCTTGAGGTCACGGGTTCGAGTCCTGGAAGCAGCCTCTTGCAAAAATTTAGGGTAAGGTTTGCCTTCATTTCACTCTTGTGGTGGGATCCTTCCCCGGACCCTCGCTGCGCGGGGATGCTTTGTAGAGGGTTGCCCTTTTTATAAAAGTGGTTAAATGTGAGTGATGACCGCTATGAATCTTCCATTCCATTTACTCTCTCTCTCTCTCTCTCTCGATATATATATATATAAGCATAATAAATGTTATAATGAGGTATGTTATAGATTACAACAACAACACTCAAGTCTTTATCCCACCATAGTGGGGTCGGCTATATGCATCCTTTGTTGTCATTGTGCCCTATCTTTAGTCATAATCTCACTAATGCCTAAGTACATCATGTATTTCCTTATAGTTTCATTCCAAGTTTTTTTTGTCTACCCCTCCCCCGTTTAACATGCCTAGTGGCTAAACTCTCATAACACCTAACAGGTGCCTCTAATGGTCCTCTTTGTTCATGTCTAAACTATATTAATTGAGCTTCTCGCATCTTCTCTACAATTGATGTCACTCCTATCTTATCACTGATACATTCTTTCCTAATTTTATCCAGTCTCGTGTGTCCACACATCCACCTAAGCATTCTCATCTCTACAACTCCCATTTTTTGCTCATGTACATAATTCACTGCCCAACACTCAGAACCGTAGAGCATCGTTGGTCTAATTGCAGCACGGTAAAACTTGCCTTTTAAGTTTTAATAGTACTTTACGATCACATAAGATCCCAGATGCGCCTCTCCACTTCAAACAACTTGCTTGGATTTTATGTATCACATCTTTATCTACTCCATCTTTTTGAACTATCGATCCCAGATATTTAAAGCACTTGTTGAAAGAGAGAAATAGATAATGCTTGGTGCTTCATTCATCCACATAGGGGGCTATATAAAGGATTACAAGAAGACGCATAACACCGATAGCCGGTGTGAGACTAAACACGGGATCTATCACATAGACACTAATAGACCGACATATTAATGCAAAACTAATAATTCCATCACTCCCCCTCAAGCTGAAGAGGGAACCTTCATCTTGGACATCATAATAATGGCAATAGAGGTAGGCGATGTGGGACAAAACATCAGACGAGCCACCGGGGGGAATTCTACACCGGGGAATCAAGTTGGGGACATAGCCACACACGACGTAGACCCACACACGACGCAGGACCCACACACGACATGGACTCGCTAGAAACTGGTCAACCAACATCACCTACACACACAACATGCAGAAAGGAACCAACGATGTGGAGCAAATCATCAAATGGGCAACCAGGGATAATCTGTCGGGGATAATCCGCACAAAAGGCGGTCCCACACGACACAGTCCCGCACGACACGGTCTCACACGACAAAACCTGCTGAGATTAGAATACCAACATCAATCGTGTCCTAACACACGACCAATTGAAAGAAATATGGGGATACGCATAACAACATACGACATAAGCCTAGAGGCCGTGTGGAACGAAGGCGAAAGGTCGGAAAAGATCATCCGAGTCACCTTCGTCCCAATCACTCCCCCTCACGTGGAAGGCACGTGCATATAGACATAACAACAACATGAAGCAATACAATAATAAAAACACAGACAAATGACCGAAAAACACAAAAACTTCAACTTCGGCGAGAGATCAGCACACCCCAGAAGTGGTAGCAGCGGCTGGAAGTGTCGGAATCACTAGGGGCAATGACCAGAGCTGCAGCAGCAGAGGGCTGGGTCCGCATCGAGAGAATCGATCGTCGTCGTCGAAGCAGCAAACATCAACGGCAACCACAACAGCTGGATCAGAAGCCGAGAGATGAGAGGAAACCGAGTGTCGATTGGATCGGCCGACAGGAGCAGTGTCGTCATCGTCCATTGTGTTAATCAACAATGGTGAGATCAAGAAGGAGATATTAAGCGCGGGGGAATAATTGACAACACCCTAAGACCGGATCGATGATGGAATAATGGTCATAACCAGCAGCGGCTGGAAGCGAGATCATCACTGTAGTACGCAGATGGGATCGACGACGAACCTTCACGACGGAATCGACGGGCACGACGGGTTCCGTGATGGGAAGCAACGGGATCAGCGACATGTTGGAACATGGTCTTCCGCATCTTCTAGGTTTGAGAATAACAAATCCTATGTGTATTTGATCTTGTGTGTTTAAGTGTGCAGGAAAACAAGTCCACATGACTCAAGGATAACATAAGAATGTTGCGCCAAAATTCCAACGTGCCCGCTAGCGCTGATTTGAGAAAATTTCGGAAACAGTTATGGAAGGTGCTAGCAACAGGCGATAGCAGCTAACGCAGGCGGTAGCAGCTAGCGCAGGCGGTATCTACTAGCGCAGGCGGTAGCAGCTAGCGCAGGCGGTATCTACTAGCGCAGGCGGTAGCGCAAAGCAATAGAGGAAGGTGGTTGGCTTACTTAAAATGAAGGATTCTCACGCGGAGAATATTGCCTAATCTGGGATAGTGCCGACGGTAGCGATAGCGCGGGCGCTAGCTCCAAGGCTATAAAAAGGACTCATTGGATCCGTCTTCTTCATCCTCTTGAGATCCTAATTCCAGAGCTTCGTGCCACAACATAGAGAGGAAGGTTCAGAGAGATACTCCCACAAATCCATAAAGGCTTAAGGAGATCCGTGGAGAAGATTTAAACACGCGTCATCATCGTGACGAAAGACCGCATCGACTACGATCGTACTCTGCGGGTCTTCGTCTACTTCTCCAAGAGATCCATATAGGGAGTTCTTATATTGTTGTTTATTTATTTCACATCTTTTCTTATAATCGTTTAGTGAACTCGCCTCGTGTTGGCGACTAGGTCTTGGTAGAACTTAGGGCAGAAATTCGTCTCGTGTTGGCGATTAGGTCTCGGGTGTAGGTCTAGGGGGTGCTCGAGGCCATATCCGGGGAAGGGTTGGCTAGAGCGGCTTGAGGCCGTATCCGGGGAAGGATCGACTAAAGCCAACCGGTTCGTGGGGATACGAGTCGGTATAGAAAACAAAAAGAGTCTTTCATATTTCGCTTTGATTTCTAGCGTCATTGAAATCAAAATTTTGTAATTAATTTTATTAATAATAATCATGTCTCTCTTTGTGTAATAAAATTGATTTGTTCTTCATTTCTCTAAATTGTTTATTATCCTCTCCTTTATTATAAAACAATTTAGATCTTTATTCAAAATCAATATTTTGATCTCTTATCATAAGCAAGTATTTCAAAATATAATAAGTTTTTATAACCCTTATTCACCCCCCCCCCTCTAAGGGCGCCTACCGATCCAACACGACACAGTCGTCGACGTGAACGAAGGTGAGGAGCAGTAACAGGACTCCTCGACGGGAACATCAGAAACCTTTGTCGTCGTCGAGGGTTCATAAGTCGGGCTGCTTTTTCGTCGAGGAAGCAATAGGAGAATGACGATAGGTCATCGACAGGGTCAGCGACCAAGATCGATGACAGCAGGAGCGCAGACGGAGAGAAACTGCGTCGATGGAAGATTCCGTCGGGAACGAGGATAGAGAAGCGCAGACGGGATTTCGACGTCGATCGAGCTGGAAGAACAAAATAGAAAGTGCTCAACGAGATCTGCAGTGCTCGGCGAGATCTGCAGCGAGCGAGCAAGCTGCAACAAGAACTTCATCGAATGGAACCGCGGAAGTGGAAGCAATCGAGACCTTCAGAAGCCCCAGGCCTCACGAGAGCGGAAGCTGGCGAAGGGATTACATTAGCTCTAATACCATGTTGAAAGAGAAATAGATAATGCTTGGTGCTTTATTCATCCACATAGGGGGCTATATAAAGGATTACAAGAAGACGCATAACAACATACGACATAAGCCTAGAAGTCGTGTGGAACGAAGACGAAAGGTCGGGAAAGATCATCCGAGTCGCCTTCATCCCAATCATTTATTGGGTTATTATTTTATGTATTTCCGTATTTGTCCCACCTCACCTGTTTGAGGTTTGGACTTGTTGTGTTTCCTTTATATAACCCTATTGGGTTCAATAATAATTAATTGCTTTTCTCTCCCCATCGATTTCTACTTGGTATCAGAGCGTCGATCCCGATACTGCCTCCCGCATCTGCCCTAGCCTCCTCCTCCTCCGTCGGGATGTAAGCATCCACTGCCTATCCCGATACCGCCTCCCGCTCCCGCTTTCGCTGCCGATACCGCCTCCCGCTGCCGCTTCCACTGCCGATTCCGCCTCCCGATCCGCATCTAGCCTCCCGCATCGCATCCGCTGCTTCTCCCGCTGCCGCCTCCCGCATCCGCTGTCTCCCGCATCTGCTGCCGCATCCGCCGCCCCCGATCCCGCTTTCCTGTTTGGCTGCTCTTCCTCTTCCCTTCAATGACCTAGATTCTCTCCCTTACTTTCTTCCTTTTTCGTGGTCTTTGGAGATGGGATTCCCCCCTTCCAATTAAAGGTTTATTCCCCTTGCTTCCGTTGGGGCTTCTTCCCCTTCCTTGAGTCTTGTTCTTGATCCCTCTCCATGGATTCTTCGAATGAGTGCTTATCACCACCACCCTTCTCAATGAGAAGAACTTCATTTCTTGGTCCAACTCCGTGCGTGTCCATCTCGCCGGACATGACAAACTTGATTGGCTTGAACCTAATGGGGTTCCTAAGCCCGCCGAAGACAAGGCCGCCCGTCAGTGGCGCACTGAAAATTTCAAGATTCTCGGGTGGCTCCAATGCTCCATGGAGCCCCGCATTTATGAGCAGTTTATGCGTTTTGATTCTGTTCCGTCTCTTTGGGCTGCCTTGACTCGGACTTATGGGCACACTCGTGTGGATACGTGGATTTATTCTGTCTTCCAAGAAATCTCCACTGCTCGTCAGGGTGATCGCTCTGTGCATGAGTATTTCACTTTTCTTTCTGGCCGCTTCCAGGAACTTTCTGATCTTGAGCCGCTCACTGCTTTTCCTCATGCTGAGGATATGCTGGTTGCCAAGAGGCGTCAGGAAAAACGTGAGACCTACCAGTTCTTGATGGGATTACGACCAGAGTTTGAGCAGATTAGGGTTCAAATTGTCAGCATGAACCCTCTACCGGATATTTTGGATGCCTACTCCATGGTGGAGGAACATGAGCGCCGGGCTCGTTTGACTGCTCCTCCTGTTCCGGCTTTTTCCCCCTCTCCGGACCAGATGGCCCTTGCTTCGAGCCGCACTCCCTCGGCCCGAGGGGGGGGGGGGGGGGGGCGCTCTTCTGCCCCCCAGGGTCGCGCTGGTGGACGCGGGAGCCCATTCGCCTATGTTCAGTGTCAGCATTGTCTCCGGACCGGCCATGAGAAATCAAGATGCTGGTTGCTCTTTCCTCACCTTCGCCCGCAGTCCACTGCTCCGCGCACTGCGGCCGCTGCTTCTTCTGACCTTACCTACCAGCCTGGATCCTCTGCTCCGTCTGAGACCCCCTCTGCTGACTGGAGTCAGCTTATGGCTCAAGTCCAGGAACTTCAGTCCCAACTTCAGCTTCAGAAACCGTCGTTCTCGTCCACTTCAGCATCTGCCTCAGGTACTTCGACGGCCCTTCAGGTCACCCACACGGGACCTACCTCACCCTGGGTGATAGATTCTGGTGCCACTGATCACATGATAGGTGAGCCCCAGTTACTCTCTTCCCTTGTGCCTTCGGGTGTCCATCGCCAGGTTCGTCTTGCTGATGGCTCTGTGACACCCATTCTTCACCAGGGCATGGTTCACTTATCTCCCTCCTTTTCGTTGGACTCTGTCCTCCATGTTCCCAAATTTACTTTAAATCTTTTATCTGTTAGTCAATTGACTCGCTCCTTACACTGCTCGGTGACTTTCTTTCCTTCTGGTTGTGTTTTTCAGGACCTGACCACGAGGAAGACTTTTGGCTACGGCCGTGAGCGCGACGGGCTTTACCAGTTAGATCTTCCTCCTGCTCCTCCACCACCGACCTGTCTCTCCTCGCCCACCTGCGCCGCTGCTACTACCGCTCCTGCTCTCTGGCATGCCAGACTGGGGCACGCCAGTCCTAAGATTGTATCATCTCTGTTTCCGAGTGTCACTTTCGGGCACTCTTTTCAGTGTGATGTGTGTGAACTCAGCAAACACACACGCACTTCCTATCCTGTTTCTGTTTCCCATACTTTAGCACCTTTTGATATTGTTCACTCGGATGTTTGGGGCCCTGCCCCGGTTGTATCTTATGATGGATTTCGGTACTTTGTTTCCTTCATTGATGATTTTACTAGATGTTGTTGGATCTATCTTATGCGTTCTAAATCTGAAGTTTTTGATTTATATGTTCAATTTTTGGCGATGGTTACTACCCAATTTTCCTCACGTATTCAAGTCCTCCGCTCCGATAACGGGGGGGAGTACATTTCGTCCTCCTTTACTACTTTCCTTGCCAGCCAAGGAACTCTTCACCAATTCTCCTGTCCTTATACCCCGGAACAGAATGGTCTGGCGGAACGCAAGAACCGCCATCTCCTGAATGTCACCCGGTGCCTTCTTCGTGGGTATCATATCCCCAAGTCTTTCTGGAGTGATGCCCTCCTTACGGGCACCTTCCTGGTTAACCGGCTGCCATGCCAGCCTCTTTAGGGGCGTGTTCCCCTTAGTCTCCTCTCTCCCAGCCGCCCCCTATTTCCCGTTCCACTACGGGTGTTCGGGTGTGTTTGCTTTGTCCAGGATCGTAGCCCCACTCGGACTAAGCTGGATAACAAAGCAATCCACTGCGTCTTTTTGGGCTATTCCTCCTCGTCTAAGGGGTACCGGTGCTTTGACCCCTCCTCTCGCAGGACATTTCACACTTTGGATGTCACATTCTTTGAAGACGTTCCGTTCTACTCCCCTCCTTCCTCTCCCGTTGACGCCCATGTGCCACCCTCTCCACCACCCCAGCCCGCTCCTGTTCCCCTTACACCAGTCTCCATTGCTCCCATTCCCGAGTCCGTTCCCCTACATCAATATTCTCGTGCCCCCCGTGGTCCTTCCCATATTCACCCCATCCTTCGAGATCCACTGGTTGCACCCAGCTCACGGGACCTGGTGCCGCTTCCTCCGGCAGGTGACACTCCTTCTTCTCTTGACTTACCTATTGCTCTTCGCAAAGGTAAGCGTTTACCTGTTACTGCTCACCCTTTGGCTAGTTTTGTGTCCTATCAGCGCCTCTCACAGGGTTACCGGGCTTACCTCTCCGCCACCGACCAGATTCGCATTCCCCGGTCGACTACTGAGGCTCTCCAGCATCCTGAGTGGGTGACAGCCATGGAGGCTGAGATGTCTGCCTTACACAAGACTGGGACCTGGCGTCTTGTTCCGCTACCTGCCGGCAAGCGGACTGTTGGTTGCCGTTGGATCTATACTGTCAAGTATAATGCTGACGGGTCTTTGGACCGCTACAAGGCGCGTCTAGTTGCGAAGGGATTCACCCAGACTCCGGATGATTACGGGGTGACCTTTGCCCCTGTCGCCAAGCTGACAACTGTTCGCCTCCTTATCTCCCTTGCTACCTGCCATAGGTGGCCTCTTCATCGGCTGGATGTGAAGAATGTCTTCCTCAATGGCGATTTGGTTGAGGAAATTTATATGGACCCGCCGCCCGGGTACAAACTTCAGGGGGAGTATTTGGGTCGTGTGTGCCTCTTGCAGAAGTCCCTATATGGGCTGAAGCAGTCCCCTCGGGCGTGGTTTGAACGTTTCGGCTCTGTTGTGCTTCAGGCTGGGTTCACCAGATGTCATGCCGATCATACTTGCTTTGTTCGGACTGCTGCGGATGGCCGTAGAGTCATTATTCTTGTCTATGTGGATGACATCATCCTTACCGGCGACGACAACTCTGGAATAACTCAGATCAAAGAAGTCCTTCGAAAGGCGTTCGAAGTCAAAGATTTGGGACCTCTAAAGTACTTCCTCGGAATTGAAGTTGCTAGATCTCACCAGGGGATTTCTTTGTCTCAGCGCAAGTACACTCTTGACCTTTTGAGTGATACTGGCCTTCTTGGGTGCTCCCCAGTATCTACTCCTATGGACCCGAAAGACCGCTTACACGCCGAATCTGGTGAACCTCTCACTGATCCGAGCAGATACCAGCGACTTGTTGGAAGACTCATCTACTTGACCAATACTCGTCCTGATATTAGCTTTGCTGTGAGCATTGTCAGTCAGTTCATGCATGCTCGCCGGACCGCTCACCTTGATGCTGTATTACGGATCCTTCACTACTTGAAGGGATCACCTGGCCTCGGCCTCTTCTACCGTTCATCGCCATCCACAGATCTTTCATGTTACACCGACTCTGACTATGCTGGCTCCCTCACTGATCGTCGATCTACTTCAGGGATGTGCACGTTCTATGATGGCAATCTTATTTCTTGGAAGAGCAAGAAGCAGAGCGTTGTATCTCGTTCCTCTGCTGAGGCTGAGTACAGAGCTATGGCCCATGGCGCCACTGAGCTCCTCTGGATTCGTACTCTCTTGACTGAGCTTGGTTTTCCTCTTACCTGTTCTTCAACGTTGGCTTGTGACAATCAGTCTGCTCTCATGCTTGCCTCTGATTCTGTCCTGCACGAGCGGACAAAGCATATTGAGGTGGACATTCACTTTCTCAGGGAGCACATCCGCTCAGGGATTCTTACTGCCTCATATGTTCCCTCTGATGATCAGATTGCAGATGCCTTTACTAAGGCTGTTGGACCTTCCCGACTTCTCTCCACTTATGGCAAGCTGGGCTTGCTTGATATCTTCGCTCCAGCTTGAGGGGGAGTATTGGGTTATTATTTTATGTATTTCCGTATTTGTCCCACCTCACCTGTTTGAGGTTTGGACTTGTTGTGTTTCCTTTATATAACCCTATTGGGTTCAATAATAATTAATTGCTTTTCTCTCCCCATCGATTTCTACTTCATTTTTTTTTTCAAGATACTAATAGACCGACATATTAATGTAGAACTAATAATTCCAATAGCACTCACTGCGATAAATATCTGTCACCCAACTTAATGACGGAGTCATTCGTCCTTCTTGCACTACTAAATTTAAGCTCCATATACTCTGTCTTTGTCCTGCTCAACCTAAACCCTTCTTTTCTAAAGTGTCTCGCTAGGATTCAAGTTTCGCGTTTACACCCTCCTGCGTCTCATCGACCAAAACAATATCATCTGCAAACAATAAACACCAAGATATTACTTGTTGGATTTGTTCGGTGAGCTCATCTAAGATAAGGGTAAAGAGATAGGGGCCTAAAGCTGACCCTTGATGTAAGCCAACAGTGATGAAGAATTCCAGTGTTAATCCCCCAGATGTCCTCACCCTCGTCACTGAATTTGTATGCATATGTTTGATTATGTCAATGTATGATACATTTACACCTTTATTTTCTAAGACTCCATAAAATCTCTCATGGAACTCTATCATAAGCCTTCTCAAGATCGATAAACAACATGTGCAAATCTTGTTTTTTTTCCAATAGTTGTCAATGAGTCTCCTCAAAAGGTGTATAACTTCCATGGTCGACCGCCCTGACATGAATCCAAATTGATTCTCTGAGATGCTAGTGTCTCGTCTAACTCTTCTCTCTATTACTCATTCTCATAGTTTCATGGTATGACTCGCTAATTTAATTCCTCTGTAATTGACACAATTTTGTATATCTCTTTTGTTCTTATACAAAGGTACCAAAATATTCTCTCCATTGGCCCGACATTCTCTTTGCCTTCAGTATCTTATTGAAGAAACATGTAAGCCACACAATTATTTTCTTCCCTAAGCGTTTCCATACTTCGATGGGTATATCGTCTGGCCCAACCATCT
The DNA here is from genome assembly GCA_033032865.1 of Dactylorhiza incarnata. Taxonomy (NCBI): domain Eukaryota; kingdom Viridiplantae; phylum Streptophyta; class Magnoliopsida; order Asparagales; family Orchidaceae; genus Dactylorhiza; species Dactylorhiza incarnata. Next base: position 7,733,705 of record JAWHQI010000054.1, read on the forward strand.
TTCCATTTTTCATCTTCTTCAAAGTATCATTTACCTCTGATGCTTGAATTTCGATAAAAAGTTATGTTTTTATACTCCTCTGATTTTCTTAACTCTTCCGAGTTCATTTCATTATCTTTTTCTTTATTATAGAGTTGATAAAATTATCTTTTTTCATTACTTCTTAATATCCACATCATCCGTCAAAACCGTATCTGTTTCATCCTTTATGCATTTAACTTGGCTTAAATCTCATCTTCCTCTCTCTAGCTCGAGCAATTTTATATATATCACGCTCTCCATCTTTGGTATCTAGTCGCTTATAAAATTCTTCGTATGCTTGACTTATTGCTTTACTTACTGTTTTTTTAGCTTTTTTCTTAACGACTTTATACCTTGCCAAGTTTTCATCATTCCTACAAGCGTCGAGTGCTTTATAGCTAGCCCTCTTTGCCCTCACTTTATCTTGCACTTCCTCTTTCCTCCTTTATGTGGGGGCGCACGACCTTTTTGACTCCCTAAGTGCGTTTTTTCCACTTATCCTTAAATGTGAAGACATAACTTCTCATATGACACTAGGATCAACATAAGGATCATCAACTAGTTGTTCCATAACAGTTGTCTTGAAAGCAACTTGTTCTTCCGTCTTCAAGTTCCACCGCCGAATTTTTGTCAACACTTTTGTCCTTCTCTTATATTTATTATATTTAATTTGCACATCCAACACCACTAGCTTGTGTTGTGTTATCAAACTTTCTATTGGTATGACTGCAATCCTTACAAATTTTTCTATTCATTTTGAGTCATAAAATAATCAATTTGTGACTTATTTGGTCCGCTCTTAAACGTAATTAAATATTCTTCACTCTTTATGAAGAATGTATTTGTCACAATTTGCTCATATGTTCTAGCAAAGTATAAAATGGTTTTTCCTTCATTTCTTTCTTCATACCAAAATCTTCCATGAACGTCTGTATAATCCATATTTTCCTTCCATGTATAATCATTTAAGTCTCCCTCATGAAATCTTCTCGCTTTGTGGGATTTCTCTTACCGAATCATCTAAGTCTTTCCAAATTTGCACTTTAATATAGCTTCACTTAATCCTACTTGTGGCGCATACGTACTAATCACATTAATAATTTCCTTTCCTACGACCAATTTAAGAGCTAAGATTCCATCACTTTTTTTACTTACCCCAACAACTTCATCCCTCTAAGTAGTATCCACAATAATACCTACTTCATTGTTTGTTTTATTTTTTTATGTGTACAATAATTTAAAACCTAAATTGTCTAGAAATTTAGCTTTCTAACCCACCCATGTAGTCTTTTGCATGCATAAAATATTTATCATTCTCCTAATCATCGTATCCAGTACTTTCATCGCTTTTCCTGTTAACATACCTATATTCTATCTTTCAAACCTAAGTTGATCACAATTTTTACGATCCACTTTCCTAGAACACCTACACCCAAGTCCTCTTGAATATTTACAATCCATTTTTACAATATGTGAGGGCTCTTGCATATTTAACACTACACCCAAGTCCTCTTGGAGATGCAGTGGTCCTTGCCAAGACGCCGCATTCGGACCATACAACAAGAACTCTTGCATATTTAACACTACTCCCAAGTCCTTGAGATGTAGCGGTCCTTGCCAAGACGACCCATACGACGCGTTTCTTTCGGGGAACAACCTAACTTTTGCATAATTTCTCAAACGATCCATATTCATAAGAGTAACTAAATTTTACGCTGGATGTCTACCTAACACAACACTTACCATTTTTCATCCGGGCTTGGGACCGACATAGCTTTTGCACAACCTAGGTATGTTATAGATTAATTCAATAAAATAAAAATAACTTCAAAGAAAATGTCTATATTAAGTCTTTAGATCCCGATTATATACTTTGATTTGAAAAATTATTGGGGATATTGCAGGGATGTGGTTGACAAGATTTTTCATTGAATTTTTGAAGACTAAACAAATGTCAAATGGATATATAAGAAGCATTTGGTGCTAATATTAAGAACAAAAGTGATATTCAAGTTTGTGTTAATTATAAAGGAATCAAACTTATGAGCGAGATAATGAAGCTATGAAAAAGAGCTATGGATCATAGACTTAGAAAAATTACATCAATTTCAGAAAATTAATTGGTTTTGTTCTAGAAAGATCAACATTAAGGTGATTTTGTTAAGTCAATTGATGGAAAAGTATATAGAGCAAGAAAGATATTTTCATATATTTTTTATAGATCTAGAAAAGTACATCATGAGAATTGATTTGATACACTTAACAATGAAAAGATGTGTGCCAAAGATGCGTTGAAACTATTAAAAATACACTTGATGGAGCACTAACTGCATTAGAAATATTAGCGGTGTGACAAAAAATTCTATTCAGAGTAGGTTTTATCAAGGATTAACTCTAAGTCCTTATCGTTTTGTAATATTTATAGTAGTAATTGATTTCATCGCAAAATACATCCAAAGGACTTGCTTTCATGTTGTTGGAGAAAATAAACGCGTTCATAAAATTATAAAAATGAGGAATCTTCTTTTATATAGAGTAATACAAGTATATAGTTATAAATTAATTCTAGCACTCCCTCTCAAGTTTGGCATGCTATATTTCTCATAGCCAACTTGCCGATAAAACCACAAAAACATTCACCCCCAGACTCTAGTGAGAATATCAATTAATTGTCCCTCTGAAGGAACAAATGGAGTATAAATAATATTCTTCTCAATATTCTATTTGATAAAGTGTCTGTCCACCTCAATATGTCTGGTACGATCGTGCTGAACAGGATTGTGGGCAATACTGATTGCAGTTTTATTGTCACAATACAACCGGGTGGACCTAGACTCGCTTAGTCCTAGGTCACACATAAGGGAACGTAACCACAATCCCTCACATATATCATGTGTCATAGCTCTAAATTCGGCTTCTGCGCTAGACTTTAGACATCGTATTTTTTCTTCTCCAAGTAACCAGGTTCCCACCAACGAACGAGCAATACCCAGATGTACGTCTGTCTTCAACCTATCCAGCCCAATCTGCTTCAGTATAAATTTTAATTTTCAATTATGTATTAGGATTGAAGAGGATGCCTCTTCCTAGAGAGGTCTTCAAATACCTCAAGGTTTTATGAGCAACATCGAGATGTCTTGCCTTTGGGGAATGCATATATTGGCTAATGACTTCGACAACATAAGCTATGTCAGGGAGAGTATAGGATAGGTAGATTAACTGCCCGATAAGACTTGATAACCAATAACATCTTCAATAGGATTCCCATCATCCCTTCCAATACCTTGGTTGACCTCCATAGGAGTATCAACAGGTCTACACCCACTCATTCCAGATTGTTCCAGTAAATCAAAGATATATTTCCTTTGAGAAATGAAAATACCACGTTTAGATCTAGCAACTTTAATCCCCAATAAATACCTAAGTTTTCCTAGATCTTTTACTTCAAACTCATTCTCCAAATTCTCCTTTAAAACTTTCACTTCAACATCATCTCATGTTATGACGATGTTATCAACATAGACAATGAGAGTCATTAACATGTTGTCCCTCTATTTGGTAAACAAAGTATGATCGGTGTAACTTTGTTTGTATCCAAGAAAGTCATGACTTTATGAAAACGACCAAACCAAGCCCTCGAAGACTAATTTAGATTGTATAGAGCTTTGTTAAGTTTGCATACTTTCCCTTCATAACTGTGAGGATAAAAATTAGGGGGAGAGACATATATACCTCTTCTTCTAAGTTTCCATGAAAGAATGCATTCTTCACATCCAGTTGAGTAAGACTTCATCTCTTATATACAACACAAGATAGCAAGACTCTTATAGAATTCATTTTTGCTACAGGGGCAAAAGTTTCTTGATTATCAATCCTCAGGGTTTGAGTATATCTCATTGCCACTAGTCTCACTTTGAAACTTTCCACCAAGCCTTTAGAGTTCTGCTTCACAGTGAACACCTACTTACAACCAACAGTCTTCTTTCCATGTGGTGGGTGTGTTAAATCCCATATATGATTTTTGGTCCAAAGCAGACATTTCCTCAATCATTGTCTCTTTCCACTTTTGATGCTCATGAGCCTCCTGTCATGAGGATGGAGTAGAAGTAGATGCAAGAGAAATAAAAACTCTTTGTGAAGGAGTTAAAGTGTCATAAGAAACATAACGAGACAATGGATGTTGGGTGGAAGATTTGATACTTTTACTAAGGCAATGAGAAGTTCAGAGGAATTTGCTGACGGATTTGGCACTAAGACTGAAAACATGGGATGAGCCTGTGTGTTAGGACCTTTACGTCGTCTGGTGTACACCTATAATTTTGGTTCTTTACGAGAAAGCTCCCCCCCCCCACCCCCAGATTGGGAGTCTCGTCATGAGTCTGAGTATGTGGATGTGGAGGAATGGAGTATGGAGGAGGGATCAGTAAGGATATAGTGGGGAGCTCACTTCTTCCGTAGGTGTAGACTCCCCCTGAAGTGAGGTCATATAATAAGGCTCAGATTCATGAAATATAATATCTGATGTGACAATAATACTTTTGATCAGAGGGTGATAACATTTATACCATTTCTAAGTAGGAGAGTATCCAAGGAACACACTTGAGAGCACGGGGGTCAATTTTAGATCTGCCCGAAGAATGTATGTGAGCAAAGCACACACAACCAAATAGTTTTGTTAGGAGAGTTGTTGGGGTAAAACCCCTAAGGTGATACGAGGGGTTTGGTGCGCTGAAAGGGCAAGCAGTTTATGAGGTAGGCATCTGTGAGAACGACATCACCCCAATAGAATTTAGGGATGTTCATAGTGAATAGTAAACACAGAGCAACTTCTAAGAAGTGACGGTTTTTTCGCTTAGCTACCTCATTCTGAGATGGAGAGTGAACACATAAGTTTGATGGATAATGCCATAATCAACAAGATTCCCGACCATTATCATTACGTAAAATTTTGATAGCACCAGAGAATTAGGTAAAAACCATGTTATAAAATTTCTGAAAAAGTAAAAAATACATCACTCTTATTTTTCATAAAAGACACCCAAGTAGTGAGAAAAACAGTCAATAAAGATAATACATCAATAACATTCAAAAATGGAGGCAATAGGTTAGGGTCACCAAACATCAATATGAACGATATGAATAGGAGTAATATTGGGTAACAAAATATGATTAACAAAAATACGATGATGTTTGACGACAACACATACATCACAAAGAAAATCTTTAAAATACATAAAAGAAATAGTAGGAAATAAATGTTGCGTGATAGCAACAGAGGGATGGCCAAGACGACGATGCCAGGTGAGCAGGGTGGAGGTCTTCGTAGTGTGAAGAGCTTGCAGAGATGGAGACCCACCAGAGGAGTCAAACACATACATGCCATCCTACATGCTACCAGAGTTAATCACCTTCTTCGTCTTCAGATCCTGAAAGACACAATGAGAAACAATAAAGGTAACTAGACATTGAAGAGAATTAGTCAAATGAATAACAAAAAGTAAACTATGTGTAAAATTTGGAACATGAACATATGATAAAGTGAGAGAGAACAACGAATGGATCCTTTTCCAGCAATGAAGGAGAAATAACCATCAACAATGCTCACTTTATCTTTTCCAGAAAGAGATGAATATGACACAAAACTTGAAGTTGATCCAGTCATGTGATCAGTGGATCCTGAGTCGATAATTCAATGAGTATAAGGGCAAGTAGTAGCAGAGTGGGCACCTAATGTACCTCTGTGGATAAGGGCAGAGGAGGAAGTAGAGGTGGTGGCAGTCTCAAGAGTAAGACCATGCATCAACAGGTAGAAATGTACAGGGGAACTGTCCTCGGGAACTTCAGTCAGATGAGCTGAGTGATAGGTTGGAGAGTTTCTCCCTGGAGTTCTACCACGACCGCGACCACCACGTGATGCAGATCCACCCCTGGGGGAGGAAAGTCATGCATGCTGAAGCATGTATCCCGAGTATGGAGAGAATTGTCACAATAGTCACAAGATGATATCCTTATATATGGGCTTTGACTTGAAATCATGAGATATTGGTCCTCTAAAATTGGGTTAATTAGCCACTAATGTTGATCCCTCAGTAACAGTCGTGGTGTTCCAAGACTGTCTGCGGTCAAACTCCTGTTGTACGATGCTATAAACTTCAAGAAGTGAAGGGATAGGAACACATCCCAGAATTTGGATGGTAATCTAATCAAAATCCCTATGCAACCCATGTAGGAACTCAACACACGATTATGATCCTTGCGAGCCATGATCAAGAGCTCATCTGCACTACATAGCATGACAAGAGAGTCAAAATGGTCGTACTCTTGATACAGCTGAGTAAACTCAAGATAGTAAGCAGATGAGGTGCAGTCACTCTGTTAGAGAAGAAATATCTTGCGGCGTAGTTGGTAAATCTCGGTTGCATTTCCTTTGCGGGAGTAAGTAGACTCAACATGTTTCCATTTGTCAGCAACAATGTCCAAGAAAAGATAATTCTGGGCAATGGACTCCTACGTGAAATTCGTGAGCCATAGCATAACAAGTTCTCTAACTCCCATTGAGGCCAATTTGGAGAGTTCTTGGCTGGTTTGTTGGTGGTGTCATTGATATAGCCAAAGAGACGCTGACTCTTTAAGTCCAGGATAATAGAAAGGGACTATGACAAGTAATTTGTGACATCCAATCGGATCGTAGAGATCTGAGAGAAATTGTGATCTTGACCAGCTCGGGTAGATACAACGGGGGTCATGGTCTCATGGAGCTACCCGAATCAAGCACCTCCGACATAAAATATTCTCCAACAAAACTCCTCCAAGAGAACGGTGGAGGGCAGCGTATAACAAGTCTTCAAAGAGCTGAGGTCAAAGCAGGCATCATTGCGGAGTTAGGAACCTTCTTCTTCTTGAAAGGAAAACACCTAGATATGATTTTGGGTAGCATCCAACATTTGGAATCTTCTAGAAATCCAGTATGACGATGAGAAGATCAAAGCAAAACTTTCCCCAAGATTTGGAGTCAATCGGACCTTCGGAAGTACGTCGGAAGCTGCATCCCGTCAACCAGCGTCGATCGGCTGGCGTGAACTGTCGCTCGTGCCGATCGGCGTTGTGACTGCAGAAGCGAGGGGAAACGACTAGGGGAACGCCGAACAATAGAGGAGGCGAGCGAGAGGTCTTCGACGGTGGTCGATCGGAGGCCTCGAGCAAAGGTCGAACACGGTTAGGGCTCAGGCACAGGACGTCGCCTTATACCATGTTGACGAAAATAAAAGCGTTCATAAAATTATAAAAATGAGGACTACTCTTTTATATAGAGGAGTAATACAAGTATATAATTATAAATTAATTCTAAGTTTCTAACACGGATATTTTTCATTGACTGTATGGATCTAATCAATGAGACATTTACTGAGTCAGTTGAATATTTAGAACAATGGTAGTATTAGAAGATATAGAACTTCACATTAGCAACTCAAAGATGTAGCATATGATTTATAATTTTAGTGGGGATGATATTAATCATTATATACATTTATTATTAGAAGATAAAGAAGTACCTAGATTCTATAGGTGTAAGTACCTTGGATCAATTACTGAGAAGAATGTGGATATACACAGGGATATGACTTGTAGAGTTAAGGCACTGTGATTAAAATGGAGAATTGACTCAGTAAAGAAATGTCATCAATATGTATTAGAATGAGAATACTAAGATAAATGTGTGAAAAAACTAGAAAAGATAAATTAAATAATGAGTGTATTAGAGAAACGGAGGGAGTTAACTCTATCAAAGCTAAGATGACAGAAAATAAATTTAGGTGATTTGAGCATATACGAAAAATATTAGAATATACCAATTAGAAGTGTTAAGGGATTAGGTAGAATGGGTAGACCCTATGTAACATGGGATAAAGGTTGTTAAAAATAATTTGCATTTTCTAAGTTTACCACTTCGGGTAGCACCTGACATGACAAATGAAAATTGAAGATTCATAAACCCAATCCTAGATAGTTGGTGTAACATCCCACCCGTAATTACCCCATGACATGGGTCCGACCGGTCCCCACTACGTAGAATGACCACAAGCGGACTATTAAAACAAGGTATAAACTAAAACATCTAATCACCCAGACAATCTAGTAAGTACGTAGCGGAAAATTTTAAAATGCATAAATACTATCAACAGTCTAGAGAATGTCCACATCTAAACATCAGAATGTCCTTGGCCTTATGGCCTACAAAGCTCTCAAATGCAAGTACGACTGTCTAAAGAAAAGGGGGTACAGACACCCAAAACCCATGGCTCGCAAACCTACTCAACGACTCTAGACAATACAACCAAAGAAAAACAGGAAAACTGGTACACTTCACGATGTGACTATAGCATCTCTCTGCATTCTTATCGAGCCCTCCAACCATCAAAAGAAAAGCGGTACATATGGGTCAGCTATGAGCAGACCACAACTACGTAACAACACTACTCCTCCTGACCGCCCTAGCGGACCCCGGGAACTACATCACCCTGCAAGTCGACACTTCGCAATATATAAAACAATAAAACAGTAAACAAGAGAGCAATCTATACAACCAAAAAGCCTACTATATATGAGTTCAGCAATTACTAGCATCCTACAATACCATTTATTCATCTATGAGAGAGGCTCCCTTGTCACAAGCTATAAAGACATATATCCAACCCCTGAGTCATAAGGGTGAGAAACTCCAACCCCATGTCAATATACTACAAGGTGTGAGCCTTGTCCCAACTCCCTAAGTCCAATGTTATAGGTAGTGGGATTATTACCTACTCCTTGAGTCCACAACTACAAGAGATGATCACCTCTCTTGAGACCACAATGTCAAGAGTTCACACTTTGTACACCTCTCTTGAGATTATCACCGGCGGTAGAACTACCGCCCTACAGTACCTCCCAGGAAAACATACAAATCCCTATTTAGCGCACCAATAATTTCTACGTGTATCAAGTATCAACTATACAATAAGAATTCATCATGACTCATTCATAGTGTCTGGAAGCACTTCTCAAGGTTTTTCTGGAAGCTATCGCCGGCGGTTTCTCCTAGGAAACTCAAATTCCTGATTTCAGCGTCTCCACAAATGACCCTCAGTATCATAAACGCATCCCAAGACATCCTAGTACAAACACATCACCTGGAAGCACTCATATAGATTTTCTGGAAGCTATCGCCGGCGGTACCTCCTAGGAAACTGTGAAACATTCATTTTTAGCCCTCTCTAGGCCTTCCTACCCCATGTCCATACACCCTAATGGCACTAGGGTACCACACATCTCCCTAACGAAACTTTCCACAATTGATTCGCCATAAACAACACCAAAATGGGTCACACGCCCCGATTTTGGCTTCACACAAGAAATCAAACGAGGGGAAAAGCATAGGAAGATTCAAGGAACATAAACATGTTTCCTATTGAGCGGAAGGAGAGGGCTGTTACCTTTATGGTACGCTTCTGAACCATGAATCTCAGAGAAATTTGGGTGGAGAACGACCGCAACGGCGCTAGCAATCTATCTTCGGCGACGGTTCGTCGATCCGAGCAACGGAGCTCCGACAAACCTCCTTCCTTCCTCTCCGCCCTTCTTGCACCCTTCTAACGAGAGAGACCTAGATGAGGGAGATAATGAACTGGTGAAATGAAATAGGGTTTTCGGACCCCTTTAGAGCCCTAGGGCGAACCTCTCCCAACCTTCAGATCGGCCTAAAAGAAGATCTAATGGCTAAGATCGTGAATCTTAAACAACTCGATCCAACTAGGAGCTACCACGCGGCGGTATCTCCCAAGCCATACGGGCCACTCATAACAAAATCTACCGCCTACGATAGTCTACCGCGCGGCGTTATCCCAGAGAACTATGTCAAAATGAACTAGTTTTGAATTAATTTTGCAACGGCGGTAACTACTACTGTGGCGCGGTAGCTCCCTGGCTTCCACCTTTCACTTGTGGAAATCGGGTCGTTACAGTTGGGATATGATTTTTATGGTGATTTTGATTCTCTAGCTGGATCCTTCTTCAGCGACTTTCTACTCTCAATCCTTTGAGGCCATAGGAACTGGATGAAAAAAATTATAGAGGCTGAGCCCTTGATACATTAAGCACGTTTGGATGGAAATGGTGTACCATTTTTGTACGAAATTCTGATTGGAGAAATGGACGATGGGTAGGGAAGAAAGCTGGTACTACAACCAAGCCGTACCATACTCACTAAACCGTACCTACATATGCGATTCCGAATGAGTTTCTTGGCTCTCAGATTGATGCCTGATAGAATGGTATTTGTTGTATTGGATTTATCACTTCGTTTATTAACATACATAGAATCAAATGTGCCTGTCTGTGTTTGTTCATCATAGCACTCTTGGAGCTCTCTAGGTACTCTAAAAGTTCTTGGTATCACGCCCTTTTGAAGGGAAATTTTACTGCTCGTCGTTCGGATTTTAGGTAGGTAAATCTTCTTTAAATCCTGGAAAAGTTGGGTTTGTTCTGCTCAATTTCTTAAAAGGAGTTATACTAATTCTGCATTTTTTTGTAAATTTACTGCTCTGTTAGTGTGGTTAATTCTTTTTTGATTTACCAAATAATTAATTTTTTTTTATGTGGAACAGAACAATCATCAGAATTCTGGTGGCATAGATGATGTTTCAATCATCAAAACTGGCTCTGCTCCTGGATTTGTTGTATCGGACAATGGAATCCCAGTCACTCCAGCAATGCTATACACTTCGCTAAATGCGACGAAGTCCACCGAATTAATTTCTGGCCTATCTTATAATTCCTTGGAGAACTCCAGTTTCATAAATAAGGTGGATGCTTCTCATGCTTCTTTGCATCCACGCCTGTACTCCATTGGAAGAGAACCTAGCCGTAGCCAAACTGATCAAACAATGGCTACAGAAGCTAATAACTTGGCATCCCAGTCTCAGTGGATGAGACCATCAAGCCCTGGTGATTGCGCCATGAGCAACAACAAGTTAAATGAACATGAAGATTTAACAATTGATGAGGGAACAATTCGTGTTTCATGTGCATATTCTCAAGTGTATGTGCTAATAAAGTTACTCTAAATTTTACCAGCAAACACCAGTATTTTTCTCTCTCTCTCGTGTGATTATGATGGTTCTTTTCATGCAAAAAAGTGTAATTATTCTCCATATTTTAGATTTCGTTAAACTGTTTTTCCATTTAATGTTTCACATGATCTATCATCTTATGGTTAAATGTTTGTTAAGATATATTAATGTATATTTAAACCTCTTGCAGGCTTCTGAATAATCTAAGTGAATCTTTACAAAACTCTGGCACAGACCTTTCACATACAAACATTGCTGTGCAAATCAATTTGGGGAGGAGAGCAGGCGGTAGGAGACATAATCCATAAGTGTGGAAGTTAAAAAGGTATATATTCCTTTTCATTTATTAACATTGTGATAGCTATTTCAAGATATGAAATGATCTCTTCAGTACATTGTCTTTTCTTTCTAGATCAGATGGATATATTCCTCCATGATGCACAAAATATAATTGATTTAAGTTTTCGTATATTTCATATTTTCTTATTTCTCTATCTGTCTGTAGTGCTAATAATAAGGAGCATACAAAATGTTATTTTAGACAAACTCATACCTTTGGTGCCATCACAAGCACATAATGATTTTATTGACTAATTATGGTGTTCATTATATTAATTGTTGTAGACATTAACATGTAATATATTCCATGATTTTGATGTTGGGTTTCACCAGAGATGGAGAAATTGACATTTTGGTATTACTTTAAGCAGTCAGAAAGATCAACATTGATGAAGAATAAAAAAAAAATTGGGTTTTCTTGCTTGAAGATGCATCTTTCATTTCATATTTAAAGAAATGAAGAGTAACTTTGGTTTACCAGACCAGTCTTTCTCCATCTTAAGTTTGAGTTCCATCTGCTCTATTTAATGCTTCATGAGCATGACTTGCCTAAATCCGTTGTGTGGAAATTGAGAGCCCTCAGACAAGAAATTATTTAGTCCGACGGACCTTTAAAATAAGCCTGAAATTGACTTTTTATTAGAAAAACAATAGTATTTTGTTACGAAAAGTTATAAAATATGAACCCCATTCAAATGATTGTTTTAAAAAAATCATTACAAATAGAATACTTTTGAAAAAATATGATCATATTTTCAAAATATCATCGTATTTCTTCAAATGTAATCAGTTCTTGATGATTTTTTAAACGATCATTTTTAATGGGGGTTCATATTCAATAATTTTGGGTATGATCATTTTCCTAATAAATATTAAATTTCAGGCCTATTTTTAAAGTTTGAACATCGGACTTGATATTTCTTCCCCTGAGACAATATGTTCAAGACACATGAAACTCTGGCCCAACTCCTCTTGCCCAACATCCTCTCCTTTAGTGTGTGTGTGTGTGTGTGTGTGTGTGTGCGTGCGTGTGTGTGTGGGCGCGGGTGCGGACGCGGGTGCGGGCGCGGGCGCGATCGAAAATCTTTGTTTCAAAATTTCTAAAGTCGGCGTGGGCGTGGGCGCACGTTTGCGCGCGCGCACGTGGGCGTGGGCGTGGGCGTGTGCATTTTTGGAGATGGGGAGGGATCAAAAATCTTTGGTTCAAAATTTCTAAAGTCGTTGGTGCTCCTCACGGTGCCAACTCCATGAGCCCCTCTAGGTGACGAATTCTAGGGTTATTTTCCCTTTCCCTCACCGATTCCTTTATCCTCTCATCAGTCGACATCCCAAATTTCCCCCATTGTTCACTTTGTTCCCTACAGACGCCCGTATCCCTTAACCACCAGCCTCCTATAACCCCCCTGCAACCGCCCAATTCCAACAGCCACCCACTACTACAGTTCGCTACTTGCCCACCGCCCGCCTCGACTTTGCAACCGACTGCTCTTACGGGATCGTCGGAATGAGTCGTGCGACCCCTCCCTTTCCTCACCGAGCACCGCCGTCATTTCACTATACCCATGAGCCGATATCTCTCTCCTTCAGATCCCTTCCCTTCCTCTCCCTCTGTCCCGATCCCAGAAACGGGGGAGCGGGGGAGCCCTCAATCAAAGTCAGATTCCAAAAAGCGTTGTGGAAGCTGTCAATACCCCATCAATTTTAACCCATACAGGTATTGCAGCAGAAATTTCAAGGGTCATTGCAGATGCCTTAGCGGAGTTTTGTAATACCTTACCTGCGGTAGCTCCGATTCCTACACCTGCGCCGGTGCAAGTGGGTATGGATCTTTATTTTTTTCATTTCAGAGTGCTTTGACCTCCAGTTTATAAAGGTGAAGAGTCTCCAATAGAGACAGATGATGGGCTCTTTAGGGTTAAAGACTTTCACGACGTGATGAGTTGTCATGAAACGAAGGTGGCGTTAGCTACTTTCTTTGTAACATCCAAAATATAATTTTTAATTAAAAATATTGATTTCAGGGCCGATCACGATTGATTAATTCAGCCTCACCACCGATCGAGGTATTTATACTCGCTACAGTTAAATTTTATGTGTTTATTAATAAATAAATTTGTTCCATATTGTAATGGGTTAACCCTTGGGGCTTGGTGCATTATGATAATTAAGAAAGTAATTAAATTTTTGTGTGTCTATCTTATATTCATAACTGAAGCCCTCGTATCTCTCATTCACGCCGCGTGAGCTTAGTAGTAATTGTTGTTGCTTGGTTCTGAAGGGGGGAAACCGCCTGACATTGCTATAAAAGGAACGATTGGATCTCCTCGTCTTTTCCCCTCTCAATCGTGCGAAGCAAGGCCTATAGAACTCTCTTCGTGCCCACAACTCCCTCTTTCAGATCTGGGAAGCTGACAACTTCAACAACCTCTCCTTATTATCATCGTCGATCAGTCTCATCGGCAGGAAAAGCAAAGCATCGACCTCCTCTGCACAATCGTTAGTCCGTCCCCTTCAGTCGACTTGAGCGCACTCCACAACGGTTCTTCTCGTCAACTGGAGTTCACACAGTGAGCGCTCCTATTTTCGTCGACTGGAGCACTAATGCACACAAAAAACAGTAGTTAGGCTTGAGTTAGTGCTCCAGTCGACGGAAACAGAAATAAGCCACAAACTTCGACCCATTGTTCCTGTAGTGGAACCTTGCTGTCGAAGTTTGCGGCTGATTTCCTTGAGTTTTCCATTTGTAGGATAAGCAGTAAAAGCCCTTTTTACTCTTCCTTTCTTTAATTTATTCACTTTGCTTCTTTACGGTGCTTAGAATGTCGAAGTAGTTCTAGCAAAATCCTAGAAGGTTTATAATTAATCTGTTTAGGGTTTATAATTAATTTCAGGTGTTGATTAATCGTTGGTGCAGATTGGAGAAAGAATCTTTTGAGTTCATAATAGTACCACGCCTTGTGAGGAACCATGTCGCGTCGTGTCTATGATTGTCGCAACCCCAATGTAAGAAATTCGATTCCTTTTGGTTAGACATATCATGTAAAGTTTCAGTTGAACGTGTTGATTAAATGTATCATACTCATTAAATGTATCCAACACATGTTGATGCAGCAGTTCTTCCTGTAGTCGAATTTGATTTAATTTTGGGATGGACTGGTTAGCCAATGTTGGTGCTCGGATTAATTGTCGATCTTAGAAAGTTGTGTTGAAAGCACCAAATCAGTCTACAGTTATTTTTCGAGGCATGCCTAAATTGATAATTTCTTCGATTAAAGCTATCAGAATGATAATTAAGGGCAGTGAGGCATTGTTGGTTCTAATAAAGGCGGATTCAATACAAACACTCCAATAAGTGTTGGTCGTATGCGACTTTCCTGACATATATTCTAGAGAGCTTCCCGATGCCCCTCCCCTTAGAGAGGTCGATTTTCGTATTGATCTGCTTCATGGAGCACTACCAATGACAAGATCTCCCTACATAATGGCACCAAAGGAATTGGCCGAATCAAAAATGCAATTACAAGAATTACTTAACCTAGGATTTATCAAACCCAACACCTCTCCTTAGGGTGCGCCAATTTTCTTTGTTAAGAAGAAAGACGGTAGTCTACGATTATGTATTGACTATCGTCAGTTGAATAAATTGACAATTAAAAATAAGTATCCACTTCCTAGAATCGATGATTTATTAGACCAACTTGAAGATCAACTATATTTTCATAATTGGATTTGCGGTCCAGATACCATTTGTCGAGGAATTATCATGATGATACTCAGAAGACAGCAATCAACACCCATTATGGTCACTTTGAATTTTTTGTTATGTCATTTGATTTAACCAATGCTCCGCCTGACTTTATGGTGTTGGAAATGTCTCGCAATGTCGATCTATTAGTGTTTTTTAGTAGCAGTTGGGTTTAATCTCACATTGTCTGTCCGTGTTTAAGAGTCTCTTGTAATGCTATAAATAGTCCCCTATGTGGAAGAATAAAGCATACATCTATTGTAATTCCTATTTTACAACATGGTATCAGAGCGGGTTTTTTTTCCTCCTGATTTTCTCAGCCCCGAATGTTAGGGCTGGGACCAGGCTGCTTCTGATCTCGTGTCTCGTGGAGCCACATATTTCATTGATCCCACCGACTTCGTGTTCTAGTCATCCTTCCGCCCGTTGGACGATGGTCGCTGATCCCGTCTGGGTTCATCTCCGATCTCATCGACCCCCATGTTGCTAATCATCGACGACTCTGTTACTGTTTCCATCGACGTCTACCCTTGCTTCTTCAGTTGGACATCATCAATCCCGTCGAGAAAGTTCAATCTCGTGATCGCTGGCCTCGTCTTTTTCCGTCGTCAATCGCTTCTCATCCTTGAAAGCAAGTCCGTTTGTCAAGCTTGGCCGCTAGTCTCGCTAACGACCTTGTCGTCGTTCTCCTGTGTCGTTCTCACTGCCTTGTGTTAATCTCGTCGTTGTTTCCGCCGTGTGATCTTATCGTCGATCCCGCTTCTGCTGATCTCGTCCAAATCCAGTCGCTCCTGTCGACGGAGCTAGATCTCACTACCTGGTCCAGTTGCTGCCAGGTGATCCCGCCAAGTTCTCATCCCGTCGTTGGCTGCTTCAGACCACAACATCTCAGCTCGTCGCTACTCCCCTCCACCTGCTTTTTCGTGCTGCTACTTCGACGAGGATGGCTTCCCTTCCAGATTGTTTTTTCTTTCATGACAGAACCATTGATGACTGCTCCACATCTCGCAGGCTGCCTCTGTCCACTGAGTTCTCTCATACCTTTTGTTGTGTTCCAGCCTCGGCCATTACGTTGCTCCCTGTTCAGCCGCCTCCTATCGCTGCCCCTTCAGCATTTGGACGATTCTTGACGTTGTCACCCCTTCCAGGGTGCTGATTTCTCACCAAATTAAAGATGATGCTTCATGTTAGTTCGTGCCTTTTCTTATGAGTTTGTTATTGTTTTGTGTCACTATGTTTGTTTATGTCTTGTTATGTCTATATGCACGTATTTTTCACGTGAGGGGGAGTGTTTGGTATGAGGGCGATTCGGATGATCTTTCCTGACTTTCGCCTTCGTTCCACACGACCTCTAGGCTTATGTCGTATGTTGTTATGCATCTCCCCATATTTCTTTCGATTGGTCATGTGTTGGGACACGACTGATGTTGGTGTTCTAATCTCAGCGCGTTGTGTCGCGTGAGACCGTGTCGTGCGGGACTGTGTCGTGTGAGACCACCCTTTGTGTGAATTATCCCTGACGGATTATCCCTGGTTACCCGTTTAATGGTTTGTTCCACATCTTTCGTTCTCTTTCGCATGTTGTGTGTGTAGGTGATGTTGGTTGACCAGTTTTCAGTGAGTCCACGTTGTGTGTGGGTCCTGCGTCGTGTGTGGCTGTCCCGAGCTTGATTCACCGGTTTGGAATTTCTCCCGGTGGCTCGTCTAATGTTTTGTCCCGCATCGCCTACCTCCATTGCCGGTATTTGATTCCAAGCTGAAGGTTCCCCCTTCAGCTTGAAGGGGAGTGTCGGTCTTACTGTTTTTTAGTAGTAGTTGGGTTTAGTCCCACATTGTCTGTCCGTGTTTAAGAGTCTCTTGTAATGCTATAAATAGTCCCCTATATGGAAGTATAAAGCATAATTCCTATTTTACAACATATGGATCGAATAAATAGAATTTTTCACGAATATCTTGATCATTTTTATTGTATTTATAGACGACATTCTTGTATATTCAAAGAATGAGGATGATCACGCTATACATCTCAGAATGGTGTTAACTACTTTCAAGGAACAACATTTGTTTGCAAAATTTTCAAAATGTGAATTTTGGCTTTCTGAAGTACCCTTTCTTGGACACGTCATTAGCAAAGAAGGTCTTTCTGTAGATCCAAGGAAGGTGGAAGCCATCAAATATTGCCCAAGCCTTCTACTGAAGTTCATAGTTTTCTTGGCTTAGCCGGTTATTATCGCAAGTTTATTAAAAAAATTTCCAAGATAACACTGTCACTTCTCTTACGAAAAAGGGAAGGACTTTCGTATGGACCGTTCAATGCAAAGTCGCATTTGAGGAGCTAAAAATAAAATTGATGTCAACACCTGTATTATGCCTACCTTCATGCGTGGATAGCTTTCAGATTTATTGTGATGCTTCATTTCGTGGTTTGGGTTGTGTTCTTATGCAATGCAGGAAAGTGATAGCTTATGTATGTAGACAACTTAAAGAGTACGGGAAGAATTACCCAATTCATGATTTAGAATTTGCTGCAGTTTATGCATTAAAATTTGGAGACACTATATTTATGGAGTACGTTGTGAAGTCATCTCGGATCATAAAAGTTTGTTAGAACTGATATCCGATTCTGATTTAGGCATTCGGTATAACCCAGAAAAGGCAAACATTATTGCAGCTGCACTTAACATGAGAGGGTCTGCAAATTGGCTTATCTACTACCATGAAGATCTAGTTTGGGAACTGGAAAAGTTGGAATCTAGCAGTCTTGTTCAAAGATAGGATTAAACAGACCCTACCATTGAATGTTCAGATGTCTAAACTGATGGAAATGGTTCAAACTGGTCAAAATGCAAAGTTTTCAATTAAGGATAATTTATTATTGTGTAAGGGGCATGTCTCTATACCGGATGTGAATAATTTACGAGATGAAATCCTTTTTGAAGCTCATAGTACTAGGTATTCCATTTATCCGGGAAGCAAAAATGTATGAACATTTGAAGAAATCCATATGATGGTCAGGTCTTAAAGGCATCATAGCAGAGTATGTAAATAAATGTGAAACATGTAAATTAATTAAAGCATAATGTCAATGGCCTGGAGGAAAACTACAACCACTCCCTGTTCCATAATGAAAATTTGAAGATATCTATATGAATTTTGTTCATGGATTGCCGAGATCAAGTAGTGGTAATGATTCTTTGTAGATCATTGTGGACCGCCTAACTAAAGTTGCTCATTTTATCCATAATAAAACATCTTATCGACCTCCCAAGTTAGCTCAACCATATGTGGATAAAATTGTCAGATTTCACGGAGCTCCAAAATCTATCGTGTTCGATAGAGACGACTGATTTACTTTCAAAGATTGGAAGCATATGCAAAAATGTTTGGGTACCAAATTACACTTTAGTACGGCTTTTCACCCTCAAACATATGGTCAGACTGAGCGTACAAACCAAACAATGGAATATATGTTACGAATGTGTATTCGTGATTTCATGGGTCACTGAGAGAATTATGTCACTCTTATAGATTTTTCATATAACAATAGTTTTCACTCGACTATTTGTATGTCCCCGTTTGAAGCGTTGTATAACCAACGTTGTAGAACACCACTCTGTTGGGTTGAGAATGAAGAGAATTTAATTCGGATACATGGATTGATGACGTTCGGGAACGAATGAAGTCTGCTTGAGATAGACAAGCAAAATATTATGATCAAAGGCATAGGGCAGTAGAGTTTAATGTTTGTAATTGTGTATATCTCAAGGTTCGACCTGTCAAGGGAAAATCAAGGCTCAAACGTATGAGAAAATTGAGTCTCAGTTTATTGTTCCTTTTAGGATTCTTGACCGCATTTATGAGGTTGCTTACATATTAGCCTTGTCAGAAGCTTTAAGTGGAATGCATAATGTGTTTCATGCATCTTCTTTAAAAAAAAGCAGTTAGAGACACGACGCAATTAATTAATGATGAGTAGGTGTCTATTGAACCAAATATGTATACCAGCGTCCTTCCAGTCATAGTTGTGGATACCATGGTACAAAAATTAAGAAACAGAGAACTTCGATTTGCAAAAGTACTCTGGTTGAATTGGGGGCGAGCTGAATATTCATGGGAAAAAGAAGAAACTTTACGCGATTTCCCTTGTTTAAAGCAATGTACGATTTCAATTTTCGAGAACAAAAATTTTGTAAGGAGAAGAGTTTGTAACCTTCCAAAATCTTTATAAAATTGGCATTAAATGTTAATTTCAAGACCCAATTCAAAAACCAAGTTGAAGTTATGCTTATTCCATCGAGGTACTATATAAATCTATTTCAACATATATATGTCAGTATTTGCATTAAATCCAATACTTAAGCACATAATGAGACTTCACTCATTTGTCTTTTACTTTGAGCAAAAGTTCACGACTGGGGATCTCGTAACACCTATCCAGCCAGTTAAGCGGTGCGCATATAGAAAAGAATACCTATCCGACCAATTTGTGCATGTGGCCCTTTCTCAGTGTTGAGTGGTGTGCATCTAGGAATTTCTGAGTCAGTCGACCACTCCCTCCACCATAAGTTCCTAAGAGAGCGTCTGAAGAAGCCCGGTCCAGTCGTGAGTCATCGGCATCTCATCAATGGATTGTAAGAAAGCTTTTGCGTATTTCACCTCTCGATCGATTTCCGTGTTTCGTCGTGAGCTAGGAATTGACGTTGTGTATGCGTATTTCACATCTCAATCAATTCTCGTGTTTCGTCGTGAACAGAGGAATCGACGTTGTCGACTTCCAACAAAAATTGGTTGCGCGGTTTATTCCTCTCTAGCGTGGAGTCATGTCGTGAACGTGGCTCCTTGTTTTCGTATACTCATTGTTTCTCCATCATCTGAGGAATATTAATCGCTCTATTACCGTTCTTGTTTGTCGGGTATTCTTAGTTTTCGTTTGATGCTTCTACTATATGAATAAGGGATGGATTGTTTCAATCATGAGGTCGATGCATATCTCTCACGAGACTTTCATGTCGCACCTTTGCTATTTTCACCTCTTCAGTTTGTTATTAAGCAAAATCAGATCAATCATTTACTTGTTATGAATAGGTGTATTGTTCTACATCAATTATGTCCTTCCCTCTTGGAAAGGAAAGAGGAAAATCGTTTTGGAGGGAGAAATTTTGCGGTGTCGTCATTTGAAGAGGAAAAGCATCATCATGCCTCCGCTACGTGTTTATTCGAGGAGATACGACAATTTAAGAATGTTTATTCTCTTAAGGTCAGAAGTGTAACACCCCAACCTAGTTTAACAACAATCAACAGTCCGGTCGAAACCCGTGATAAGTAAACTAAGCAACGGTACTAAAACTGGTACATAGCAGACATAACTGAAAGTAAAAAATTGAAAAATTACAGTGAAAGTAAAATATGCATTTAAGGGATAAAAAGGGTACCTCAATTTTTGATTCACGGAGTCAACTAGAATTGAAACGAACCATACAATCTAAAATACTGAAATCTTAAAAAGTGTCTAATACAATGGATTAAATAATTCTTTTCCATTTAGTTCAATTTAAAAGTACAATAACTGAAATAAAAGACAGCTGAGAGGAAGGACAAACAAATGTGTAGAACCGCAAACACTTATCCTAAGCACAACTCCCCACCGGTGACCCCTGAAAAGAAATGTTCGAAGACGGGTCAGCCCAACGGGTGAGTAAGAAAGACTACTCCCAGTAATACTTGTTGGAAAGTAAAATAGAAATACTTGATTGATTTATTCATCCCACAAGGGGGCATTATATAGGACTTACAACATGACATAAAACACCGATTGGCGGTGTGGGACTAAACCTCAAATACATAAAGACACTACAAGACCGACATTGACTCGATAATTCCAACACTCCCCCTCAAGCTGAAGGGGGGACCCTTCAGCTTAGACATCACAAATAACGGCAAGTGAGGTAGATGATGCGGGACAAACATCAGACGAGCCACCGGGGGAAATTCCAAACCGGGGAATCAAGTCGGGGACATAGCCACACACGACTCTGACCCACACACGACGCAGGACCCACACACGACGCAGACTCACTGAAAACCGGTCAACCAACATCAACTACACACGCAAGATGCAAAAAAGGAACGAAAAATGAGGTGCAAATCATCACCCGAGCAACCGGGGATAATCCGTTGGGGATAATCTGTCGGGGATACAACCGCACAAGAGCGGTCCCACACATCACAGTCCCACACGACACGGTCCCACGCGACACAACTCGATGAGACAAGAACACCAACATAATCGCTCCCCAACACATGACCAATCGAAAGACAAATGGGGGGGCACATACAACACACGACATAAGCCTAGAGGTCGTGTGAAACGAAGGCGAAAAATCCGGAAAGATCATCAGACTCGCCTTCATCCCAACACTCCCCCTCACCTGGATAACATGTGCATATAGGCAAACAACAACATGAAGCAAATACAGTACGAACAACAAAGCAACGACACGTACTGACCCAAAAAAATGATTAAAAAACTAACATAAAGCTTCTTCATCAGCGAGAAATTAGCACCCGACAAGGGGTAGCAACAGCCAGAGTTTGTCGAAGCACGAGGGGCAGCAGCAGGAGGCAGCTGGTTGCATCAGAAACATGAAGGGCAACAACTGTAGCTTGAGCAGCGGGGTGGTAAAGGCCAGACGGGAGCAGCGACGATGGGAGCAGAAGTCCTTGATGTTGTCCATGATGAGAGAAGCAGACGACATGGTTGTCGGCCAAGAGTGCAGACGAGCTCCAGGCAGCGGAAGCTTCAGGCAGGAAGAGGAGACAGATGCTTCTTGCACAGGCGACAGAGAAGCAGCAGCATGACCTTCACTGGATCGTTGATAGAAGACAGACGATGGGATTGACGAGGCGGTAGCGGGAAACGTCGATGATGCCGTCGAAGTCGACGAAACTTCGACGATGGAGGCGTGACACAGAGATCAACCGAGCAGCTCACGCATGGAGGCGGACTGGAGGAGAATGGATCGAGAGAGATTAGCGACGAAACAACGCAGAGGAAACCTCGTCGAGGGAAGGGATCGGGAGCTGCTCCTATCGACAGACACAGAAGCGATCGCCGGGGACGAAGACGTGATGGGATCAAAGAGAGAAGAGCTCGACAAGATCGAGGAGGAGATCGGCAGAGGAAAACTTCGTGGCCGAGGGCTTGACGATGTCGTCGACCAGCAGGAGCAGCAAGCGAACCGTCGTCAGAAAATGTCGAGGCCAGCGAACGAGAATATAAGTAGATGTGAAATCAGGAGGAATCGAGAGAGGAAGCCACCATGAAATGTACGTTGCCCGTAATTAGGGCAACCAAATTTCAAGGAGGAGTCAATTCCGCCTCTGATACCATGTTGGAAAGTAAAATAGAAATACTTGATTGATTTATTCATCCCACAAGGGGGGCATTATATAGGACTTACAACATGACATAAAACACTGATTGGCGGTGTGGGACTAAACCTCAAATACATAAAGACACTACAAGACCGACATTGACTCGATAATTCCAACAATACTAAAAATAAATAAATAGTTTGTCTATAAAAATACGAGCTTTTGATTGTTAATGCATGCTTCTAAATAAATTGTCTGTAGATTTATAAGTTATTTTCTGGATTGATGCATTATAGATTTTGTCTTATTATCTGAGTTCTTGTCTGTACTGATTTTTAGTACCCTGCACTCTCTCTAAAGATTGGGTAATTGAATTTCATGTTTTATAATTTATTGCACTTAATCTGATTATGGCCCAATTGGCGACCCGAATGTGTCCTGGACTGAAGTGCCCCTGAGTGGAACATGGACTCGCATTTGAAAATTTTGAAGTCTGGAAATGTGGGACGACCCCACGTCTGAGACTCATGTGGACTGCTGGCCATATAAGAATGGTGTCACTGATCTGAAGCTTATTATGTGTTCTGAACTTTTGTGTTTAGCCTAGTTGTATCTAACATCTTTTATTAACTCTGATTGTATATTAAGATGTACATTCTTCATGCTTTGAGTGAATGTCGAATTACTTAACCAATTGGCATTTAATATTTGTTTTTAGGCTACATGTATCATAATTTCGTATATAACGTGTATTCGTTTGCTGTCTCGTAATATGCATTTAACGATTTACAAGTACTGCTACATATTATATGAATTCTAGAGCGGATTAGGCAAATAATTCATAACTTGTGATATGTCTAGCCAAGAGGAGTCAAATTTTTTACCTCATTTTTGCGACACTCGTAGACACGGTGAGGCGGCATGGTTCCTGTAGTTGAAACAAAATTTTGTCAATCTCCTCTGAATACTCTCTACAATCCCTCATTATTGATGCTAGGGCTTTTCCTGGAAATTAAGGGAAATCAATTTCGGAGGTAGATAAGAGGAAATTGATACAAACTTAACGAAGGGAAAAGTTCTCACCTTGCCCCAACTGACTTAATCAAAACAAATGTCGGGCAAAACACCACCAAGAATTAAGATCCTCTAGATTAAGTGGGATCACCTTAAAATGACTACGCATTGGCGTAGATCAGAATATGTCGATGACTGAAAGGTATGAAAGATCTACTAAAAAAATTAACGGAAACTCACCGAGAGGAGGACTTGCAGCCTTAGATTGAAGGTGGTTGCTGATACCCAGAATTAAGAAGGAAAAGCGAATCAAAAATCTGCTTTTAACTGTAGGAAACAAGGAAATGAAACTAGGAACTCGCTGGAGAATCACATTGGAATAAGATCCGGGGCTTACCTTGCAAGAATGGCTGAAGAGGGGGGTCTACAGTGGAAAGGAGCATTCGAAACCCTGCCTAGGGCACGAGAGAAAAAATACGCCGTTGTTGAGTCGTCAAATTCCACGGAGGAAGACTGCTAATGCCATGTGTGACGTCGACTAAAGCAAAAAAGGGGGAAAGTCGAGGGAAATGGTGAGGGTTACTGGAGAAGACGATAGATCCAGTGCCTGCTCTCGATGACACACAGGAAGGAGGAGGCGCTTGTGTTATCGGTCGGCTTGAACGAAGGTAAGGAGAGCCCTAAATCATTTCGTTTGGGTCGTGAAAGGGAGAAATGAGCGGGAATAAACGTGTGGCTCTCCGTAATCCTCTGCGGTTGCCAAAATAGATCGCGAGATGGAGGGTAATCGTGGCTCATTTCAATATTACGGGAGAGTTACGGCTAAAGGAAAGGAAATAAGGCTTTTCTTTAATTACAAAAACTGTCATTGCACTCTAACACTTGATATTCTAGTGCATTTCGCTCTTGCACCTTCGGAATCGCGACGAAATTAAACTCTTATTAAATAACTCCATGCCACAAGGTGATTGGCGCGGGAAAAAGAATTAATACTAACGAGAAAATATATACCCTGTGTTGAAACCAATAAATTGGTCTCTCGAGGAGTTCGGGCCCTCAACAAGCTGAGGGGTGATCAACACTTACTCCTCCCAAGGGAGAGCTCTAGGCTAAGAGGCTAAGGAACTAGGAACAAGGTCAAGGGCTTAGCGAGGAGGTCCCACCACACACCCGAAAGATCTTAGAGCGCTTCCCCACCCAAGCCAATGCTAAGCTTAGGCACCTTTGGAGGCTCTCTCCATCCACCAAAGAAGCATGAGGAGAGAGTGGCCAAAAGAGAAGTAGAGAGAGCTCTCTCTTCAAAGGTGCCCCCTTGGTCCTATTTATAGGATTTTGAACTTGGTCTGCCAATAGCCACATTCTGGACTGCGAGATCACCAAAATACCCTCGGATTTTGCCTGCGAACAGCCAAATCCCGCCATTCCGAGGCGCTAAACGCAGACCACCCCTTATTCCTAGGGCTGGGCGAGATGGGGCAAACAGCTCCCCTTACTCTCGCCCCCTCACTGGGCTGGGCGAGCCGGGAGGTCGCGCCCCTCCTGGGCTCACCCCCTGCTGGTGCGGGGGCGAGACCAGGAGGTCGCCCGCCTCGGGTCTCGCCCCCCTTGCTGGGGAGGGGGCGAGACCAGGAGGCCGCCCGCCTCGGGTCTCGCCCCCCTTGCTGGGAAACAATGTCTTAAAAGACTCATTGGGTCCCGGGTGCCTACTCGGCGAATACAGGGTTGTACACCCTGATTCGCCAATGACGCCGATTGCAGTCATTCGTGATCGGATCCTGGAATCACGAGAGATGACGCGTAAACAAATTTCGGATGTTACAAGAAATAGCATTTATTATTAGTATTACTATGTGTATTCTTATGTAGCATTTAGCTTTATAGATATACTTAAGAGAGTAGATTGACCAATCGTATAATAAATTTAAATATAAACAATAGATTGTGTTAGTTAACACCGATCTGGGTGGAGGCACGCCATCATGTACACAGAGAAAAAGTTACCCTAATAGGGTTTCAGATACAATTGTCTTTACATCACGGTTGTGATTCAGAAAGAATATGTGTTGTAACACTCCTACCCAGTTTAGCAACATTTCAAAAGTCCGGCCGAAACTCGTGATATGAAGCAAACTAGGCAACAATAATAAAATTAGTATCATAATAGAAATAACTAAAGTTTACAGCGGAAGTAAAGAATTGGAATTAAAATTAGTAAAATACCTTACAGTTTGAACACATAACTCACTAGAAAGTATGTGCGAACAAAGTTGACCTGTATTCCCTGTAAAGAAAATTCCAAAAACGGATCAACCCACTGGCGAACAAGAAAGACTCCCCCCCAGTGACACTAAATTCTAACGAAAAAGTACATGCATACTTTAAAGGCGCGCCTCAGGCGCGCCTAAGGCTCAAGGCTCACCAGGCTCAGAGGTTTGCGCCTTAGTGCGCCTTTTGTGCGCCTTTGGAGCATAAAAGACACGTCTAGGTGCAATTTCTATTGTAAATTTTGTTTTTCAAAATAAAGAAAGAAATAATGTAAGAACTCAATATTTTTTCCATGATTTAGTGTTTGCGAAACATAATCGAGCGTTGAGACTTAGATATGATGCAAGTGATCACATTGATTCTATTTTATAAGAGATATAAATGATAGTAATGAATAATTAATGAGTAGAATAGATGAAAAAATCTGATTAAGAAGATGAAGTGGTGTTTGATGCTGATTATTTAAATTGAATATGGTTGCGCCTTGCCTTCGTCAGGCGCGCGCCTGCGCCTTGAGCCTTGCGCCTAGGCTCCAAGACCCCTTTGCGCCTTGGTGCGCCTTGCGCCTTTAATAACTAAGATTATAGGGAAAATATATTATAATTCTATGCATATTTTTCTATAAAAGTATAATTGAATATATATCATCTTTTCTGCGATTAAATATTATTCTGAATCTTCTCTTAGTTTGAGATTATTAACGTGTAGGGTTTTAGGACCCAACTTCGTATTTCAAGTGGAGAGGACTTATATTCTCTTTTTTTCTTATTCTTAGTTGTATAGATTCTTATGCACATTCTAGCAATTCGAGTCCCTACTAGCGAACATAGATGTTTTAGTGTCTCACGATCACAGATACAGACTCGTATCTAGTAATGAGGGGTTGACTCCCCACATGAGGCTCATAAGGGCTGCTAAGCTCTATGAGTAAGATAGCGTGCCTCTATCTATCAAGAGAGAAAATCTCGATCGTGCCTCCTGATTATCTTATATTTGTGGTCGGCTTGAACATAGAAAAGGACACCCGCTTGAAGCCACTAATTTAGTTTAGCATTTCATTAATCTTTTACCTTCTTATTAATGGTCTGCAAGACTATTCTTAAGGGAACATTCACATTATACATCATCTTAAATTACGCATTTCATCACCCTTACAATCTCTGTCTTGTCTTGGTGTTACTTGTGTTAATGCGATGAATCTGTCATAACATGATTTTCTTGTTACATAAATATCTAATTATTTGACTATTCCATGTACTTGTACTCTTCTTACTTGTTTGCAGAAAAATCCTTAAAGTGTTTCTTATATTTTAAAATAAGTTGTTTGTAATAAGGTGATAAATGACTTATTCAATATTTTCAAATTTCTTCTTTCTAAAGGTACGGTTTTCATATATTCACGTTTATCAAATTTCTTCGTTTCAAGGTAGATTGCATAGCTGAAACTACACACATTTATTTACGTGATATGTCTAACCAAAGAAAAGTAGAATTTCTCATATTTTAATATACGTTGTTTGTATTATTATGTCAATCAATTAATTTATAATCTTCTATTACCTTTTAATACCTAAGGTATGACATTTTAAATTTGACGATCATATCATGTTCCTCCATGACCATATATTATGTATATAGGAAATTGTATAGACTTTTCTTGCATCATAACATTGTTCATTTTATGATGACATAATGATTAAGCTATTATTTATTGTTCTTAATTATACATAAAGTACGATACACATAATTTTATGTTGTCATCACAGTCTTACATAATAATGTTTAATACATAATTTGAACTACCAAAAGGAAAATAATTTCTTACATCGGTAATCCGGCACTCATAGGCGCGGTGAGGCGGCATGATCACCCTCTAGGTTGAATAGAAGCTATGCAAGGCCTTCTCCGATTTGCTCCTGATGAAGACCCAAAATCTTTCCAACCATGGAAAATTACATGAAGTTTCTTTGATCAACACGACGAATAACCTCCTCCTCTCTCCTAGGTTTAACTGAAATTCCTATAATACTTCCTAATTATTAAGTAAGAAAGGAAGGAGAACGATTCTGAGCATGGGGATTGGGGAGACAAGCTTACTTCGTTCCAATGATAAACAGATCGTCTGAAAGTGCAAACCCAGGAAGGACCACCTCTAATTGCAATAGCTGAAAGGGGTCGACTGTCTTCAACAAGGAGGACTACTGCGAAGGAGGATCACTTGCGGCTGCTAGGGCAAAGGAGATTGACAGATCGGAGTCTTGACAAAACATTGGCATGATGCATCTTAAGTGTAGACATCATATGGATCTGAAATTGTTGGAGAGAAGTCGATCACAGACAAGGAGATCAGAGAAGAAGGCTCAACCGGTTTCTTGTTGTCGTCGGCTTCAACAAGGAGAGTGAGAGCCTGCTGCGATCGTAGCTGGCTTTCTGTCGTCGACCCACTGGAACAAGAGAGAAGGAATGTCGATGAGGTCGGTGATGTCTACCGAAAAGGGAAATAAGAGGTCTTCGAGCCCTAGAGGGACAAACTAAGTGTCGTCGGCTGCAGCCTCTTGCTAGGGCAGACGAGCGAGACTTTATTTCGCAACCCTGTGAAGGAAATATCTACTATTTCTAATTTCGTGATTGCAGTTATGGAAAGGAGGCGTGCTATAAAGGGGAAAATCATGGCTCTTGGTTTTTAATTGAGAGGGAGGAGTCCTATTAAACCGCAAACCCATAATCCGTGGAATTAAACTCTGTAAGATTTAGGAAACTGTCATTATATATTAAAACTTCATTATTTCATCAACGAACCTTCCGTAAAATCTCCAATTCACGCCTAATTAAAATTTACGTCATAACTCGCCAGGTGAGGATCATGTGATTTATTTATTGGCTAAATAAAATTTTAAAATGCATGATTACGTTAAGTAATACGGTAGCGACGTCGACACTAATTCTAGTTCGATCTTGAAGTTAAAAATTAGGATTTCGGATGTTACATGTGTTCAGAAATCCAAAATGAAAACAATAACAAACTGATATATAAACAAAGGATTGTGTGTTAGTTAGCACCAATCTTGATGGAGGCACACCATTATTCACCCACAAATGAACAATAACCCAGAAGGGTTCTCAGATAAATCACGATCGTGACATAGAAAATTATTATGCTCACGAACCTGAAACAAGCACAAAAAGAAGAAATTAGTAAATCAGTTGCATACACCAATACATCGCTTACATGCTTACATTTAGGAATTACTTAATATGCATACATGTTAGCTTGTATAGTAGTTTTACTTAGAAGTATAAATGTTCTTACTCATCGATTGATTCAGGTCTAAAAAATTTCTTTCAGGAGGTACGGTGCTGAAACTCAGGTTCGGTTAATCTTCAGAGCTGTAAAGCGCATTGCAAATGATGTATTTTACATGTTCATGTGTCGAATTTTCATCTTAATGTAATATGATATTACCTTTAGATGGCTCTGTCTTTTACTTCAGGTATGTTGTAACACTTGTATCAGTTAATTGCTTTGTCTTTAATTACCAGTTAAATATTTCAATACCATGTTAGATGCACTACTTTTTATTCTTGTATTATTTTAATGCATTTTCTGGTTTATACCATATCCGGGACTTCGGCCAAGTTTTCGATATGCTATTAAACTGGAAGGGGAATTACAATATAAAGACTAGATTTTGTTATGGATGTGTTTATTGGTTGTACCTTAGCAGAAAGAAAAAGACTACTCCCATTGTTTTACCTTTTTCTCAACTATAAAGGGGCTCAAGAGTAGGGCAGGCAACATTTGGGGTACTCTCTCATCTCCTCCTTTTCCCTTTTCTCCCTTTTCCCAATTCATTGCCCCGCGTCAATTTCTTTATCCATCCTCCCCCCCCCCCCCCCCCCCCCCTTCTCTCCCCTCCTGCAAGTAACTACTTTAGCCACCAACAGTAGGAAATAGAAAGAAGAAGAAGGAGAATGATCGGGCATGTTCCTTCGATTATATCCTCCAATCGGTCTTGTTATTCTTTGTGAAGGATTACGACAGATTTATATGGTTTGATGAAGAGCGTCTATATCCATGTTGGAGCAGAGAAACTGTTTCAGTGTTTGATCCCTAACCACTACTCAAACTCACTAGAATTTTCTCTCCTTTTTCTACAACAATTTTTTCTCCCTTCATTTGCTCCCAAAATATCATTCCAACTTCACAATCAATGCACCCCCCCCCCCCCCAGCACATGCTCCTAAGTTGCAAAGCCTATGTATAGCTTGGATCTGTGATATGCCCTAATTATGGAGACGTTCGCTTAGGGCAACTGCTTGTTTCCTTCATGTTAGGCATTTCAATAAGAGGAGCAAAAACTTGATGTTGGTAGGTTGTGAATGTGGATGCCCTAATATGCGATCTTAGGTGGAATGCAGTGCACTTACCGACAAACTCTAATGTGGATGCAAGTGCAATTGAAACGGTCTGATTACTTATAGATTAGCAGTAAGCAATTAATTAGAGTAAAGCCTAGTCAGGAGCACATTTGTTCACAAAAAAATAATTGGAATAGCAAACGTTAATTCACAAGTAATTAAGGCGCAATTATTTTAAGCGCGCGTCAAATAAGACCTGCAAATCAAGCAACTTCACGGAAACATGACATATAATAATTGTATCCCACTAAATATAGTTCGAATATCAATAACAAAAGACTAAATCACCAAAATATGACTTACGCGTATCGGCGGCAAAACACAGCAAAGATAGAGATTTGAGGGTTCTTGGCTCCAAGTGGGTGGTCACTATTGATGGTGGAAATAAGGGGTGTTGATTTGGCTATGGATGAAAGGGGAGGAGTTGAGATGCGACGGTTTGTGGGTGAGGATGGACTGGACAGCTACGGCTAAGAGGTAGGAGACAGGTGGACGTCGGTTTGAGGGTAAACAAGCAAGGAGGTTGTCGGGATGCAGAGGAATAAGAGATGTTAGCATCGAAATGGCAAGGAGAAGATGGAATGGTAGTCGACGGAGATGGGGAGGGCGATCGGGGTTACTGGAAGGTGGTGAAATGGGTGGTAGTTGGAGGAACAACTAGCTTACGGTGCACAGGAGCGACGAGAAGCGGTTTGTGAGAGTTGGTGAGAATGGGAAAGTGTCAATCGTCGGGAAGGAGGGTTGAAGACGAAGATGTAACCCCCCCCCCCCCCCCCCACACACACACACAGTGACCAGGTCAAGGGAGTCTTACTGCCCAAGACGGCCACCCTACGCTTTCCAACGGGTAATGTGCTCATTTTCCAAGCGTTGAATGATCGTCTTGTAAGGCTATAGAACATCATCACATCAGATCAATTCACATGCGGAAGCTAACTCAAAAAACATATATACATATACATACATTATATATATATCTACATATATATATATATACATACATATATATTTATATACATACATATATATACATATACATATATATATACATACATATATATATACATATATATATTTACATATATGTACATACATATATATATATATACATATATATATTTACATATATATATATACATATATACATATATATATACATATATATATTTACATATATGTACATACATATATATACATACATATACATACATATACATACATATATATATACATATACATACATATACATACATATATATACATATACATATATATATATACATACATATATACATATATACATATATATATTTACATATATGTACATACATATATATATATATATATTTGTACATACATATATATATTTACATATATATATACATATATACATATATATATACATATATATATACACACATATATATATACATACATATATATATACATACATTTATATATACATATACATACATATACATACATATATATACATATACATATATATATACATACATATATATACATATATATATACATATATGTACATACATATATATATTTACATATATCTATACATATATACATATATATACATATATATATTTACATATATACATATATATATACATATATATATATTTACATATATGTACATACATATATATGTACATATATACATATATGTACATATATACATATATGTACATACATATATATATACACATATATATACACACACACATATATATACACACACACATATATATATATATACACATACACACATATATATCTTTACCATATATAAAGAAGTATCAAACCCATGAATTATAAAGTCGTTGAAATGATTACGGCCGTCGAATCTGGCATGATATATCATCAGCCGTTGGATCAAGCAGCTTCCTCTCTCTCCACTTTTTCATAGGTCTCCTAAACCTACTAAGGGGTGACCTAAAACTATGAAGTGTAGAGTACCCTGCAACATGAAGTTACGATTTTACCCCTAAATTTATTGAAAAAGGAGTGTCATATGACCCGTTTTTTAATCTCACAAAAATTGTCAATGGTGAGATTTGAACTCAGGTTTCCACTATGTCAAGCAAAGATGACAACAATCATACCATATGGTTTTTGTTGAACAAAAGTGAATTAAGTTTTATATATACGTATATAAATATAGATCGCCCCCGCCGAAAGTCACCACCCCTGCCGAATGTCGCCCCCGTCGAATGTCGCCGCCCCTGCCGAATGTCGCCCCCGCCGAATGTCGTCACCCCTTCCGAATGTTGCCCACGTCGAATATCACCGCCCGCACGGGGGGCCCACGTGCCCTGTCACTCGTATATATACACACAAATATATATATACACACACAGATATATATATACACACACACATATATATACACACACATATATATACACACACATATATATACACATATATACACACATATATACACACACATATATATACACATATATATATACACACATATATATATACATATTGCTCGGCTGGGCTGCAACAGAAGTACAAAATCTCTCGCTCTCACTCTGCTCTAAGATCTCACATCTCTAAAGTCGGAAGGCGAGGCAGTCGCATCTACTCGTGCATGCTCTGTCACGACCCGTCTCGACAAGAGTCAGAGTGCGCTTCGGGCGGGCCGTGATGCCACAGGCATGGGCGGAAGGAAAACCATGTCTGCTAAGGCGCAAGCAGAGATACTGATAAATAGATTTAAAAATAGATACTTTTGAGTAAAACAGATCATTTTTATGCGGAAGCTTTAGAAATATGATAAATTTGAAACAGGTGCACATGCATTTTGCAAAAGAACTCATAATACAAGTTTTGAAACAGATTTTTATGCAGTGATCATCGCAGATGAATGAGCATGCAAACATGTCTAATTCTAGTACATATAGTATTTAGCCTAGCAGTTGTCCATGAAATAAGAGAAAATGGCTGATCGTAATTACTACATAATAGAAATATCCGACAGTAAAAGAAATGAAACAAAGACGCAAAACCTGAAGCTTGGCGCAGATCGGGTCAGGAAGCAGGCGGCGTAGGCACGAACGCTAAGGCAAATTCTAAAACAAGAAGAAAAAGACTCAGAACATTGAAATACACAAGAGCAAGCAAAATAAAATACGAGCAGAAGAAATAGAATATTTGTGTACCGCTTTTCAAGAAGTAGAGCTAACAAGACAGGCAAGCAAGTGAGACAAGCAGAAATATCTAGAATTATTAGACTACTCTGAAGTATAGCATAAACATTTATTTTGCAACGACATAAGCTGTAATTGATGAAATGCGTAGGTGTTTATAGTGGCACCCGCATGGTTCACACTTAAGTCCAAGTGTAAGTCTTACTAGAATAAGAGTATTTCTTGCTTACCGTGACCATGCAAACAAGATGATGCACCACTTAAACCCTAGTTTCCAAGATTTGCTTATGATGCTCAGGACCTAAGAGATTCAGAAATTTAAGCTTGTTATGACCGGTCCTTTGTTCCCATTAGGGATTCAATAGGGAACTCAAGTCAAGGAGTTTCATCAATTAAACCCTAGCTTTCAATGTTAACTTACATTATTAACGACTTAGCGCAGGATTTCATGGATTCTAGCATATCAAGACATGTAACCAAGGTACTGATTCAGATATACAAGAGTAGATTTTACCAACGTGAAACAGGAGGAAATCAAGTTATAGAACGTTATTTAACCAAGTCTTGGAACCAGACAGGCATAAGAAACAAGTTTCGATGACTCAAAGAACTCGATAGAGAGTTTAGAAACTTGCGGATTCAAGTATTCACGAGTAATAAGATTATTATACATCATTTTTTAGGATATCCAGCATTCATTCAGGTTGATCCATTTCAAGACACGATTAACTTCTAAGTAAACATGTGTACAATCCGAATATGATAGAAAAACACCGATCATATACTTGCTAACCAGAAATCATTACTATTATTATCATGACGCTTGTTACACATGCTCAACAATCTACCATTCCTTGAATTATCCATCAAATAAGAAATTTATTCATCTAGGTGACTAATCAAAATAACATCATTTATGTTCACGAATTCATGTCATTTCAAACACGTGAAATCTCAATTTATTAACAAGTCAAATCAGGGATCTAAGATCTAAATTTATTCGATGAAACATGGATTTAAGGGTGAAACATATAATTAGAAGAACAAACACATGAATTGCAGTTCAATGTTTGCAAGAGAGAAGGATCTCTACTTGCCTTAAATGAGGCTGAATCTGACGGTGACGGCTAAGCGGCGGAAGCAAAAGCAGACATCACATTTTGAACCTGATCAAGCACAACGAAGGCGACATAGCATAAATTACTACGCTAATACAAGCATTCTACGACGCGGAATTTTAAATAACGAGGGTTTAGTAAATTACCTTCCTCAAAAAGAGGGGAGAAGAGATACCACGAAGGATCGGGAACTTGGCGGCGCTTGGGTGACGAAAACCCTAAATCGGAGAGGGTTTTGCGTGATCCCACCAATTGAATCGAGGAGCGGCACCGGAAATCGAGAACAAGACACAGTTAGACGATTATAAAAGGGCGAAAACCTAAAATCACAATTTGCACGCAGATCGGGGCACTAATAAATTATTAGTGGTTATGAAAATCTGAATATGAGGGTTTGGGTGGAGAATCTTACCCATAGGAACCAAATCCGAGAAGGAGGGTTCGAGCAAAACCCTAGGCGGAAACGGAGAAGAAGAGGGTTGCCGGAGGGGAGCAGAAACTGTTGCCGGGCCTTGATTTGGTTGCTGCCAACCTTGGAAGGGGAAGAGACTGCCAGCCCTTGAGGAAGGCTGCCACAGCCGGCTAGGGGAGGAGGAGGGGGATGCCGACTGTTGGAGATCGGCCTGAGGAAGAGCTGTTGGAGGCGGCTTCTTTGGAGGAGAGGGAAGAAGGGGCTGCTGGCCTGAGGATCTGTCGTCGGCCATAGGATGGGGGAGAAAAGGCGCCGGCCTCAGCAGATGGAGGAGTTGTCGGTCTTTGGAGGAGAAGAATCAGAGGGCGTCGGCGCCTAGAGCAGGAGGAGGAGGCGACGTCGGTCATGGAAGGAGCCGCCGCCGCAGGAGGCGGTTGTGCTGCGGGAGACGGGAAACGGGAGACGTGCGGGAGACGGGGCTGGAGCGGGAGACGCGATCGGGATTGAGAACCCTAGCCGCCTGAGAGGATATATCGGGAGAGGGGAGGGCTCGGCTGGGGAAATAAAGGGGGAAACTTGGCTAAATTACAAATATGCCATTAAGTTTACCCTCCACTAGAATTTGATTTAAAATCATGGGTTGTTACATGCTCTATAGCAGGTAATCCTTCACACTCTGGCTGGGCCTTGTGCTGCTCCATCTCCTAAAAAGAGTGTACGACGACACGTTAGTCATAAAAACTTGTGAATCTCACCCCTCCCCAAGATCCCTAAAGCTTGGTTATCAATAGTGAGCCTCTGCAGGTTATCAATAGCCGAAGCAATATAAGAATATTAGATGAGCAGCATTAGCATATATATATGTTTGCTATTGTGCGGGCGGACGGGCAAGGGTAAAATGACTCCCAATCAAAAAGTGATTAACATGAAAGTCGTTTTGACCCTCGATTTGGGGCTCAAAATGTGGGGCGGCGAGACTGCTACAGTACACCTACGAAAAAAACCGATTTCGGGCTTGAATTTGGGGGTCAAGATGGCTCTAAATCGAAAAGTGACCAACATCTACTCGAGGAGATCTACGACTTTCATGTTGGTCACTTTTCGATTTGGAGCCATCTTGACCCCCAAAATGGAGTGCCCGTACGCCCGCACCTAAGGTTGCCTGTATATGAGGTCTCCCTATATATATATATATCGATTTGGAGCCATCTTGACCCCCAAAATGGAGTGCCCGTACGCCCGCACCTAAGGTTGCCCGTATATGAGGTCTCCCCATATATATATACACATGTATATATATACACATGTATATATATATACATGTATATATATACATGTATATACATATACGTCTATATGTATATATACATATACGTCTATATGTATATATACATATACGTCTATATGTATATATACATATACGTCTATATGTATATATACATATACATGTATATCTATCTATATATATATATATATATGTATATGTCTATATATATATATATTTGTATATGTATATATGTGTATATCTATATATATATATATATATATGAACATCATGAATATATGCAAGTTGAATGTCAGTAAGCTTGAAATAGGTGCTGAAATAATGATGTCGGCTAAATAACTCAAAAACACATAAATAAGCATTCATTTGACACAAGCAGATTTAGCTAGCATGCAACCCAACAGGTATTCACAAGTTGTAGCAACACCTTATGTCAACATAGTTGGACCTTATTGCTTCCAGCGGGGTAGTTAACCCTGTGGGCCTCACCGATATGGCAGATCGGTGACAGCGGACGGTCTTGCCACTTTTGGGGGTATTCGTACAACACTACCCAGGCCCTGGTGTACAACATGATGTACTCGTGGACGTGAGTGACATCCGGCGATAACGAGAATTCGACTAACCAGTGGAGGGACCCGGCGGGGCATAAAATAAAAGACGAGCACCCGGGGTTTACTCTCCCTAGTGCCTAGAGTTGTCAACTTTCTCGTATCGGTACGAACGGTCTACGAGCATGACCGACCCGCCACTTTAACTGCAAACCAAATTACGAGCATTATAAACAAAGAACATGCATGCACCTTCCGGGTCAACGTTCGCTTGCCCTACTTGACATAAAA
Source organism: Dactylorhiza incarnata (assembly GCA_033032865.1). Taxonomy (NCBI): domain Eukaryota; kingdom Viridiplantae; phylum Streptophyta; class Magnoliopsida; order Asparagales; family Orchidaceae; genus Dactylorhiza; species Dactylorhiza incarnata. Next base: position 7,770,823 of record JAWHQI010000054.1, read on the forward strand.
TAATTCGGGCACGCGACTTCTTCATGAAGCTTTATCGTACCGCACATACTTTAATTAAAAAGTGTGGCGATCAAGAGCGCCCATTATTTAGATTTACCCCTGGAGGAATGTTCTGTCTCCAAGTTAACCCTAACTAATGAACAAATTAATTAAGCCAAACCGCTTAATAGTGTGAAACCCTTAAGAAGGTGCGGAATAAGTGCAATAATAAATTGCAGTAAATAAATGTTGTAATGAAAGTGTGGTAAGTAAAATGATGAAGTACTATAAATAAACTGCTGGAATGAAGTGCAGTAATTGAAATACTGAAATTAAGTGCAGTAACTAAAATACTGAACTGAAATAAAAACAATACTGAAATGAAGTGCAGTAATTGAAATACTGAAATAGAAGAACAGAATAAGAAGAAAATTAAATTCCAGTAACGCAAGTTCAGTTCTCCTCTCTGTTCCAAGGAGACAACTCTGTTCTAAGGAGGTATCTCTGTTCATAAGAGGTTTCTCTGTTCATAAGAGGCAACTCCGTTCCGAGGAGGCATCTCTGTTCCAAGGTAGGAGACATCTCCGTTCCGAGGAGGCGGACTTTACAATTTGCGACGAATTTTACGGGTTTCTAACTGGATTAGAGTTTGCCGGTTTTTAAGTTTTTCGAACCCGATAGTTATTTCAGTCGCATCTTTTAAGGTTGTTATCGACCGTCGAGTCTTTTTCAGGATTCAACGATTTATTTGAGCTTATTATAATTCTGGGTCTTTCACTTATGATTCAATATAATTACTCGATCCAATCGACAAGGCCCCCATATCTTCGCAGGAGTTTTAATACGAAGCCTTCTACCGCAATGTTTCGAGTTCATCAACTATATCCGATATTATTTCTTCCTGAGTTCACCCCCCCCCCCCCCCCCCCACTCCTTTTATTCAATAAATATGAAAAAGAGTCAAAAAATTATGAAACTTGATCCAGAGGTTAGATTTGCCCTAACTCATTCCCCATAATTTCCTCAAATTATTTTGAGCTTTGATTTGACCACTAATAAATTATTTTCTCCAAATAATTCACCAACTTTACATTTAAAAACACCATGAGTATTCCAAAAATTACCCAATTTTTAACAGTGGGTTTAAATCACTGACACTGCACTGCCATAAATTTTCAGGCATTTTATTCAACAAAACCCCTTTGGAAAAATCATATCCAACTAATTTCTTCCTATTTTAAGTGACCTCCAAAAAATTATCAAGTTTTTGCAGTAGATTTCAATTACCATTTGACTATCACCATGAATATTCCAGAGCAATTTGATGTTTTATAGTCTGTCATTTTATTTAGCCTGTTTTTGACATTAAATTAATTCTTACAAATATCAAAATGCTTCAAAAAAATTCTGAAATAAATCTAGAGGTTGTACCTCCTTTGAGGAACTCATCAATAAAATCTGATCATTTTTAAGTAGGGGGAATTTCTCCTTATTAATTTCCCACTGATATTTGGAGTATGTCTCACCTAATTAAAAATATTAATATTGAGTCATAAATCCTTAAATAATTACAGAGGGTGTAAACATACTTTAAATCCCTACCAGAATTTTCTCAAAATTTTAGCACTTAATTTAGGCTCTCTGATAAATCAAAAACGGGAAAATCTTCCTTGCTTTATTTATTATAAATACTGGAATTTATCATAAAAATTCCAATTTTATCTGTGTTAGATCATGTCCTGATAAACAATTTTTATGTTTACAATTTTTCTATTTGAGCCCTAGATTAGCCTCCGTAAAATCAATTCCCTTGAATTGCTAACAGCAACCCAAAGCCCAGGATTTCTCACGCGATCAACGGCTGAGATCGAGCTGCATTCTACTGAATAGGCGCCCTCCCCCACAGCGGATCCGGCACAGATCCGTTGTGGGAGTTAATCAACGGCCGTCCGATCTCATCCTTGAGATCATACGGTAACTGTAGCGCTGCGGTGGCCGAAAGCTATCGTGCTTCCGCCACCGTGCGCCGGTCGCTGGGGTGTCGCGCCATCGCCCCTGGCCGACTCGCTGGGGGCCGGCGCCCCTTCCGGGGGTGGTCCGGCGCTGCCGGCCGCCGCCGAAAAATCTGTATATAGAGTCAAGTACATGGGTGTCGCCAGATCTCTGTTCTCTGGCTGCACCACCGCCTTATTTCCTCCCGGAGAGGATCGCGACCCCTCTCGGGCGAGGCACGACCTCCAAGTGACTCAGGGGAGTGCTTGGGAGGCTCACCTTGCTTGGCCCCCACCTGAGCTCAAAACAGAGCTCGGTGGAGGCAGCACATGCAAGTCGTCCGGAAGACTGGGAGGGAGGGGAGGACAGAGATCCACCTGAGTAGGGGGCTTGTGGGTGCTTCTCGACAAGTGTGCCATGGAATGTGGCGAGGTGGAGGAGGGCTCGGGTTTGGGGTTTTCCGACGAGGTGGGGTTCCGGCAGGGTGGGGCTTGGGCTTGTTTGAGATGGGCAGTGGGGTGCCTTGTGACGCACGGCAGTTTCACGTAAGTTATTACACTTTTTTTTTATTTACGAAATCATTAAATTATCCCCTACGATGAAAATATTCAAGCAGTGTCGTATTAACCATCTAAGTATTTTTGATGACTAGCGGAGGTATTTGTTTTGAAAAACAATTTTAAAGCTGGTGCATTAAATAATTACTCTTATGCATTATATTGTGTAGCCGGCTGAGTATTGTTATGTTTGAAACTCATATAAGAAAACAAAAAAAAATGTTGGACTGGGTCTATGGACAAGTCCATATAGGTTGGTTGAACCTGCTGGGAACTTTAGGCTTACCTGACTTGAGTTTTATTGCTGTAATAAGGTTGAAATTGAGTTTTGATTAACGGAGGGTTAACAAAACAAAAAAATATTACATTACCTGAGGCGGTGGAGGAAATAAATAATGAAGTTCTATCTTGTTTTGGGATGGATTGGATCGGCCGACCCTTTTTCTCTCTCGTTCCCGTCCAGCTATGGTTACAGCAGCGCCTTCTTCCTTTCTTTCATCATCTCCCTTCTTCTTATTCTCTTGAACTGGTCTTAGTCGGGGCTTGCGATTTTGTACTGAATCAGTGCCTGACTTCTTTTAGCTCACTGTAAGCCTTCTCTTCCCTGTTAATATTCATTAATTCTCTTGCTTTGGGGAATATTTGTATAGAAAGACCATTTCGGGTTTCACTTTCTGGAAGCCGGTTATTCCTCGTTTTGTTTGGCCAGCTGTTTGAAGCTCCTGTTAGGAATTTGAGTTAAAGTTTTCATGAGAATTTGGGAGGATTTTTGTTCTTATTAGCTGGCTGTTGTTGCCCCTATTTCCAGTGATGGTTGTAGTGCTGTTAGGAAATGGGACCAAATCCTACGAGTAAACGCAAATTTATTTTTGGGTGCTTTGTTCTTACTAAGTTTGGAGTCTAGCTTGGCCAACTGCTGCCTGCTGCTGTTAGATTTTGGAGATTTTCATTTCTGTCTGTGGCTGGATTGTTGCGTTTCCTCTTTCCAGTTATAGTTAATGTAACTTGTTGAGTTTTTTTTGCCATGATTGACCAGTTGCTGCCCTGTTTCAGATTTGCTGCTTTATTTTGTTTTCCTCTCCTTAGACAAACCTTTATAAAGAGTCTAAGTCTCACCCTTATGCGTCAACGTCATAGCTATAGCAAGATGCAACCCCGATATAAAAGACCCTAACGATATGACCCTAAACAGATATCGCGAAGGATGGCATCCCAAAATAGACGTGATGATGACATGGGGCGTGGTAAGGAAAAGGAAAAAGGAATGGTGAGACCTACTTGTTTAATTTATGCTTATTTTTCAAGTAATGTACTTTATTTACCTTATGTTCAAACGTATGCAAAAAGGGAATTCATGTGGCATGTAGCATCATAATCACTGAAAACCTATTCTCGCTTTATGTATGGCCTTGAAAAAGACAAACAGACGAATGATATTCTGAGGGGATTAATTTACAAATAAATCATTATTATGTCAACGTGTCGACACGAGATTTTATTACGGGCGAATGAACTGCTAGCTTATGAATGAATATTATGAATATGCTGATTTCCAAACTGGTTTTGGAACATGAAGACCCTTCGGGGTGGGCCCAAAGCATGAAACATGAAGGAACCATGTATATGCGTGATGAAATGGATTCACTCACCCCTAATATTACCTAATGAATGGAACTTATGAAATATTACTGTATGAGTTTTTATCCTACTTTTATAAATGCACATGTTTATTATTATTGTACATGCACACAATGATAAAACCATACAACTGATAGTGTCTTTTTACACCACTGTTTAGATTTATCATAGAACTGATGTTATGATTCTGAAAAATATTGCTGCGACAAATATGTTACTCTCATGTTACCTGCTTATATATATTTTTATACATAATGTTATATATATATATTTCTCACATGTTTATATGTATAGCAGGTTAAAGAAATAGCGTCTTGCTTAGTCTTTACTAAAGACTAACAATTTCAAATGCTAATTTTTTAGGTAAAGGGAAATCGCATGCTAGTCAGCGCTAAAGTTATGAAGAGTTGTTCAGTACCACAGTAGTTGTGCTTAGTCTTTACTTTTGTTATAGTAGCATATGTAGAAGTTACATTTTGTTTGATAACCTCTATGTATCGTTAGTTTGGACATTGTTATGTATAAGCATGTAATAGTATAAGTAACTTTGTGGCCAAGGACAGGATATACATACTCATTGTGAATGTTTTATGACTGTTGGTTGTGGCGGTCTGCGGGCCGTTACATGTCTTCCCTCTGATGACAGGGGGTCCCTTATATAGGGGAGACAAGGCCTCTCTCTCTCTCTCTCTCTCTCTCTCTCTCTCTCTCTCTCTCTCTCTCTCTCTCTCTCTCTCTCTGTGTGTTAGGTTAACCCGAGGGAGGTTGGGTTTAGCCAAACCCAAGTTGGGTTGAGGGTGAGGTGGCAACCTCTAAGTGGAGGGTGGTACCTCCCATGAGGACATAGGCTAGGCTATTTAGCCATGTTGGGAGAGAGGGAGAGAAGGAGAGAGAGATAGTGGACTTTGTTTTCCTCCTCCCTGAATTGGCCCAAGCTTAACCTTGTGGGCTTTAGCTTGAAATCGTAGCCCATTAGGGTTGGTGTGTGCTTTGTGGTGGGGTTCAAGTGACGGAGTTTAGTAAAGAATAATCCAAAATTAGGCTTTTAGATAGGTTTGACGAAAGTCAACCCTAGGGTGGGTCCCCTAGATGGGTCATGGTTAATGTAGGTCTGCGTTGTCGAGTGACGAGCCAATGTTGGTGTGTTAGAGTGATATTGGTTCGTGCACACTTTTCGATGCGCCACTTAACTCAACAGGACTCATTTTAGTCAAACTTACTAAATGATGTCGGAATTAGCGAAACGAATTCTGTTGCACTCGTATAGCCCATACGAGTCCAATGCAACTAACGAAAGTCGATTCAGAGCTCATCTGCTTAATGTACCAATTTGACGTCGTTGCAAAGTGCAACGTTATTCTAAATAGTCATTTTCTCTAAATGACCTCGGATTGGAATGAAACAAGTTATGTTGCACTCGTATTGACTATACGAGTTCAATGCCACTGACGGAAGTCGATTCAGGCTCGTTTGCTCAATATACTAAGTCGGTGTTGCGACGTGCAACGTTACTCAAAATAGACATTTTCTCTAAATGACATCGGATCGGAACAAAATGAGTTCTGTTGCACTTGTATTGTTTATAAGTGTCCACTGCAACTGACGGAAGTCGATTCGGAGCTCATTTGCTCAATATACTAACTCGGTGTCGTTGCGACGCGCAACGTTACTCAATATAGTCATTTTCTCTAAATGACCTTGGATCGGAACGAAACAAGTTTCGTTGCACTCGTTTTGCTTATACGAGTCCACTACAATTGACGAAAGTCGATTCAAAGCTCATTTGCTCAATATACTAACTCGACATCGTCGCGACACACAACGTTCCTTAAAATAGTCATTTTCTCTAAATGACCTCGGATTGGAATGAAACGAGTTTCGTTGCACTCGTATTGCTTATACGAGTCCACTGCAACTGACGGAAGTCGATTCAGAGCTCATTTACTCAATATATTAAGTCAACGTCGTCGCGACACGCAACGTCACTCAAAATAGTCATTTTCTCTAAATGAGCTCAGATCGGAACGAAATGAGTTCTGTTGCACTCATATTGCTTATACGAGTCTACTGCAACTGACGGAAGTCGATTCAGAGCTCATTTGTTCAATATACCATTTTGAGTCACCTCATAGCTTCTAGGGTACCTTGTAGGTGATCATGTTGCTTTTATTGGATCATCTAGGGTCTTAGTGACTCAATAAAAGTTGGGATGTTACAGAAGATGTTTTGGACTCACACCAAGGGAGGCTTCTCGGAATCGCACCGGGAGGAGAGGACTGGCAATTTCTAGAAACAAACTATTGATCTCCTCCCAAAACTGTCGCCTGCATGTACAAAAAGAGCATAACTGACATGGCACGCAGATCGGATGACTCAGAATGTCTGAACCGATCGAGTGTTAAATACAACTCGAAGAATGAAAATAAGTACATTAAATCGACTCGGAACGACCATCCAGATGCATCCTTGGACTCAAATCGTCCAAACGAGTAGCAGGTCACCGCATCATGTGGGAATAAACATATGTGGGCCACTGATCTCCTTCAACTTCCCCTGGTTTGAAAGTACTCATCTCCGACGAGTGAAGATGGTCATTCTCTCTGGCGCAGCCTAGGGGCGAGTCGCCCAAGCTCCTCTGGGAAAATCCAAGTATCATCTGAAGTCTGTTGGTTGCACCAACGGACAAGATACTGCAATGTATCCCACCCGCCTACAGCTGTGAAGTCATGGGCAAAAATCCGAAGTATGTTTCATGCAGTCGTGGATAGCTCTGAGTAAGATGTATCTTCATCTGAAAGTTGAAGTAGTGGAATCATCGGTGGTGTGAGGTGGCTCTCATGACGTGGCTCATCAGGCTGGGACTGAGTTGGCGTAGTGGGAGTGTGGCTTGGGCGTGGTGGTGGAGAAAGGATCCGCATACTCGTGTTCCTCGTGATAATGAGTCAAGTCTTTTATATTGAATACTCAATTTATCCCCATATTTTGAGGGATATCAATTTCATATGCGTTTGTTTCGATCCATCGTGTGACTATATAGGGACACATTCGTCGAGCGCTTAATTTTTATTGTTGTTCCTTGAGGGAACATCTCAGATCGTATGTGAATCATCATCTACTCTCCTGCTTCAAAAATGTGTTCCCTCTTGTGGTAATCTACTTGGGCTTTATAGTAATCATTGCTTGTTGCACTTTTTTTTTCTGACTGCTTCATGAAGTGCATTCAATTGTTGAACGAAAGACAATATAGGGACTCATTCGTCGAAAGCTTAATTTTTGTTGTTGCTCCTTGAGGGAACATCTCAGATCGTATGTGAATCATCATATGCTTTCGTGCTTCAATAATTTGTTCCCTCCTGTGGTAACCTACTTGGGCTTTATAGTTATCATTGCTTGTGCAATTTTTTTTGACTGATTCATGAAGTGCATACAAATGTTGAACGAAAGACTATGTAGACTCATTGGGTCGGGCTTCTAAAGGGATTTGAATCAAATCAATGAGCTTCCTAGGTTCATAACCTAACATGATATGAAGTTCGTGAAGACCTGTGGTTCTATTAATTGAACTATTGTATGCAAACTCAGCTACGGGCAGAACAGAATTCCAGGTAGGACTATCCCCAACTAGACATCGCATGAGGGTTTCTAAGCTATGGTTGACAATCTTGGTTTGTCCATCCTTCTGTGGATGATAGACAGTGGAAAAATTCAGTGACATGCCAGTTTTCTTCCAGAATGTTTCCAAAAATAGCTCTTGAATCGAACATCGTGGTCAGAAACTATAGAAATGGGTAGCCCATAATACTTGAACATCTCTCTAAAGAATAGAACTGCTACATTAGGCGCATCAGCGGTCTTTCGACATTGAATGAAGTGGGTCATTTTCAAAAAATGGTCCACCGCGAGAAAAATAGAGCCAAGTTTCCTCAGGGTACGAGGATTAGGGAGCCCAAGTATGAAATTCATGCCAATGTCAGTACATGGTCTCTGTGAGATAGGAAGCAGAGTATATAAACTAGTGGGTTTGTGTGACCTATTCATGATCTGACACACTCAACAATGTTTAACGATCCGCGCAACATCCTTCATTAGGCTAGGTCAGAAGAAGTGATTTTCAACTAACGCAATTGTCTCATCTCGATCAAAATGTCCCACGACTCCACCGGTGGGTAACTCCTAGATAATCTCGGAGGGATGTCTGTGATACACAGAGAGCCTAAGAATAGATAATCATCAGAGATCACATAACCTCATGAGACTCAGGAGGGTCTCTCATCAGAGCGTCATAGATGTCACCAAAATTTGGGTACTCCGGATAGTCATAAACGAAACGCTCGAAACCATCAACTCGTGTGCTCATAGTATGTAGGGGACTAACTCGGCATCTCAGGGCATTAGCCGACTTGTTCTCAACACCTACTCTGTGCTTGAGAACATAATGGTAGTTTTGCATAAACTTTACCCATTTTTATGGTGATGGCCTAATTTTTTTTGTGAATCAAGGCATCGCAGGGCCTGATGGTTAGAGTATAAGATGATTTTTTTTTAGATAGTGCCGTCATAACGAAGTGCTTGCACAACAGCATAAAACTCACGATCCTAATTCAAATACTTTTGTTGGGCGTCATTCAGCTTCTCATTAAAGTAAGCAACCGGATGACCCTCATGACTACGTACTTCTCCAACACCAAGTCCTGAAGCATCGCAAGCCACCTTGAACGCCTTAAGAGAAATTGGAATACGCATAATAGGGGCGGATGATAATTTCTCTTTAATTTCCTCGATTGTCCGAGTGGCTGCCTTTGTCTATACAAAATCTCTCTTACAGAGGTAGATCGTAAGGGGGTCGTAATAGAACTGAAACCTCTGACAAACCTTTTATAGAACGTGACAAGTCTGTGGAAACTACGAGCCTCATGAATATTCCTCGGGATGGGTCACTCACGAATGGACTTGACCTTGTCATGGTGAACCAATATACCAGATGCAGATACTATGTACCTGAGAAAATGGACATACGCAAATAAGAATGAGCACTTCTTCAAATTAATAAATATAAATGCTCCCTCTGGAGGAGATAAAATATCAAGAAGATATGTTGCGGGTGCCGTGTGGTGTCCAACAAGCTTGAAAACTTTTTTAAAAGAAATTATAGGAATATTAAAAAAATTTATATAATTTTATATTAAAATTTTAAAATATTTTGTCTAATTAATTATTTTGTTCTATCATTCTATACACTATTTCATTTTGAAATTTGTCACACAAAATCTCTTATGTCGTCTCCCTTTTTGAAATTCTTGGATCCGTTGGTGGCCTAAGGGTTCGTTTGGCGCGACGTTTTGGCCGGGCGTTTGGGGCAAACGCCGCCGAACGGCGGGTAAACAAATGCCCTCCGGCGGCGTTTGCTCCGGCTGGACCCGCCGCGCCCTGAAAACGGGCCAAAAAGCCCCATTTCAATCCCCCCTCTTGCCCTCCGGTTCGAATGTTGCGGGTGGAGCCGCCGCTTGCTACCGCCACCGCCGAATCAAAAGAAGCATAAGGCTTCATTTGGCGCGGCGTTTGGCGGCATCATTTGCGGCAAACGCCGCCGCAAGACGGGTAACCAAATGCCCGGCGGTGGCGTTTGCCACGTTTCCTCCCGCCGCGCCATGAGGAATGGAGCAAAAAGCTTCATTTCGAGCCCCGCCTCCTCCCCTCCGGTCTCAACCCCCGTCTCCACCCGCTGATTCCGCCCGCCACCGCCCAAACAAATAAACCCTAAGTCTTATGAGAATATAAAAAGCTATATCTAATGGTTCTGAGTTAGAAGGAGCTAGCTTGATCAAGAGATCCAGAACGATCTAAATGAAAGATCTAATGCTGGATCTTGAACTCAGATATAGAAATTATTAGATTACTGAAGCTTGCTCATGATCCTACGGTTAAAATGTGATATAAGGGTTAAATGGAGATCAAATTGTTAGATTTAAATACAAAATTTAAGGAATAAATTTAAATCAAATAGTTAGATTTTGATCAATAAACATAGATATGAATATGTGTATGAAAATATTCATTTATATTAGAAAATAGCAAGCAAAGAGAACTACCATTGTAGTAAAATAGATTTGGATTTGGCAGCGGTAGGGCGAAACGGAGAGAAGTAAGCATAAGAACGATCTGGATGACCGAATCGGAGGAGATTCTGGTGTTTTTCAACACGGAGCCCGTTCTGAAATCTCGGCCTCAACTCCGTAAGATTTCGACACGTGGTATAGAAAAGTCAAAAAAAAACATTTACTACGCGTAGTTATTTTTGATCGATCGGATTGTTCGTGTTCTTCATTTTTAGCTTTTTCATCTTTTCAGCCCCAAGTTTTCTCTTCTATTTTCTATTGTTTGAGGCCTCTATGTTAAGTGGCACTGCCGGTCGCTTCTCCGTTAAATGCTTGTTCGCTAGAATAGCTATCCTCATGCCGTGTTTTGCACGAATACCTAATAAAGTAGAGAACGACAAAATGTGATTCACGTTTTTATAAATCGTGAGATCGAAGTGAACTCTATGATGATCAAATATGGAGATCGCAATTATCTCCAAGGAGAAAAATATCAAGATAATTTTGTGATCACAGATGATTTAACTTTTGGGAGTGATCTTCGTGGAATTATCATTTCGATCTTCATGGAGATCATATCTTTCACTAAACAAAATCGTAAAAAAAAAACTCTACAAAACATGATGGTGGTGTATGCATAATAATAAAAAAGAATATTTTTTTCTCACAAAACGCGGACTTCCGACCTCAAGTAGAGCAAATCATCCATTTGTCAAGCGAAGCTTAGAGATCAAAAATGGCACTCACAGTAATTTCATGCACAATATAAGTTTATCATTATTATTCTACATCATGTGCCACAGTTTTTAGAATGGGCTCAGTATTTAAAAAAGAGCAATTATAAGTGCAAATCTATTTTGGCTATGTACAAACCCAAATATTAGGTGCACATCAATTATAAAAAAAATATGCATTCATCCATAAGTCCATGATAATTAATATAAAATACGTGTCTTCGGCCAAAAAATTTATACTACAAAATCCTTTGTAGGAATTGATAGAACATTTTTTATATTCAAAACACTATTGTGGGCTACAAAGTCTTTCTTAGAAATTGATAGTACATTTTTATATCCAAAACATCATTACGGGTTCTCAAGCAATCAACCTACATGAAAATATAAATTTATGTTAGTAAAGTTAATTAGTTGAATAGCATAGATTGAGGCACTACTTGCTTAAATTTACCGACATTTTTCGTTCCTATGATTTGTTCTCCATTAAGCTATAAAGAGAAGAACCAACAATCTTAGAATCACCCGGAAGAGTGACAATCATACATGGTAATTTAATTAATACCTCAAACTTAAAATTTAAAAATAATGATTAAAATGATTTCCACAAAAGAACGGTAGAGGGAAATATGATCCTCGCCCTTGGGGACCTCATGGATGCCACCAGCGATAGCTGCCCAGGCGTAGGTAGTCTCTGGCTTATAGTCCAACGGGACTTTGGAGAGAGAGAGAGAGAGAGAGAGAGAGAGAGAGGGGGGGGGAGAGCTGCTTTCTTGCGGCGCCGATGTTAAAGAGGATTACGCCGAAAGATGGGTTCGAGACAAGGATTCCTCGAACTGAAAGCCATAAAAAGCAGGGCAATGAAATCAAATTTTCTGTTGAGAAAGGCAAAATACTCGTCTGGCGGGGATTGGGAAAAGGATAGAATGGATTAGAGGAAGGAGAGGAGGATGCAGATGAGAACCTATATATAGCACGACAGGTCACTGGGGTTTACTCCGAGCTTTTATCAGAGGAGGGCGCGATCTTCTTCTCTCTTGTTGCGCCGCGGAAAGGAGTTAGGGTTAGGGTTGCGGATCGCGCGGAAAGAGTGGAGTGGCGAAATGAGCGAATAGGGCTGCACCTAAAGTTTCTACCAAAATAAGAAAAATAAATTTGGTTATGTTTATAAGCAGTCCTAATATAACTATTTGCAATCCTAAAAAAACACCTAAAATTACCCCCCTCTTATTGAGAAATTGGCGGAATGCACCCCCGAATTATAGGGATTTGACAGAATGCACCCGAAATATTTAAATTTGGCAGAATGCACCCCCGAATTACTTAAATATTGACGGAATGCACCATGATGTTTCAAACAGGACGGTATTTTGGTCCTGAGCGGTTTCAAACAGTGATATTAGATAGGCAATTGTTAACCGCACTCGCCATTTGGCTATCCGCACCCATTTAAAATTGTCTTTTTAGGGTTCTGTAAAAAAAACCTAACCGCACTCTCATTTTAACGCTTCTCGCCGAGCCCTCATTCTCGCACTCGCCTACACCGACACCCTCCTTCTAGCACTCGCCGACGCCGACACCCAGTTCCCAGTAGAAGGAGGGAGGTTCAGGGAGAGAATAAGACGCCAACGCTACCTTCTCCCTCTCTTCTCGCACTCGCCGACGCCTTCAATCTCGCACTCGCCGCCGCCCAGTAGAAGAACGCCTAAGAGCATCCTATTTGATAGCAGGTCAATGTAAAATATCTCATTTCAGCTTGCTAACATTTTGTTGTTAAAAAAATTCTAATCCTATTTGATAGCAGTTCAATGTAAAATATTCGAAATGGAAGCATAATGTCATAGAAAATATAGGCACCGGTTAATAGAACCAGTCAGAAAACAATTTGCAAACATATGTACTTGTCTTTGTAAACATTTCTGAAGTAAATGCAATTACATAGTAGTTATATTGGAGGGAGGGATTGTAATTTGTTCAAAATTTTATTTTGTTCTTTTATAATAGCAACAGTTGCTTGCTTGGATGTAGCGTAAAACCAAAATTGCTATTGCTATTGATATTGTTAATTTCTATCAATGTATTAGTAGTGATATTGGTTACAATTTCTGAATTTTATATTTTTCATAAAAATTGGTTTGCGGATATCCATTTTGTAAATCACTGATTTGCGGATATCAAATAGTTGCGGATAGCCAAAAATGGGTTGCTAATAAAAATTGACTATTAGATATTAGGTTTGCTTTTCTCCTAAACCGCAGCTTCCCCCGATTCAGCCCTGCGCTGCTTCCCCGTGCCGCCTCCCTAATCTGCTTCCCCGTGCCGCCTCCCTGCGCCACCTCCCCGCGCCTCTCTGCTCTGCCTCCCCGCGCCTCTCTGCGCCACCGTTAAATTCGCTCGCCCCCACCCCCCGAGCCCTAACCCCCGCTTGAAACCTCCCTCCTCCCGTTCGGCGCGACATTTCCGTCCGACGATTCTCCGCCGCGTTTATCTCCCTCTTGCAGACGGAAGGTTTTACGCAAGGAATCGCTTGCTTCCTCGACGGAAAACCTGTTCGGCTCCATCGACGGAGAAGGTTGGCCTCCAAAACTTATAAGCTGCTCTCGGTGTTTTCTTTTTTCCAATCCGAGAAATCCGACGATCCGAAAGGTGGGAGAACCCTAGCGATCAAAACCACTGCGTTCCTAACATTGTTTCATAGAAGATGGGTAGGAAGAAGAAGGTGTTCATCGACAAGAAGAATTCTGCCACTTTCAAGCTTCTTGCTCGCGACTCCTCCACCCTCCATGCATCTGACGGCACCTCTGTTCCCCCAGCCTCTGACCGCGTCTTCGTCAGGGTTGACAACAACCTTTTCCACGTGAGCGGAAACTTTATGAACGACGATGACGATGCTGACCATGAGCCGGTTAGCCAGAAAGGAGAAGATGGCGACTCTATATTTGCCGACGCACCCGGCGACACTGACGATCAATTGAACTTCTCGCATACAAGGACAAATGATACTTCTCGTGGCCTTCCGAATCGGGATTCCTGCTTTCTTCCTGATGAAATTAGAAAGGAAATTCTCGAGCTAGGGTTACCAGACGATGGCTACAACTATCTTAAGCATCTTCGGGAAATTAACAATACCGGTGCTGGCTCTGCTTACTATGAAAACAGTAAAGCAAGACTAGATCTCGTGCCGCTTGATGTTAAGGTAAGTCCAATAGTTCTTTAGGAGTTCCTTTTTCTGGTTTGGAAATCTCTCACATTGTTTTTCTATAATTTTTAAGGCCTATGATGCCTCCAGACTAAAAGTTACTGGAGATGAATCAGAAAAGAATTCTATCAGCACCGTTGCATCAAAGGCGGTCAATGTTAGGGTTCATAAGGTTATTGATCCAGACGTGGTTAGGTTACTCGATGACAGCGATTTGTCGAGGTTTGGATCAGATACTGAGGATTTTGAGGAGGATTTTGTGTTTAAGGCAAATCTTCCTGAGGAAAATGAGCAGGGGAATGAAGAGTCTGATACAGAAGAATGGAAATTGTGTCTGACCAAGGCTGAGGAGGTGAATGAATCTCTTGAAGAGGATGGTGAAGATGTACAGGTTGATGGTGAGAAGCCTAGAATTCATAGACTTCTGGACGAACAGTTTGACTTGGTGACTTCTCTTCTCTTGTTGAAATAGTTATTTTGATCTTTCTTTCTGTAGAAGTTTCTCTTATAATCTCATAGTAGTTGCTGTTAGGTAATGTTCTTTGAAGTTTCTCTCATCAATTCTTTCATTTTCTATCAGTTGATTCTTCATTTTATCCCTTGTCTTTCTTTTACAGCTCGCACTCCAGGAATATAATGATGACACTTGTAGTGATGAAGATGGTTGTCTAGAAATGGAAGGCGGCAAGCATGCTGTAAACCTTCATGATGCTCTCAAGGGATGCAAAGTTGATGATTTAGAAGTCGAGGAACAATATCGAGTTCCCAGTGATTATGCACGCAAACAAGAAGAAACGGGGAACCAGTTTGATGATTCGATCGATGTGATTCGCAGGTGTAGAGAGTATGCTGCGAAGTATTTCAATGAAGATGAGGATAATGAAGAGTCGATCATGTTTGAGGAAAGTAGCGACGATTCAGAAATTTGGGACTGTGAGACGATTGTATCTACATATTCAAATCTCGATAACCATCCCGGTAAAATACAAGGGCCGGGTAATCCGAACTGGAAATCTGCAAAAAACCTTCGTGTTGATTCGATAAAAAAGGTTGACATGATTGAACTTCGAGGAAAAGAGAAGCTTCCCTTGGATTTTTTACCGCATGGTAAAAAAGAATTTGACAAGCTAAAGAAACCACCTGGTTCTGAAAAGGAGAGGAGCAAATCGCGTAGGGAGGAATCAAAAGACGAGAAGAAAGAACGCAAGGTGCGTATAGATATCACACTTATGAAATTTCATGTGGCAGTTGCAATTGATTTCTACATATACATTTTCAATACTTATTGCTATAACTTTTTATTATTTAATGTCGGTATTTTAATAATTAATTATAGATTTACACTTCATGGATAAAGCAGAAAGGTGTAGCCATGAAGTGTCTTCTTTATATGTATATGAATCTAGGGTTAATTATTGGAATATTCCCTGGACTTTGCATAATTACAAGGACCTGCTGAGTTTACATTGCAGTGTGAACGCTGTAGGGCGATATTTTCCTATTTAAAAGTCGCTGCAGGCTGACCAGCTTTCTCTCTTGTCGGCGTTCGTATTTCGACGGCTCACCGCGGTTTCTAAAATCCTGACCAAAGGGGCCCTAAATATAATATCATTGTAGAATTATTGCATTTATACTTTTATACGTATCCTGCTACTGCGTTTCTAAATACTAATGCTACATATAGGTCGCTGTGAAAGAGGAGAAAAGAGAAGCTAGAAGGGCAAAGAAAGAACTTAAAGAACTTTACAGATGCGAAAGCTACAAAGCTCAGAAGGTTGTTGCTATTTCAATGCCACCTGCCGTCCATCTTATGTAAGCCAGGAGAAATACTTATGATTTTGTAAGTGATTATTCTCTCTGATATATTTCCTTAACAATATGAAAGAACAGTAAATGACTTGTTAATTAGAACTTTAGAAATAGTTCAGAAATTCTTTGAACAAAACAATTTGCCCTGACAAGTCATCTAGGTACCAAACCATGGTAATGCATTAGTTATTGAGTTTGAACCAATTTTTTGCATGATAATTGCCAGCACTCTTCTTACTGATTCTGTTAAATCATTCTATTTTATTTTACTCTCCCAGTGACGCAGGGTACGGCCCTGAGGGAACTTAAGGATAAATGCAGGTGCTATTTCCGATGAAGCCAAACTTGCAATAAGATATTTAATAAAACAATATGATTTGATTTTCCGCAAAATAAAAGCTTTAAATGAAGATAACAAGAAAGGAGTACAAATGCGAGAGTGCGCGAGATCAAATGACTAATTAAACTAGAAATTACCAAGACCTAAATAACTGAAGTCAAAGCTTACAAACTAATATCTCCTCAAGTAGAGATTAACACAAGATTCTAATGTAAAGAAATAATAAACACACCTTGAACTCGCACAATATTGAAAGGGGAGGGCTGGAGTTGATTTTGGAGGGCTGTGGAGTAGTCGGGAGAACCACCCGGGGCTGGACTTCAGGTCCCAATAGTGTTGCAAAGGCCTGGCTGCGACTGGAGGGGGCTGGAACTCAGGGTCCAGCTGCTGGGAGGGCTCGGCAGGGAGCTGGGAGGCTAGGGAAGGCTTCCAGGATGCAAGGAGGCTTGCCGGTGATCGAGTACGGGAGCTGGACAGACGCAGGAAAGAGTTTGGGGGTTGTAAGTTGTTGTTCAGTGGGTTTTTGGAAGCTGGAAGTGGTCGATTGGGAGGGGGAATCGAAGGTGGGCTGCAGCATTAGTGGGAGGTGGGGGTCTGTTTTGAGGGAGAAGGGGGGTTTGTGGCTCCACGTGAGGAATGGGGTTCGGTTAGGCTGAAGGGTGTTGGAATTGGGAACTAAAATGATGGAAAATGATGGGACGCTTTTCAAACAAATTGAGTCTAACATCTCCTAAGCATACATGAATTGAAAAGAGTTTCAAAACCAAAGTGAGTCTGATCAGACGCTTTTTAAACCATTAAATCTGTAAATAATTAAATTTACACCAGAATTTCAAGAGTACAATGAAAAATAACTATTAAATATTTCTTTCACAAAAAGTTTGTTTTCCGGATTTAAAAAGGTATAACAACAAGTCCAAACTTTGCTGCAAGAAGGTGCTTAGAAGCTGGAAGTTACATCTAAAGCGGTTGGACCATTTCCATGTATTTAATGGTGGCATCTGCAATTGTTGTGCATACCTGAACTCCTTTCATTTCATCATTCTCCTGATCAGCCTCACCATTGCATTTCCTAGAGAGATCAAACCTAATCAAGAGAAGTTATTTGAATAACATTAGAAGATTACAGGTTTAATCATATAAATTCAGTAGACTGATAAAGAAATATCAAATATGTGAGTTACCAATTCAACAAGTCAGGCTAGCTGGATTGGAGCAAGAGTATGTCCAATTTATTTCTTAATCCTGCAAGCAAGGAGTGATCAAGTACAAAAGAGCTTACAATTTGAATTTAAGGATTATACAGTTGGCCTTTTGATTGGTATAGCTGAACTCCATTTTACAATTTCAATTATACAGGGGCGATCATCAAGCTATCGCTCATCGAAAATATTTTAGTTTGGAGGCTTATTTTAAGGAGCTTACAATTTGACAAACCTTGATTCCCACGGGTTTAGGGTATATAAAGGAAGAATACGACTCAAACTCATAAATGTATGATCAGTGACCTTATTGTCTGACTTGTGATTCCTTCACTTACTACTTCTATTACTCTTAGAGCCCTATCGAGTGTTAAAAAACCAAGTCCTATTTCGGGGGCTTGCTCTGAAGGTCTTGCTCTTGCTTCCTTCTTTCCACCAGTTGAGCACTAGTGGAAAGAAAGATTGGCATAGATTCACACTGAAGAACCAAGGCCTGTGTTCATCAGTGCTAACCTATCGTTCCGGTATCTTTTCCTTGTTTTTCGTCATCAACCGAAAATCATCTTTCTTTCTCTTTTCTCTTTCTTTGTGAATTTCTTTCTCTTTTGATCAGTGAACTCTCACTTTCTATTCATTCGCCTTACGGCTCTTTGATCTGTCTTTGTGAAGGAGCAATGTTGCTGACTCTTCGCCTATCGGCTCACCCCCCCTTTTCTTTGGGCATTCGTCGCTATCGCGACTCACCTACTTGACTTGCCCTAAAGTAGCGCCTCCGGGACTCGAGTCATAGAAAGAGAATGTTGCTGACTCTTCGCCTAACGGCTCATCACATAAATAGCAATGTTGGTTACCCTTCGGGACAACACGAACAGAGAAGATCTCTCAGCACAGTCTCGAATTTCGGGCAATTCGCTCTGCCAGTCGCAGTTTCCCGACCTGTAAGGTACCTGGGGTGCTACCCGATCTCGAATCAAACATCCACTCGGCCGCGCCGCATCATGAATGTGTTAAGCATCTTTGTATCTTCTTTGACTTCTGAAAAAGCAAAGACCACGAACAGCCGTTCCCATTGCACGGTCTACTGCCCGGATGGATGTTACATCGCTCAATAAGAAGTCAAAGAAAGGCAAGAGCTCGTATACTGTTCACATTCGTTGAAGAAGAAAATCATTCTCTATCTATAGACGATCAATGAGATCAGAAAATTTTCTCTTTCTATACGATCTATTCGAAATGAGATCAGAAGCTCTTCTCTTTGAGAATTCTCGTAGAGAACTTCTCTTTGAGAATTCTCGTAGAGAACTTCTCTTTTCATTCTCATTATCGTAGAGAAATGAGATCAGAAGATTTGATGATCTTTGAACAACGATATCTAAAGAATCGCTCATCCTGTTCGCATTCATTTCTTTCTCAATTCCACATTGATAGGGGAATTCTTCTCAAGAATCCACTTCGCTAATGCTCGCTATCGCCTATCTATATCTAGTTTTCATATGAAAAAGCGTCTCCTCCGCCTATCGGCTCACCGACTACGTCTCCTCCCTTAGCCCACTCCTACCTAGGATATAGGCATTTTTTTCTTTTCTTATGCGCCTCTTCGCTTCGCTCGAGCTACTTCGTAACCTCTGAGTCTTCCGGTTCTTCCGGTGAGGAGTAGGTATATCTTGACTTTCTAGGTGACGAGGAGAAAGCTCCCATCTCGATAGTTTTTCGCACGGATTCATTGAAGAAGGATTGAGGCAGATAGGCTGACTGGCTGGAAGGCTGAGCTCAAACACTTTCAAGAACTTGTTGGAGGAAATTGAGAAAAGGAAAGGCGAGCGATAACGAAGAAAGGAGTGAGACAGAGAAGGCTACTGCTAGTTTTCCTATCGTGACAAATTGAATTTCACTAACAGGCGATTGCTTTCTGTTCTTCTCTTAAGAAAGGCTTTCTTGAAAAGAGATGACCGTGGGAAAGAATCTTTTTGACTCTTTCATTATTCACACAAACCCTTCGATGACTTATCAGTTGCCTTGCTTTTTGAATAGTTGAACAAAAATGGAGACGAATCAGAAGAACGTCCAATCTTGTTTCTAGATTGAGATCCATCTTTGGGTCGTCGCGCCTCGGTGCATCGGTACCATAAAAAACAAGTGTAGGGATGTAAGCGAACAGGTCATCTTTTTCTCTTCGACTTCACTAGCGCTCATTTTCGCCTCACTCTATATGCTCACCTCTTCGCCTAACGGCTCACCGCCCATTCGGGCGGCCTTATGTCGCCTCTTCTCAAGCGTCAAAAGGGAGTAGCAGCAGGCTTTTGATTTTGTCAAGGCTCACTCCTCAGACCACTGAGATTGTCAATTTATGCAGCTGATTCATCTATATGGTGTTTCTTGGCGGCGGTATATGAAGTAGACTCAGGGGAAGAAAAAGCTCTTTCTTACTTGAGTCGACTTTGAACTGGTATAGAGGTTTGAAGACCGCTCTGTTTAGCTCTTCATTTTTCTGCAAGAAAGCTCAGACATTAGATGTTGTACTTTTCTGTGTTGGGCACTGAGAAAATTGATCTTCTTAAGTACATGCTATCTAAACCAAACCGGTAGGATTGGGAAACAGAATTGAACAAAAAGCTAGAAAGGGAATGAACCTAATGCAGTAGTGGAATCATCTATCTTCAAGGGAGAGAGATCGATAGGAGCCGCGCAGCTAAGTCCGCAATAGGGCCTTTTTTGAGTACCACTTGAAAGCCAAAGAAACCTATCGTATCTAAAGTCAACTCCAATAGGAGCAATTCGGAGCCGCGAGGCGAAGAGTTCTTATAGCCCGACGCGCTGCTTCATACTCCCCGTTTGTGCACTCGGGTCTCACGGTATGGCTGATTCTGACGACCTTTTGATCCCGGCCATTGTCTTTCTCTGGTACTAGCGAGAGGCTACGACCACGATCCCGTTAACGGATCAGGGGGACGATGTGGAAGAGTCAGACTGATCCTAGTGTTTTCAGATTCAACTTGTGATTGCACTCATCTGTACTCGAGTCCTTCTCTATTAGAGAAAGTCGCTTTCCTTCCCGGGAACTGAGGAGGTGCAAAGGCGGCTCACCGATTTGATGCATCGTAATAGAATAAAAGGGTGAAGACCGGATGAACAACTCAAGGCATATGACGCTCCCTAGCTAGGAAATCTTCGAATTCCACTTCCTTCGGTGCGTGCGATTCCCGCCTTAGAGTTCCATTCAGGTTGAGTAAACTCTCGCTTTTTTTTCTTTCATTTCTCATTGAGTTGAGTACGAGATCGCTGAACACCTCGCGGTGGTTACACCTCTCGCCTATCGAAGTTCTGTTCACCTCGTCTGAGAACTTGTATAAAGAAGGATTTCCCGCCTCAACAGGAACGGAGTGGAAGCATGACTCTCTCCTTTCACATATGATCTTCGCTCGCTCTCGCTCTTGCCCTGAGAGCTTTCTTTCCGGATGAAACGAAACCCGTGTTTTTTTCATCAAACCTGAAGTGAAATAGAAAACTCTTTCTTTCGGCTTACAGCTCACGACATTCGCCTTAATGAGTTCCAAATCCAATTTGTTTTTTTGTCTTTCGCCTTAATGAGTGAAAAAACAAATTCTTTCTCTTCAATGTTCCAAACTCTCCTTTGATTCTGGACCACAAGAACTCTTTGTTTCGATCTGTATGTTTCTACCTGTAATAGGAATTGGTCTTTCTCCTGATTTCGTTTTCCCATTCTCGGACAAGTTAGACTCTCTCATTCTTTTGCATTTGAGATATTGAAAGAGACAATTTTCATGAATTGGAAAGACAGTCTTCTCATTCTTTGACTTTCCTCTTTTCATGATTCTTCGTTGTATAATGAAACAAAAAGAAATGTGACTCAATCAAAGGTCCAACTGATCCCCGCGCCTCTCCTTTCAATATGCAGTTACAAAGAATCCTCTTCAAGTAAGAGGGATTAGACCTCAGACGATTCCAAAGAGAAAAACTTCAATCATTTCCATTTGTTTGAGGGAAGAAAAAGAGAGGTCAGATCTCTCCCTAAAGAGTCAGAGGAATTCTCCGTGAATCTCAATGAAGAGGAATTCACAATTGAGGCGGGAAGTCACTAGAAAAGATCTCAAAGGAAATAGAGAGGCTTTGATTGTGTCAAAATTGTTTATTGAATTTCATTCTTTGAAAAGAGTTGTATCTTGTTCAAACGTATAAAGAGAGCTGGGGCTAGTTGAAGCAGCCGGTCAAAAACCAACTAGTTAGAATAGGCATGAAAGAGCTCAATTCGATATGTTCTTTTACTACATATAGGAAGAAAACATTGACCTCAGTCTCAATCCAGATATGACGGTAAGAAAAAGGGAAAGAATTCCAATTGCAAATTCTTGATTCATCAGTCATTATAGACGGACAAAAAGAAAAGACGAACTACCAAAGGGAATTCTCTCTTTCACAGAAAAGAGAATTCAATTGTCTTCATAGAATGAGAGGGTAGCGTGTCGTACTCCGGGAATCCCATTTCACCACCGCAAGGTGTTCAGCGATCTCGTACTCAACGCCAAATAAGAAAGAAGATTGAAATGGATAAAGAAGAAGCTTTTTCTACATCCATATGAGAAAAGAGATTCAGACACATTGAAAGACCGCCCCGTGCGCTACCCGCCTTATGATTCATCTATGGAGCAGACGTATTCTCGAATCAAACTCTCGATTAGAAACGTTTGGAGCGGGAGCCCGGGAGAGCAATGCACGTTCCAAGGTGGATTTGACCCAGTCAAGTTATCTTGAACACTGATGGTTCCATGAAGAAAGAGCTCAAGCTGCAGCTGGGGGCTTGTTGCGGAACTCTTGAGGTCAGTAGATCAGAGGGTTTATGGTCAATATCGGCTCAACTAAGAGTTTGGTTGCAGAACTTAGGGCAGTTCAAGAGGGCTGAATTTGAGCGAAAGACTTGGGAATTCAGTCTCTTATTGTTGAGTTAGATGCAGTGGTGGTGGTTCACATGCTAAAGAAAGGGGTCACAACTTCTCATCCGTGCTCCACACTTGTGCAAGAATGTCAACGGATGGGGAGCAACTCTTCATAGAGCTCTGTACATGAGCTAGATTAAGCCTTTATCAGGAAAGATTGTCAGATTATGCATGAGCAACTAATTTCTTGGGAGAAACCAGGAGCAGGATTTGTCAAAGTTCATACGGACGGGGCATCTAAAGGCAATCCGGGTGTTGCAGGGACCAATCCACCGCGTCGGGGAACCAATCCGTCCCCATTCTTCAATCTGGTGGCTCCCTACCTCTATGGTCCAAAGGCATAGAGTCAGAGTGCATTCCGCTCCTCCCCCCTTAGAGTAAGCGGGTCTTTTTCCACAGTACAAGTCATGCCCTCACTCAGTCCCATCCCATAGCAACATCAGTAGCAAACAACCTATTATAGGTTTGACCCATACCCGAAAGCTAGGGTTCGAATCCTACTTGAGGAGATTTTCTTCATTCCGAGGAAGAAAGAGAAATGAAAGCCTTAACACATTTCTATATCTAATCTGACGGCTATGTGCGGATCGCCTTTCGCTGAGCTGGTTGTGAGATCGATCCCTTCAACAGATGTTGACTTCGCCTATCGGCTCACCCCCCTTGGGGCCTTCGCCTAACGGCTCACCGACCCATATGGTCTCCTTCTCCTCGTAACCTCGTCTCACCCCCTTTGGGCCCACTCGTAACCTCGTCGCTGATATCCTTTCGCCTTGATTTTCTTCTTTGATATATGCTCACCTCCTTACGGAGCCTTTGGGTCGCCATAGCCTCGTCAACTCGGGTCGCCTTCTCCGTCCACGTAGCAAAAGCAAGACGTCCTTCCTCTTCGGCCAAGCCTTCCCCAGCTCCCCGTTGTTCCCTTCTTAGCTACGCTACATTTGCTACTTCGTCCTCTTTGTCACTACGCTATGGAACTTTCCCCGGAGCGAGAATCTCATCTAGTAGGACATCAACTTGTTTGCCTAACCTATACTCTCTCAACTCTGATGAGCGCTTACTTTACGCGGGATCATATCTCACATCTCGGTATACTGAATAGACCCCCGTTTGTTCTTTCTCATTCGAATTGACTAACAATAGCTATCTACAGGTGTTTGTTGAGAAAGCAAAGGTATTTGCTGCTCGACCAAAGAAGATTTCGTAATGGAAGAAAAGAAGGGTGATGATCACGATCACGTAATGTGTTGAAGAGTGGATTCACCCGAGAGGAGTCTAATTCTGGGAAGTGGCAAAAGACGACGTTTTGATTGCGCAAGAGATGATGCATACAATTCATCCTGGGTGGGCCTACCTGGCATATATACTGGGATTCTTTTTCGGATGACATACACCAATTCTCTAATATCTCAAGTTTTGGGTATGGATGGTGTCTGACTTTAAGAAGAGGGAACTTTTCGGAATGAATGGAATTCAGTAATGGAAAGGACTATCTGAATACCTACGCTACCTTGACTCAGTATACCCAGTCAAGCTCAAAGCCTATATTCTCAATTCTCACCGTGAACCACTAGGAAATCTGACTTCGACGCTTAGCTACATTTTCTCAGCTCGTTAGATGAGAAGCCTTACTAACATAAGTTCATCTGTCTGATTGTGCGCAGAAATTCTCCAGTCCAACCAAAAAAGGGTGAGATGATGTTCTACAAGAATCTTCTTGGAGATGAGCTCCTTAAAGGAATCAAAAGCGGAGTCTGGGAATGCTAGACGTATGAGTACTTGGGTCTTTCATTGACAAGCAATCTGGGGAAAGACTCCCCCTCCCCGATGGTAGATTACTCATGCTACCCGACTTAGCTACTTGTTGGTCTGGGTCGTAATATCCCCGATGTTTTCCTATTCTGACTCAAGAAATTCTTGAGAATGAGAGTCAGGTTATCTCCAAGACATAAGAATTCTCCATCTCCAGCCTCTCTCTCTATCTATCTCTTTCGGGTCTCACCACAACCAATTCAATTCCTTTCTCATTGGCCCCTTCTCAGCAGCTCTTTCAAGCAAAAAACATTGAAAGAAGAGATTCAACAATTCTATGATTCAACCTCAGACCGGAAAGAAGAGATTCAAAGAACAATGAGTCAACCTCATACCCTTTTGAATGTAGCGGATCACAGTGCAGTGGAGCTGATGTGTCTTCGAAGAATAGGAACTGGTAATCACCGATATGCCCATATTGGTGATATTCTTGTTGCTGTAAGAAAAGAAGCAGTGCCCAACATGCCTCTAGAAATATCATAATTCGGGCTGTGATTGTACGCACGTGTCAAGACCTCAAACGTGACAATGGCATGATAAGACGATATGATGACAATGCAGCGGTTATCATTGATCAAGAAGAAGGAGCTCGGATTTTTGGAGACTTGCCGATAGCAAAAGTGCATTTTTTCACGCTTTTTGCTCTTTTTTCTTGTTTTTGCTTAAGGGTAAGTATAGTCAAGGTGTGGTCTCACTCTTTTTTTCTTTTTCTTTGCTTTGGAGTCGCTCGATTTCTTTCTCTTTGATCTGTCTTTGAAAAGCGAGGATCAGTGAACTCGACATTTTGATTACTCTTCGCCTAACGGCTCATCACATAAAGAGCAAGCAATGTTACCCTTCGCCTATCGGCTCACCGTGAACTCTAAATTAAGAGTTATCTCCGGGACTGAACGAACAGAAAAGAGCTCACAACACAGTCAAGAACTGAGTTCATTCGCTCCTACTAAGTAATATGTTGTCCGGCCTAGTCCGTGAGGACGATGAAGGCACTTTGGGCGCTACCTTTTTTTAGAGAATCAAATCAGCCCTATGTTCTATGCCGCAGCATGATCATTGACATGTGTTACGCATGACGCCCATGACCACTTTGTAGCTTCTTTTCCTTCTAAAAAAGCAAAGACCACGAACAGCCGTTCCCACTAGGTCTACTGCCTGGATGGATGTTACATCGCTCAATCAGAATTCAAAGAAAGGCAAGAGCTCGAATACTGTTCGCATTCGTTTCAGAATCATTCTATATACGAGATATGAGATCATCAGATTTGAGAATTCTCGTAGAGAAATGAGATCAGAAGATTGGAGGTCATTCTGTATTGAATAGAAAAGGTCATTTTTTAGTGGTGTTGGTGTTTCAGATCAAAAAGATCTTTTCTACTCAAGTACCAAAGGTCCTTTTTTTAAAGGAAGAGCTTCAGGCACGCCTGTGATGATTTTCACTCAGAGCAAAATTGGTCCCGAGGTAAGGAAGAACCAATTATGCCAAAAGATGTGTACAACCAGACAGAAGTGCTCCTGTTCACCGGGTTTTTCACCCATAATATACACACGAAAGACGTGCAAGATCATTACCATCATACTTGCTGACCTTTGATGAACTGATCGAACCAAAGTTGGCCTCAGTCATTCTGTATTGAACAGAGGAAAAAGCCTCTGTAACGGTTGGACGATAAGAAAAAAAAGGTCATAGCAAAACCCGTAGCTACTTGTACTAAAAAACAAGTCAGCGTAATCCCCCCTAGACAAGAAAAGATGTTGACATGAGGAGGAACATATTGACTGGTTATATCATCTGCAATCGCTTGAATCTCGAGACGTTCCTCGAACCAATCATAGACTTTCTTGAGATAGGTAATCCAAGAAAGATTCCCCCTCCGAGTGCCATATATGAGAATTTCATCTTGTACGGCTCAAGGCAAAACACACAGTCTGTTTTCAGAAGAGAGAGTTTTCAACTTCTTGGAGCTTGACTCGATTTGACCCGGTCAAAAAAATCCCGAATCTCTTCTTTGTGATGATAATGCCAAGAAAGACAATCTCAAGTTGGCTCATCCGTCTTTCTTTATGTTAATCATGACAGGCCTTTTGAATCTTCTCTTTCCTTTTTTTTTTGAAGAGTTGATGATGGACAATCCCGAAAGATCTGTTGAAGATGTCAATCAGTTTGTTGAAAACTTCTTTGTTTTTTTGTACTTTCTTTTTCTCTTCTTCAAATGAAAAAAAAAGACCAAAATCCGATCTATTCATTCAATCTTTCCTTTTTTAGAAGAGAAAGTCTCACATTTTAATTCTGTGTCAGATCTACTAATACCCCATCCCATCCATCTGGAAATCTTAGTTCAAATCATTCAATGCTGGATCAAAGATGTTCCTTCTTTGCATTTGTTGCGATTGATTTTCCACGAATATCATAATTGAAAGATTCTCATTACTGCAAAGAAAGACATTGCGTGGATGGGGCTTTTCAAAAAGAAAGAGAAATGATTTTTTTGGTTCCGACATAATTCTTCTGTATATGAATGCGAATATATATTCTTGTTTCTTCGCAAAGAGTCTTCTTATTTACGATCAACATCTTTTGAAGTCTTTCTTGAGCGAACTGGAAAAAGAGAAGATTTTAGAGTAATGTATTGTAATTCTTTTAAGAGGATTCTATGGTTCCTCAAAGAACCTTTCTTATGTTCGATATCAAGGAAAATCAATTATGGCTTCAAAGGTTCTGATGAAGATGTTCATTTTTGGCAATTTTCTTTTCACTTTTGGTCTCAATCTTCTAGGATCTCATAGAAAGGAATTACCCAACTCTTCCTTTCCTTCTCTTTTCTGGGATCTTTTTTCAGTGTACTAAAAAAGCAAGAGCTTTGGTAGTAAGAAAAAAATGCTGGAGAATTCATTTTGAAGAAAGACTCTGACTCAGAAATGAGATACCATAGCCCCAGTGATTTCTCTTATTGGAGCATTGTCAAAAGCTCCATTTTGTACCCATCCCATTAGTCAACCAATCTGGACCGATTTCTCAGATTCTTATATTCTTGATCTATTTTGTCGGATTGGATATGTAGAAATCTTTGTCGTTATCACAGTGGATCCTCAAAAAACAGGTTTTGTATCGTCTAAAGTATATACTTCGACTTTCATGTGCTAGAACTTTGGCTCGTAAACAGAAAAGTACAGTACGCACTTTTAGACGAAGCCCACGAGGCGGTTCAGGATTCTGAGAAGAATTTGTTCGGGAAGACTTTCATTTTCCTCCAAAAAGTGCTTTTCCTTTGCATGGTTTACATAGAGAACGCATTTGGTATTTGGACATTATCCGTAGATCCGGTGGATCATTAATGATTGTTTATTAAACAAGATTCAGAAATTTGTCTTCTGAAATGCTCATATATCATTCTATATCGTATATAGAATGGTGAAATTCTGAAATGAAAGAGCAGCGCTGAGAATGAATTCTCAATGTCATTTTTTTGCTTTTTGATATATACATAGGGAAAGTCGTGTGCAATGAAAACTGCAAGCACGGTTTGGGGAGGGACCTTTTTTCTATTGCAACAAGGATTTTCTACTCCATCTGACTAGTTCTGGGTTCGAGTCCCGGGCAACCCATCAATCCATACCAAAGTGCAATCTATAGATCTTTTTTTGATTGGTTTACATTAGCATATAAGACATGTTAGACTATGAAAGAACAAGCCTTTCATTAACTATCTCATCTTTAGTTAGAGTTCATACGTGTGCTTGGGAGTCCAAAAGAAACCAAGATCTTACCATGACTGCAATTTGAGAGAGACACAAAAGTACAAGCCTATGGGGTCGGGGGTCGCTTCTGCAACTGGATTACCAGTACTGAAAACCGTCTTGACATTGGATGGTTTGGTGTTTTGATGATCCCTACTTTATTGACCGCAACTTCTGTCTTTATCATTGCCTTCATTGCTGCCCCTCCAGTCGAGATTGATGGCCGTCTCTACTGTATGGAAACAATATTCTCTCCCCGGTGCCATTCTTCCTACTTCCTTCAGCTATAGGTTTGCATTTTGACCCAATATGGGAAGCGACATCTGTTGATGAGTGGTTATACAATGGCGGTCCTTATGAATTGATTGTTCTACACTTTTTCAGTCAAAAGTGTAGCTGGGTTGTGAGTGGGAACTGAGTTTCCGTCTGGGTATGCGTCCTTGGATTGCTGCTGCATATTCAGCTCCTGTTGCGGCTGCTACAGGTGTTTTCTTGTTCTACCTTACCATAGAATTCTCGGTCAAGGAAGTTTTTCTGATGGTATGCCTTTCCTTTAGGAAGATCTGGTACTTTCAACTTCATGATTGTCTTCCAGGCAGAACACAACATTCTTATGCACCCATTTCACATGTTAGGCGTAGCTGGTGTATTCGGCGGCTCCATATTCAGTGTTATGCATGGTTCTTTGGTAACTGTATTCTTTTCATCAGGGAAACCACTGAAAGCGAGTCTGCTAATGAAGGTGACAGATTTGGTCAAGAGGAAGAACCCTAGAATATCGTAGCCGCTCATGGTTCTTTTAGCCGATTGATCTTCCAATATGCTAGTTGAAACAATTGCCGTTCCTTACATTTCTTTCTGGTTGCTTGGCCTGTAGTGGGTATCTGGTTCACTCACTAAAAGAGGATGGATTATGGGAGTGTGTGACTTGAACTCTTGATTGGTCCATGCTGATATATGATTTGATCTGCCACGTTGGAATTCACAACCCGAGGTGTCTTCGCATCCAACCTTCCCCTTATGTAGCATAGGATAGGTGGGTTCGCTTGAGGAGAAGATTTTCTATGATCATACTCGAATCATGTGATGCATGAAAAAGGCTCCGTAAGATCCCTAGAATCTGCGATGTGGCATGATCATAGATAGAAAACTCCAATGTTCTATCTATTCCACTTTGTTTTCTTTTTCTTTTTTTCCTCAATTTTTGAGAATTGCTCCTTCTAGTAATTAGTCTTTCGTATGAATTTGATAGTAATCTTAGTTAGAGTATGTAGATGCATTCATTTCCTATGCATCGACCCTGGTCATCAGAGTGAAATAAGGGATCTAAGGGGTTAGACTTTCAAAACCGTCTTTTTGTATGTCAGAAAAGAGAGATGTTGTGGAGAGAAAGACCAACTAAAAGACATGAGACAATCCAAAAAGCACTTGATCATAATTTCATTTGTCAGCCTACTTGGATATTTAGCATTTCCTTGCCAGAACTCAATTCAATGAAAAGAATCGTTGCAACTCGGGCAAATGTAATTTGAGAAAGTTTTTCTGACATAGAGCATATCTTCTTTCTTTTCCCCAGTGTTCGTGAAAGAGCTTTATGACTTGAATCCAACTGCCCCTGCGTGGTATGTTTGGTCTTCTCGTATGGGACCGATCGATCTCAGGTTGGGATAACTCGTCGTGTTGACCTCGCGTGGACCTATTATCTTACTCAAAGAAGGATGATGGTACGTGTGGATGGATTTCCAGCATGAACAACGCTCCCCGTCGGTGGGTACGTATGAACTTCTACACGGGTGGATCACTCGTAGGGATTCCCTCTACCGGGACCCCACGGTATGGTACGTGTGGATCTCGTATGGGAGCCGAACATCGACCCTTGACCTCTACCTCGTAGTCATAGCAAGGAAACGACCCTTGACCTCTACCTCGTAGTCATAGCAAGGAAACGACCCTTGACCCTTGACGTCTACTAGGGTCCCGTGCTTCTAGCTAGTTCAGATGTAGGGAATTGTGTTGATCGTTGTTCTTCGCTTCGTAGCGTGGATAAGATGGCAGCGCTCCAGCTCACTCACTCAAGAATGGGATGGGACGGCAGTGGTCCCCGGTTCTGATCGCAGTCTCTCGTCCTAACATCAGAGATCTCCCAAAGAAAGAACTACTCGCTAGGCTTTTAGTCCTGTGCGGGGTGGAGATATTAGTAAGTCGAATGACTTATTCCCGGTCTTGTTTGGACGTTGTACTACATTGGAATCCTGAAGCACCGCCACGAAGGCTACCGCGCGTTCACCTTCGGTAAGGCACCACCCTGTTGTGCCAGCAGCCAACTCCGGCGTGTCAGCTTCGCTACGCGCCTCATCAAGCCACTGACTTGTCTAGCTTCCCAACTGGTAGACGGTTCCTCCGAAGAAGGGAGAAATCAGTTGATTCTTCCTAATCACCGGAAGCGCATAGAAAATAGAAGCGCTTTTTCCGGTTCAGGGGAGTTTGAATACAAACGCCATAAGGAAGAGAAATGAAATGTTGCAAGTTATGCGTCACTGAGGTTGAATCCTCTGATCATGTCTTTCGTTCATGCTCTTTTGCGATACAAGTCTGGCGCAAAGTTGGGGGTCTTCAACAGTCTAGTAATCTGCCGTTGCTGGATTGGGTGAGGCGTAACTGTTTACATCAAAACCGAATAGTTGGGGTCTATGGAAGGCGCGGTGCAAGTTTGTGTTCGAGGGGTCGTCTCTCAATTCTCATGAGCAGGTGGCCAACTATGCGAGTCAACTTTGCACTGATATTGTTGCTGCTTGGGATTGTCGGTCGGTTGCTCGTGCGGATGGATTCTTCTTTTCCTACCCCCAGAGGGATGGACTGCCTGATGGAGCAGTGAAAGACTCGCTTCAAAATGTGTTTCAACAAAACGGTCATTGTTCTCATTCCTAAAGTTGAGGGACCTGAGCGAATCAGTCAATTTCGACCGATTAGCTTATGTACAGTTCCTATGAAACTCATCACCAAGGTCCTTGTGGTTTCCTATCCAAATTGGTGGGTACTTCTCAATCAAGCTTTCTTCCTGGGCGCAATACCATGGATAAGATCATTGTGGTTCAGGAAGCTATTAATACCATGAGAACTATGAAGAGAAAAATTGACTTGGAGAAGGGAATCAAATGGAGCTTTCTCAGATCTGTTCATGAAGAAATTGGCTTTCCGATTTCATTGATCATGTTCACTGCTTCCTCTAATTCATTCTCTATCTTGTGGAATGGGGACAAACTTCCTGCTTTCAAGCCTTCAAGGGGTCTGAGATAAGGAGACCCTCTCTCCCCGTATCTTTTTGTTCTATGTCTTGAGAAACTCTCTCATTTGAGAAATGATGTTGTATGCAGTGGTCAATGGATTCCTCTTTCTATCACTAGACAGGGTCCCCATTTATCCCATGTTTGCTTCGCCGACGACATTGTGTGATTTGGAGAGGCATCTACTAATCAGCTTTCTGTCATGATGTCTATTCTTGATTTGTTTTGCGAAGCCAGTGGTGAATTAGCTTAGCGAAATCCAAATTATTGGTTTCTAAAAACATCAATCATAATCAAGCTGTTGCTCTTAGCTCTCACTGTGGTATCCCTTTGACGGATGATCTGGGGACGTACTTGGGCACCCCTATGATTAATGGCAGAGTGACAAAAATGATAGGTCTCTGTTGAGCAACACTCAGGCTCGACTGAATACTTGGGCTAAGAAGTTTTTTCGGCAGAGTCACTTTGATTCACTCTGTGGTTACCAAGCTACCTCATGCAAACCACCCTGCTTCCTGTTAATGTTACCAAACACTTTGAAAAGCTCATGAGAGGTTTCTTATGGGGAGACACTCCCGACAAACGACAGATTGGGACAAACTGTGTCTTCGATCATGGTGGTCTCAACATTAGAGATGTCATTCGAATTTGGGTTGGGCAATCATCAATGACAAAGAGGTCGAGCTCTTAAAGATTCTCTGCGGACTCATGATTTCCTCTCTGTGACGGCAGGGTCATTCATATACCTGGAGAGCGCTACGCGCCTTAAGGGACGTAGTGTCCTTGAGAAAGGGTTATCTATCAATATCGGCAATGGCCAATCCACTTTATGTTGGTGCCCCTGTAGCCCACTTATTCAGCATGCCATTTCGGTGATCGACGAAGATGAGGGGCGTAGCGACCTGTATCAGCCTATTGTGATGAGTCAAGCTGCTGGGATTTGGAATGAAACTTTGTCTTCCCCAAGAAATTCTCTATAGCTTTGTATCTATTTGGATCCTCCCAGACAGCGATTCCTATTTCTGGAATCTGGAAGGTTTCTCAGTGGCTACTGCATATAGTAGTCAGTTCCCTGAATTCTCTCCTGCTTTGCAGCTCAACAGAAAATCTTTGTTTATCAGCTTGTACATGATGCTTTACCTACTGCATCCTTGCTTCATAACAGACATCTTCTGAATCTCCCCACTTGCTTTAGATGCCATTTGCAGGTGGAAACATCTCTCCATGCTTTAAGGGACTGTCCACGTTCCAAGCTCTCTCTCAATGCATCTTCGGAGTTCTTTCATCTTCACCAATTGCTCCAGCAATGATCCATGCTTCAACATCCCTTGGAAAGTGGTCTTTGTCCACGCTATTTGGCTACTCTGGTTTTGGAGGAAACCATCCACTTTGTCTCAGAATTTCATATGGCCTTCTTGTGCTTTCCAGACCTCTTTCTATAAGCTCACCTCTCTTTCTATAAGCTCATCCTCTATTCGCCTCTCTTTCTTGCCTGCTCACCGGGCTTTGACCATGTCTCCCGAACAATTTCAGTACATATGGCGTTGGCGCAAAACGATTCCACATATCGAGGTCGGAATGGGATCGGGTGTTTTCACGTCTCACCGTAGTGCCCAGTTTGTCTTGATTGATGAACAAGAAGGAAAAGTCTACTTGAAACATCAGCATCCTCTCTTGCTTTTCTGAGAAACGCCTGAGCTGGTTTCTTTCTATAAGCTCCCTGACCCTTCTAGGCTTATCCCCTATGAGTACCATATTGAGTTCGCCTATCGGCTCCATTCCTTGCTATGACTACGCTTAAGAAAATCCTTTGTTTCGGCTTCGCTTACTTACCTTTCTTGCAACCTTAGACTTGAGACTTGAATGTGTGAAGCATATCACTAGCGAATCTCTCTTTTCATTGACATGTGTGAAGCATGCAACTGTTTCAAGATTCTTTCTAGTGTTTTCCCAACCTCTCTTTTCCTTCAGCAAATACCTCTTCTTCAAAAGCAACTACCGAAGGCGAATGTCGGTGAGCCGCTATGCGATGGGTGCGTACTACGTAGGTGAATCGCTAGGCGAAGGGCAATGGTTCCTGTCTAAAATCTACTGCCCGATGGATTTACATCGCGAAAGAAGAAGGTGCGAAGCCGCTCGAGCGAAGCGAGAGGAAAAAAAAAGCAAGAGCTAAGAATCGCATCCTGTTCTATATACGAGATATGAGATCAGAAGATTTGAAAATGCTCTTTTCTTCGAAAAGTGGTTTTCTTTTCAAAGAAAACTATCGCTCGCCTGAGTTTAGTCAAGGGCATTTCCCGAAGGATTCAATCCAGCCACAGGTTCCCCTACGGTTACCTTGTTACGACTTCACCCCAGTCGAAGACCCCACCGTGGTATGCGCCAATAAGACCACCAAAAGCCTTTGTGAACTAGTGGTACACAGTAGTCATGGGTGATCATTGGTCTGATGCTTCGGGCGAAACCCATTTCCAGGGTGTGACGGGCGGTGTGTACAGGGCCCGGGTACATATTCACCGCGGCATGCTGATCCGCGATTACTAGCGATTCCAACTTCATGTTCCCGAGTTGCAGAGAACAATCCGAACTGAGGCAATCTTTTCGGATTCG
Source organism: Dactylorhiza incarnata (assembly GCA_033032865.1). Lineage (NCBI taxonomy): Eukaryota > Viridiplantae > Streptophyta > Magnoliopsida > Asparagales > Orchidaceae > Dactylorhiza > Dactylorhiza incarnata. Next base: position 7,804,758 of record JAWHQI010000054.1, read on the forward strand.
CTCCGCCTTACAGCCTTGCTTCCCATTGTCATTGCCATTGTAGCACGTGTGTGGCCCAGCCCATAAGGGCCATGCGGACTTGACGTCATCCCCACCTTCCTCCAGTATCTCACTGGCAGTCCCTCGTGAGTGTGGCACACACCTTTTTCTTTGTTTCGGAGCGGGGCGCGTACTATTACCACTACGTACCACACCACAGGTCGCCTGAATGCCGAGTCTTCCTCCGTCGCCAACTCGACGTCG